>PTEX01000057.1:3266203-3382232 GCA_003342815.1 Eudromia elegans
GATGGGACACGGGGGGGGCACAAGGGGGTGGGATGCAAAGGGGGGGTGGGGTGTCCCCAAAGGGTGTGGGTCGCCCAAGGGGGTGGTGACCCAGAAGGGGGCTGCGACCCCCCAAAGGGGTCCCTGCCCCCTCCCCAAAGGGGTCTGTGCCCCCCTCCCTCCCCAWATGGTGCTGGGTCTCTTCTGGGTTTGGGCTCCAAAAGAAGGTCCTGGACCCCAAAAKGGGTCTGGGTCTGTCTGAGATATGTAGACTCTGCAGACAGGGTTCATATAAGGGGTCTGGGTCCCCCAAAAGGTTTTGGGTTCCCAAAAGGGATCAGGGTTCCCAAAAAGTGGATGGGTTCTCCCCGTAGAAGATTTGGACTCCAGAAGGAGGGACTAGTCTCCATACGGGATCAGTGTCCCTCAAAAGGAACCTTGCTCCTCCAGCTTGGCCCCCCTAAGCAGATGTGGGTTCCCTCAAAGGGAACTGTGTTCCCTAGAAGGGGCCTGGGTTGCCATAGGGATGTTGGATCAAYAAAAGGGGTCTGGGATCCCCAGGAGCAGTATGGGCCCCCCAAAAGTGAATTTGGTCCCTTCTGGGTTTGGACTCCAGCAGAAGGTTCTAGACCCCTAAAGGGGTCAAGGAGTGAATAGGAGACTTGGACTCCAAAKAAGATACTGGGTTCCTCTTAAGACACCAGGTCCCCAGAAGGACTCTGGGTCTCCRTAAGGGTCTTGGGCCCCCGTAAGCAGATGTTGGTCCCTAGAAGGGGTTTGGGTCCCCTAAACGGTTGTTGGGTCCCTATAAATTGTTTGGACTCCAAAATAAGGGTCTTGACCCCAAAAGGGGTTGGTTCCCAAAAGAGGTCTGGGTTCCCCAAATAGGGTCTGAGTCACCAAAAGGCATCTGGGTTCCCCAAAAGGGTTCTTATCCCCCCTCCTCTCAAATAAAGAGKATTGGGTCTCCATAAGAGGTTTGGACTACAAACGAAAAAGGGACTGGGTTCCCGAAAGGAATCTGGGTCCCCATGAAGGAGTTGGCCCCTATAAGCAGATATTCAGTCCCAAAAGGACTGGGGATTCCCATAAAGGGTCTAGGTCATCAAAAGGGTGTTGGGTCACCAAAAGCGGTCTGGGTTCCCCAGAGCGGGGCTGGGTCCCCAAGAGGGTGTTGAGTTCCCCATTAAGGGTCCAGGGGCCCATAAAGCAGATAGCCCCGGAACAGCCTTGGGTTCCCCCCAGGGGAAGACGCCCGCGGCACCAGGAGGTGACGGAGGCGGCGGAGGCAGCGCTGGGCGGCGGGCGCGGGTTCCCGGCGCGCGGGGGCCTTTTCCTGAGCCCCCGGGGCCGCTTCCCTCCGCGGTGGCGCTGACCATGTTTGGAGGCGGCCGTGATTAACGTGATTAACGCTTCCGCACAGGAAGCCGCGGCGGGCGCCAGGCTTCCCTCCCGGGGCCGGGGTCCAGGGCTGCCGCCCTCGGCTCCGCGCTTCCTCCCGCCCGCTGCCGCCACGGATCCGGCCACGCAGATCCCATGTGCCCCCCCCCCCCGCCCCACACTCCATGGGGATCGGGGAGCATCCCAGAGCTGTGTGACATCCAGCGTCTTGGCTGTGTTTTCATTGATCGCTGCTGCGGGGCCGAGTTTGGCACCAAATCCAAGCTGCAGGGCGGGGGAAAAAAAAAGGGATATCCCCGAAAATGAGGATATTTCCTCCATGCTTTCATTTATTCCAGCAAAAGTGAGATAAGTCCTGTGCAGAACAAAACTCCTTTAGCCCTTGCGATGCGTCAGGTGGATGGTCCTGAGCCCAGGTGTGAGCGGGGTCCGTGTGTGAGAAGGGGCTTTTCAGGCACAGTGTTTGGGCTTCCCTTCCCAAAGCGGAGCCTTTCCCTTGGAAACGGTCAAGCTCGAAGCTCTGCACRCCCAGAGGAGCAAAACCCTCTTCCCCCCGAGGATGCATAACCCCCAAACGAGAGAAGATGCTTTTCCTGCGTAGGTTGTGGGAGGTTTTTCGGTTTGACTCGACGCGTGTCTTGCTGCTGTCACCACTTTGTGCCTCCTTCTCACAGGCAATGAATTTCAGAGAAAAAAGAAAAAGAAATTTGGTTTCTTTTCAACCTGGTGGCAGCCTGGGGCTGGCTCTGCTGGCCGGGCACAGTGAGAGCATCACTGACTGTCCCATAGCCAGAAAGTGGTTCCCCCAGCATGGGAAGGGTCCAGGGGCTTCTTGAGTGACGGATCTGGAGAGCCTGGGCTCAAATATATAAGACCTGGGTCATATGTTTTTCCTTAATCCTTTTGTTTGATTGTTTTTCATGGGTCTCAAGCACAATTTGAGAACGAGGTTTGCAACTGCCTTGTGCTGGGGCTTGGGTGTGCTCTGGGATGGGTCCTCAGGTGGACGTACGGGACCAGGGGCTTAAAGAAACCCTACAAGTGAACCAACCCAATGCGAGCTAAGAAAGGGTTTTGAGCTGGATTTTTTGGGGTATAAAACAGCACAAGAAGATGGTATAAAAGTGACAAAACAGTTTTCAGACTGATCATCTGCACTGGGAGTGATGGGTCCATACCAGGACAGCGCGCCCTTTCCTAACACATTATACTATGCTGAATATATATATAAAAGTATGTATGTGTATATATATGCATATATATTTTTATACACATATGCATATACATATACATTATATATTATATACACGTACACATGCATAAGTGATCCCTCCTCCTGCTCCAGGCTTGGGCCTGGGGAGCCGGGCAGTGATCCTGAGGGGAGCCCCCCCATCCTGCTTTCCCCAACTTTAATTCTCCCCGAGTGCTGCTGCCTTTCAATAGCGTCGCCATGAGGTCGGGGACGTTACGAGCCTGCCCAGACTTATTTGTCTGGAAGCGTTTCTTGTAAAAACAGCGGCGCGGGGCTGGGGCACCGCGGCGCGCGAGGGCGGCAGAAGCGGGAGTTTGCAAACAYGAGGGCCACAAAAGCCCCTTTATCATCCATGGGGCCTTTTTCTTGGCTGCTGTTTGTGTCTATATGTTATATATGTATATAAATACATGTATGCATACGTGTTTTGAGCTGATTTCAAGATTTAAAGAAGCGYGGTGGGAGAGAGGGAGATGAACATTGCCCTGCTGGGGCCCAGAGAGGAGTCCAAAAGGGCGATAAATCCAGGTGCTCCCACTTTGCATGCTGGCTTTGAAGCTCCTAAATTTGCATGCTGAGGTTTCCCCTCACCTGCAGGAGCTGCAAAAAACAAATCAATATTTCCCCTTCAAGCAAAAGGCAAGATTATCATTTAACAACCTGATCCTAGGGGATGGGCTCCCAAGGGAATTTCCAAAAGTGCGGCCGTTCCCCTCTATCGTCCATCCGTATGTGTGTGAGCACTGGAATTGGAGCAAGGCTTTGATAAGCCAACATGTCTGCATGAAGCTCAGTGGGGCAATGAAAAGAAGAGACCTTTTGTTTCCAGAATTGGCTTTTGTTTTCATTTTGAAATCAATCTATTAAGGACAACGTCAAGAACAAAAAAGAAAAAAAAGAAAAAAAAAAGTGATTGAGCCTAATCCCGAAAGAGATGTTGTCCAGGGCCTGCAGCACGTTTTTATTTTATATATTGTTTTGTGACTGAAGCTCTCCCTGCCCTTCATCCCCAGGGATCCCTTCCCGGCCCGGGGCTGCCGGTGTCGCACACCCACGGAGCATCCCGGCTTTAATTCCGCAGGAAAAACACAGCCACGGAGAAATAGCTCTTGAAGGCAAGCGTTGTAATTTACTAACAGGTTTATTAAAATCTTATTAGAAGATTACTCTTTTTTTTTTTTTTTTCCCCCAAGTCCGTTTTACACAGCCGTTGCCCTTCTGCTGCTGCCGCCTAATCCTGGAAAAGCCTCGTGCATGAGTCATTTGCACTTACTATCTATTACACCCTCTTATTATAAGCCTGAGTGTGTTTGCGTTTGCTGCAGGTAGTATCAATACAGCCATAAAATCTCCCACGCCTTCCCCGTTTGGAGGCTTGTTGCTGTCGGGAACGAGGAGTCTTGGTGTCGTTTCACGGGGGTCAGTGGAGGAAAACAGGGACCACTTTGGTTTGAAGTAGCCTCTAACATCATTGCCCTGGTCCATGTCCTTAGGAAGCAGCTTTTCACGTGTATGTTGGGGATTGTTAGGTCAGGGACGTATCAGCCAGGGACAAAGGACATTCCTGCTTCATCAAGGCCACCTTGAGCACCGAACTGCTGCTGTCCACATGTGTGGAAGTCACCAGGAGGAACACATCTGGCAGCAGTTGGCCAGTGAGAGATGAGAGCTGCCATGCTTGTTTTGGGGACATGAAGGCTTTTGGGCATGAAATGTGGCTTCAAGGGTGAGAATTCTCCTATATCTGCCTTGTTGGAAATGGTGGACATCATCTTAATGGAGATGATGTTCCTTCTTCGATGCAGCTGTAGAGAGTGGAGGAGACAAGGTCATTCCTTCCTGGTGCAATGCTGCCAAGCAAGAGACTGACATAAGAACACTGATATACAGTGAAAAAAAWTGGCCATGAACATATTGTGTGGTCTGGTCTTCCATTCCCAGCAGCATGACCAGCCAGAGACCTTCATGGTCACTTTGCCCTTGCAACATGTTCAGAGCCCCAGGCATGGACCAGGGGACCCCAAACCCACCCTCCACCTGCCTCTTCTTCTCCTACTCCTTCTTCTTCTCCTCCTCTCTGTCAGCCATAGGACCCACTGGGACATGGTGATGGTGGGAGCCTGTCCTCTCTGCAGACAGTCTCTCCCTGGGCCTTCAACACATCTTTGCTATCAATCATAGAGCAGCCCTTGCCTCTGAGACAACTATCCAGGAGATCAGGGAGAGTATTTTCCAATGCAAATAGAGGACGAATTTTAAAAGGAAAAAAAAAAAGAAGAAGAAAAGAAAAAGAAAAGAGAGAGGGAGATATGGGAAATATTTCTATTGGCAGAGTCACCAAAAATGGTATGAATGATTCAAAGCATTTTAAGTGAATTCTTGGATGACMTCATACCTGAGGCTGGTTCGGCAAAACTTTTGCAAAGGAGGGAAGTTRAAACCCAAAAAGAAGAAGGAAAGAAAGAAAAGAAAAAAAGCGATTGACACCATTTGACAGAGAGGGATTAGGAGCTTAAAGTTGTATTTATAAACTCTCCAAATATTTGAAAGTTGGGAAATTCATAGCTCCAGTGCTTTAGCTCAGTTCTCTAGGCCTGCCAGCCATGGAGCATAAGTGACGCCATGCAGCCAACTGGGCTGGAATCAGGAAATCCATTTTCCATCATCCAGCCCTAGCTCCGATTTCCCTCAAAGGAATCCTACCTCCCTCGTGTGCCTCGGTTTCCCCCGCTGTGCAATTCAGATAACTGCTGCCGCTGTAGTAAGGGCCTTGGAGCTTTGGAGMTGGAGGGAGCTGGAGGACAATGTTTCATCTCCCCTGGTCAGTGTGACCYCAATGGGTCTGTTTTAAGCTCCACTTGTGCGTGGATGTCTGCGTTTTCACCTAAATACTGTGATTTGGGAACACAGAGGGCTTGCCAGGAAATGCCTGGGATTAGTGCTAATGGGAGCCCACACTGAGCCAAAAGATGCATTTCCTTGCAGTCCCAGGAAATCCAGCTCTAAAGACTATGCTCTTGAGATGCCTCCTTGTCTTGTGCCTGTCCCATCTGCCCATTTCTTCAGCATGGCCTCCATTTTGCCACGGGCCTCCTTATCAAGCCAGCTTGATCTTTATCAATTAACAGCTCATAATCCCCTTTTAACAAAAACATAACCGTGCCAGTGGCTGAAGGATTYGTCTGCCGTCAATGGGTAGATGACAACCTCTTGGTCCCAAATCTGCAAAAGAGATGGACTGCTCAGGACGGGAGCTCCTGCTAAGGCAAATCAATGGTATTTGGGGAGAAAACCTCCCAACGACCACAAACGCATTAAATACAGGCTTCACAGCTCCAGCTTTATACAAGCCCCACTTAAAGACGACCATAATACCCTGTTTGCTTTTCTTGGTTTTGCCCAGCTGAAAGTATATTCCAGTTTGCTGCAGCACGCACAGCAGCCCAAGTGTTGGGTGTAGTTTGTGGATAATACACGGGTKGTTTTTAAGGTTTTGCTAGAAAATACTCCGTGTTGTTTCCTTGGAGAGGTWAAACAGCTGATTGGGAACTGTTAGGATGGATGGGTTGATGCTTTTTCTCTTCGTCTGTCTCTTTCTCTCTCTCATCACACTAAATCTCCGGCCTGGGATTTAAGAGATGCTTATGCAAAACTTAGGTGCATCCCTCAACCTCACTTCATCCTGCTCCTCTGGGTGACACTTTCCTCATCCCCCTCTACTTTTAAGCTTTCCCAGACAGTAGCTGCTCTCATTGCCTGACGGTACCACCACCTTCAGGGAGGGACCAGAGCCCTGTGCTCGGGGACAACTCASATGACTTGTTTCACCCATGTTTTTAAGGCAATGACGCCGTGGGGAACGTCAGAGGCATTTCAGCACGGGCGACCCTGCATGCCCACTCCTGCCAGTTGCCGGAGAGACACTGAGTTAAGGAGGAACAACGAAATAAACCCCCCCCTCCTTGGTTTCCTTTGTTATGCAGCTCATTGAATGAGGTTTCCCACATCTGTAGAACTCACCACATCTTTTATGAGATTTGACTGTCAGCAAGATGTTATGAATCCCAGATGTTAAAATATGGATTTATTCATAACTCAGGGCTTATAATAGCGCACTCAGAAATATTATATCCAGCCCCCCCTTCCAAAGATCTTCCTTAAAAAAAAGCCACAGTTTTGTTATGTTTTAATTACTCCCGCTGCATGCCTTATTTTTTATACGACCTCTTTACATGTCTTTTAATTAGCATGGGCTTTAGCACCGGGCGAGGGGAGCTGCAAGGGGAAGTGCTGCTGGTCTCAGGGAACAGAGGGGCTGGGGAACCCTCGGCCATGGGAGCTCCTTGGAGCCGTAGCCTTCTCCGGGCACCTGTGACACTTGGAAGCAGAGGTGTTCGGTATCTATCGCAACCCCGCGGAAACGCTCTGGTCAAGAATAATAATAAAAAAAATAATGGTTCCTCACAGCTGGTGACCATTACTCTGACCACAGTGTTGGACATGCTGCAGCTGCCTCACTGACGGAAGATGGAAATGTTTTTGGAAGCGAGTTTGGAGCATTTGTTCCGTTAACGCTGCCTCCCTCCATCCCTCGTTTTTCAAATCACAGTGAGAAAATTTGCCTGGAGGCAAAAGGAGAAGGGGCCCTGCCCAGGCCGAGGCTGCCCAGGGGGCCGAGGTGCAGACCTGCAGCTGAGCTCGTGTACCCTCTAGCACCTCTGGGTCCTGCAGGAAGCCTGTGGTGCCCGTGGCAGGAGCCCGGCTCAATTGCCACCACCCAGCCCTATAAACACAGCAAGTGGGTCTGCAGGGAAGCATAAACTGTCCCATGAGGAATGAAAAATAAGTGATTTTTCCCCAGGTCACCCGTGAAGCTGACAGCAGACTCGGGAACCGAATACAGGACTTGTCTTCCTCCGGCTGGTGACTTGGTCAAAAAGCCTCTGTCTCCTGGTGCTGCATCTTGCCCCCTTCACTGCCACCTCCTTGTGGAGGCAACTTGTGCTGCTGCTGTCTTGGGGGAGCTTGTCTGTATTTAGGAGGCCTCATTGCCCTTCACCTCTTTCTCAAGCCAGGTCTCCTCCCTGGTGCAGTTTGGAGAGTGGCTTCAGTGATGCAGCTGGAGGGAGAATCTGGCCACATGACCACAACCACTGCGAGGTCCTTCAACAGCCAACCCCACTGTCCTCACTGCAGAAGAGCAGGTCCTCAGCAGTGCTTCAGCCATTCCTGCAGGGAAGACCCTTACCCAGACCAGCACCCTTCCCATGGCCTGGAACAGAGCTGGCAAACTCAAGTTTTCTCCTATGCCTCATGAGGCTCATATTGTGCTGCAGAGGGGGTGGCTTTTAGGATAGTCTAAAGGCCCTTAGGCAAAGATACCTAAGAATTGCACAGTTGTCCTTCAGGACAGGCCTCCATCACCCTGAGGTTGGGGAACTGGACACCTGAATCCTCTCTGTATCATATTGACTCGTCTAGGATGCAATGAACTGGCAGAAAACTAGGAAAGTGTCTGTTAATCCCCAAACTACACGAATCCCATAGCACTATCAGGAAGAACATCATGTGGGTAACCAAAAGGGGCTACCTGAGCTCATAATTCCCTGAGCTTGGCATCCCCCGCCCAGTAGGAGATGGTAAGTAAAGGGCCTGTGCTTTGGTGTAAATCAGCATATCTCCTTTGGTGTCTGACAAGAAAAATCTTTGGCAGGAGTTTATGGGACATTCACCAGCTTGTAAATAATCTTTGGCATATCAATTTGTGTGTCAAGAGATTTAAAACCTTCATCGCTCTAACATTTACCATCCCACAAAGAACTGTGATCTGAATATAATAGGCACTTGAGAAAGTTTGCCAGTAGTGTGATGTTGCAGGACTTGTGAAATGCCTTGCYTAACCACAATATTATGTATTTTCCAAGCCACATACCTATCTATTACAAGGTCTTTCAGATAGAGTAATAGGCAGACYGTGGGTCATGAGATCCTGACCTTGGTGTGTTTTTACTCCCTTCTTCTCATGAATTAACTCCTGAACTATTGACTCTCTGTTGAATGGATAGCAGAGCTCAGCCCCRTTTTACATGCAAGTTTTACATCCTGTATCTCAACAACTGCAAACCCCAAGGACAAGTAAATACTTCAGCCTCAGCCATAAAATTGATGTGTTTCAAAATGAGCAAAATGGATTTAGTAACTTACAAAGGAGATAATGTCAAGTCCGTAATGAGCCAGAACTGAAAGTTATTCCGTCCCTTTTCTTGGCACAGCGTGGCTGGGAGAGCTGKGGGCAGATCACCCCTCTGCAGGGACACAGCTTCCTCTCCTCCCAAACAGGTTGCTTTTGTATTTGACATCTTCTTCACTCAAGGCAGCATCTACGTCTGATTTTGCCCAATCTCAGCCTTTTTGGCCCCTCTAAAAACAYTGGCCGAAGGATCCCAGCACCTGCAACTGTAATGATCAACCAGAGGTCCTTTTTCTGCCTTCTGCATTTCGAGTCTGCTGATTACTCTCTGCTGGGTTAGGGGGCTTTCCTCCACCACCTGAAAGGTGAAAACATCGCCAATTAAACATAAGAAAGATTCCCAAAATCTTGGGAAAAGAAAAAATAAATTWWAAAAAGGGCACAGAAATCATCAAACTTGCCAGTACCACATGAAAGATGGGCAATCAGATTCCAAAACGGAGACTGTGCCTCTATTTGTCATTAAAAAAAAGAAGAAAGGAAGRATCTTAAACTGTTACATATAACATTGCGATGTTTGAAACTGTGCARGCTATTTCTGCATTGAATGTCCCACCGAGTGGAGTCCTTAAGAAGATGGAATTTGAAAACTAAAAAAGAAAGGGTGAAATTTTCTTTAGAAGTRGAGGTCAGATGGAAAATGTAGTTTTAGATCTGGTAAAGAAGTTCTCTTTAATATCTGAAAGTTGCTTGGCTGAGGGATGAAATAGTTTCACATATTCACAAGGCTCCCTAGCCAGCCTGGCTCTGAAAAGTACCCCTCCGTGCTCCTCTGGCGTCAAAGATGAAAAGTCTGGAGCTTTTCACACCGATTCTTCATGTTTAACTGAAAATTCAAACACAACATCCGTCTTCTCATTCCGAAATACAATAGAGACGGTGGTGGCATRCTAATAAATATTCTCACTAGATTATGAAGAAACAGTAGTCTGAGCCCTAAAGCAGAATATTTCCATCATTTTGGCAGAGAAAACAAAATCACTGATGTGCAACCCCAGACTGAGCTCAAAAGCAGGACTGAGCCCATCTGGTGCAGTGCAAGGGGCAGGGCATGGTAGAACACCTGAGAAATGTGTAGGTTGGTKTTGCCTGTGTGATCTCCACCGTGTATAAACAGGACCAGAACGCTTCCCTGCTTACAAGGAGAGCTCAGCCACATCTCAGCTGAACTCAGGTCACATTTAGGCTACTTACTGATATAGTCACTGGAGCATCTGGGTTGCAGGCATCGAAGAGGCTCTGTGATACTCCAGGCTGGCAGACTGGTTCCTGGTTCCTTGTCGAGCCCATGGAGGGAGATGATGGCAACACTTGAATTASGCTCTCTGGTAGGTGGTCTGAGCACTCATGTCTGTACTAGCTAACCAGAACCAGGGCRCAGGATCAAACACTTGCCCATGATCACCCAGAAGTCAGCACATTCCCTGGCAAGGAGGGKTTTTGGTCCATGCAAACCAGCGCTCTCCCACACAATGTCCAGACATGGCTCATGGCATTGCATGGGCCAGAACATGTGGCCATGTAGGCATAGACACTAAGGATAGGGTTTCTGGAATGGTGGAAGGAAGGATAACTATATGGATGGACACTGTGTTGTGATGCTTGTCCTTAGGACCAGAAAACAGTCCAGGGCACTCCAGTATTTATTGGTTCGCTAAGCCAAAGTAGACTGCCAAGCAATCTGGAGCCAAAGATAACCCTTAAATGTTGAATGCCATGTGAAAGGGAAAATGATTAAATGGGGAGCTAAGTGGTAAGTATCATATTTGCTCAAATATCAGTTCAGACATGGCTCCTAGGGCCTAGAGCCTTGAGAATTTCAAATTCTCTTTTTCACCAAAAAATTCTTCTTCAAAAAAAGGGTCTTCTGCAAATCCTTGTTTCTCKATAGGACTGCAAGGTAAGGAAAAAAATGGGAACACAAGTTTTCTCAGACATGCCTTCTTCTGCAGGGACATCACAGCCATGTGGAGTTTAAGACGTTGGACATTTGCCTGGGATTTCAGCCTTGTCCAGACACATCCATTCTGTGTGAGCCCATCCACATAGTGTTTTTCAGGGAGTCTGACAAGTCCAAGATATTCATGTGCTGCACATTATTTTTTTCCAGGAAATCCTGTGAGGGTTCTGCAAAGYGGGAATAATAAAATATGCATAGACATCWATATTCACTGAATRAAATGTCTTTKYTGCCCTTTGTCTCCYTTCTTCCTCTCTCTRTCCTGGCTAGAAAGTCCTTGGGACRTGAAGTGTGCTCCCAAGTGCTTAATATTCTGAGGATGCTCTGGAAGATCCAGCTTGTGGGTGTATCTTGCTCCTAACATTGATTCCTTCYAACTAGCTGGCTCTTTGAATAGAGAAAAGTGATTTCATTTAAGCAAGATGGTGAAACTTGGCTCCTATACTCCAAGGCTTGAGTCTGCATCTGAGTTTCTGTAAGGGCAGAGGACACTAGGGCAGAAGAAGCCTCAATGGAAACATGTCAGAAAGGACATGATACTTGGTGGGAATCTGGAGTCATCAGGCAGGCACAGACTGTTTTTAACATTGCAATATTCACTGTAGGAGAGGGGTTGTGACAGGCATGTCCTCTCAGAAGGACTATAGAAAACATGTCTTTAAGGCAAAGTGTGTTGAGATTGCAAAGGCAGGTTGAAGTCCTCCTCACTATAAGACAAAGAACCTAAAGCTAAGAAAGAGGATGYCTATAAGTCCCTGAGAAGGTGTTTGCCAAACTCTGACTAAATGCTTTCAYGTGAAAATGTTTCCATCCCTTGCCCATAATCAGACACTCGTTTGACAAAGCTCTTCTTACCAGTAAATCGAAGTTTCCTTCCAATCAGCTGAAATCCACTGAATCTGTTTTTACACTACAAGAGGTTTTATGTTCCTTCTGTGGCCTGCAGTGTCCTAATCGTACAGAGAATTTCCCTTTCRTTTCAAAGCAAAGCTGCTCTGTTGCAATTAGTGCTGAGAATGAGGAAGTATGACTCTTTATAGGGACATCACATAGGAGCCTTCCAGATCCTGCTTACCTAACGCATGACACATCAAGTCCTATTCACAGCTTGCGTGGGGGCCTGATGACAAGYCCAGAGAGAACACTCATGATGTCCCCATCTACCTCGGAGTCCAGCAGGCTGGACAACCGTGAAGCTCTTCAGAAAGTGCTGTGGAGGSTCCCTTGCTAGTAAATAGATTTGGAGGAGAAGATGCACTGATCTGCTCTGAATTGTGCCCTGGAAGAGCATCTCCCTCCGCCGACCATCGAGCGAGCTTAGGCAGACTGAGGTGCTGAAGTCAAGCTAGTGTTGAGAACACTCTCCCACCGTGTCCCAGCCTGGAAGGACACTCTGTTCATCCCTGTGGTGCTAATGAACGCCAGTCACTCCAGCATACCCCTTTTGACTGTTTCTCTGTCTCCTTGCRGTTCCTTCATTGAATTTGGAAGGTGAACGATGCCACACTAGATCCTCAGCTGATGCCAACTAGCTTAGCTGCAGTGGTTCTACTGGAGCCAGACACCAGCACACAGCATTGTGGAGATGGGGGGTCTGCAGASCCACATGGCCTGATACAGCCATGCTCTATTGAGGTGTGGAGAAATCCACCAGAGCCACCACATTGTGATCTGAATTTCATCGTGCAGACAAAAGAGCTTTTGCAATTGAATCTTGAAATATATTAAAAAAAAAGTAGTGAACCTTAGATATACTGTAATTACCATGGGGCTGCCATGCATCTTTGTGGCAGCATGTGAGGCCTCAGTCTTTTTTTTATCATGGTACATCCTAGAAGCAGAGCAAAATGCCCTGGGACTAGGCAAGTCTATGGGTAAGTGCCTAGAGCKTGTTAGCCAAGAGGAAGCTCTTGGATATGGAGGAGGGCTCTTCAAAGGCACAAAAGGAAAYCTAACTCCTCTTGAATGTCGTGCTTTAGAAAATCTATCTAGCCATAGTATTTTTGCTTGACAGGCTAATGTAGTCTCAAGTTTCTCCTTTTTAAAGTAAGCTTGACAAACTAATTAATTAAACCATCCAGCGATCGAGTTCTTCTCTCACTTGGGAAAGTGTAACTGTTACAGTATTAGGAGATAAAAGCTTCTGAGCTCTATGGGAAGTTCATACACACCTGGTTCACATGAAACAATATACTTTAGTATACTTAAAAAAATTATAATAAATATAAAAATATGATAAAGTGTAAAGTTAAGCATACAAGCAAGTCTGATCAGGACTAAATAAAAAATTAATGTGGTTAAGGATGTCATTAATTGATGATTCAAAATAGACTAGAGGACACTACAGAACTACTCCAGATTTCTTTTCATTGTATTCTTTTTAACTACTCCCTTCTGATGAGCCCTTCAGGGKATGATGGCATACCACAGAATCTGACTCTTCCTGGCAGGGCCTGAAAGGCAAAAGACAAAACACAGTGGAGACAATTTCTATGACCTGACAGACAAAGACTGACCTGCGGAAAAACTGATTTAGCTGTGAATTTTTAACCACAAGCTGATTGCTTTGATCCTGGTCCTTTGTCCCTATGCTAGTACATCACTTCACAGTCCTTTAAGTACCTCCAGATCCTGGGCTAATATAAAGCTAATAGATTTATATGTTGTGAGACCAGTAAGGATTTATTGTTATTTATATAATGTAAATATGTATTTTATTTTAGAAAAAAAATTACTGGATGCCATTAAAAAAAATCATGGATGGAGAATAACCTTAGAAAATGGTTTGTGTAGTTGATACTTCTCACTGCTCAAAAATGAGCATCTTTTCTCTAACCTGAATTTGCCCAGCTTTAAGCTACTGATGTCTGATGTTATTGTACCCGTGTCAGTTATGCCAAACGCCCTTCTATCATCTTTTATCTCCCTGGGGACTTCCAGAGCAGATTCAAGTCTTCTCTTACTTTTTTCTTTGCATTGCTGGACATATTGAGGACCCATTAAGCTCTTTAGTGTTTAGCACATATATACATCGATACTGTGCCTCTCTCACATCTATTAACAGAGTCAATATGTGCAACACTCAGATCTGTACTGAAAGCAGAGCATAGTCTCCCTCCTTCTGCTCAGTTTATGCTCTCAGGATCCCTCTGGAACCCAGGGTGATAAGTTCCTATTTTCCTGATGGCTCATACAGGGTCTTGCCTGGAAAGTGTGCACTTTCTTCTTCCTTTGGCCCTTCCTCAGGTGCTTCCTTTGCAAACATTAGAGATGGTACTTCTCTCTCCACGATATTCACCAAAAGTTTAAGCGTAAGGCCAAGAACTGACCACGACCTAAGTCTCACTGACAGCTTGATGGTCAGCCCTCCATTGCATTTTGAGTTTGAGATCTATCAAATGWCCATTTCTTAAAGGATTTTACATATGCCAAGTGGATTTAATCAAGTTAAATACCCTGTGTTCCTGATGTCTTTATAAAGTGCCAACTCCATTAGCACTATTATCTCCATCAGCAGTGAAAAGGTAAGTTTGCTTTGACAAGATCTCTTCTCCATAAACCTGTGCTCATTGGTRTTGACTGCATTCATGTCTTTGCTAATCTAGTGTATTTAAACTGATGAAGTTATCTGTGGTTTATTATTGAGCCTGGAACTGATACAGTCTCTACTTCTAAATCACAGCCACACTAYGTGTAATAAAAGTCAATGTTAATGGCTCTTGGGCAGCTTTGTGAAAGTTCTGGGGTTCAGGTGCTATGTTTAGCTTTAGCCATTTGCTCCTTAATGCCACCTCAGGTCTTAGTGGAATAGAAGYATTTTGTCTTCATCATAAAATAAAACTGTATCACTGAGCTTTTTCTACAGTGCAGTGATGAAGACGTACAGGAGCATTTACTGAACAGTTCTTCCCTCTCCCCTTTTGCTTCCCTCACCAACATTTGACATCTCCTGGCTTCTCGTTTCTCCTCGCTGCTCTCAGCTTTCTCTTTCCCCTGTGTCTTGTTTAACTGTGTGGACACTGGGGCACATACCCTGTAGAAAGAGCATTTCCTCTGCTCGGCTGGGTTGGTTTGTTTGTTTATTTGTTTGTTTGTTTTTAATCAATACCTCATCCGTTGGTTTTTCGGCCAAGAGCAAAATGTGCCCCACCAAATTACTAATTATCACTCACATTTTCTATTTAAATTCTTTCTTTCAACTTTTCTGGCTTACAACTATTTCCAGCCTCAGGAAACTGGCTKCTTTAAATGACTCAGTATGCATTTTTTTTTATATATATATATATATATGCACACACATATGTATACACACATACACACAGATTTTCATCTTAGTCTGCTGATTTTTATGAGGGTATTATTTAATATCCATGTTCCYGGAGATACCCTTGGAGGAGAGGAGAAGCGGGCTCCGGGAGCTGTAGAAGCCAGGCATCTGTTTGGAAGCAGGACTCTTCGCCCCGCGGCAGAAGCTGCTGCTGCTGGACACCTGCCAGGTTCTCCTTCCCTCRCGCACTGCGATTCCTTCAGCTGTCCCTGCAGCTACAACAGTAGCAACAGGAGCTCGGAGAAGGCGGAAGGGGCTTGGATGTGTCTTGGAGGGGGAGCTCCTGCACTCTTATGCACTATTGGGGTGCTTCGCAGAGCAGCATTCAGGTTAGAAATGAGACTCCTGTAATTTTGCTTTTTCCTGCCTAGAGAAGAAAGCATTTGTTCAGAGTCCCTTACCTCGATGAACTTTCCTCCACATTGGTGGAGGAAGAGCTTCAGTAGAAGACCAGGCAAGATCTGAAGTTTCTGGATTGGCAGGATTTCTCCCATCCAAGACAGAAACCAAATTCAGTATACGCAGTATAAGGGAGCATCCTTCCTCCAGAAGATTCAGTGATGTGGAAGCCAGTGTGTGGCTCTTAGGTTCCACGTGTGAGTCAAGGTCTCCTACTGCAGAATACAACCTCCAGCATGGGGTTACAAAAGCCCACAGTGCTGAATTACCCACTTACATACCCGGTCCATCCCCAATGGTGCTGTGAAAAGTCTTGAAAGCTGCTGTAGCTTTTTGGTTTTGACCTATACTTGGACATCTCCATTTCACGTGCAACCTGAGGTACATGAGACAGGTCTTGTGGCCTGTGGTTCTATGAAGATTTTGATAGAAATGATTGCAGGGAAGGGGGATGGACCTACATTTCTCAGGTGTTCCAGACCAGCTCCACATGCCTCTGATTTCAGCCACAGTTGAATCTCAGCCTGCCTCTATTGGACACCTAGGCAGCCACTGGTCCAGTTTTGCCAAATAATTTGGCTTTAGCAAACTCAAGCATCAATATTTGACGCAATATGGGAGAAAGGACTCAATTCATGATGACATTCAATGAGTGTCCAAGAGTGCTCCTTAGCCACTGAGTGTCAAAAGTAACGTCAACAAAAAGGTTAGCAAACTTTGTAGACTAAGTTCTGACCTCTTGGGTAGCTCGTGATTGCATAACACTCTGGTACTGCCAAGGCAGTGATATATTAACCCAGTGTGTTTGTACAGGTTTGGCTTGAGGAACCTCTACAGCTATTTATCTTCCTGCATTTCTTTTCTCATCAGATTCAGAAGATGTTTTCAGAGCTTTGTATTGTTGCTTTAAAACTTAATTACTCCTGTGCAATGTAACCCAGGCAGAGTGAGCCATAATGTGGGCTTTTTTATTATTATTTTTATTACTATTTGCTTTCTTTCTGCCTCTCTGGCATCACTTTCTCTCACAAGCTGTGCTCTTAAGTGGAGACAGTGCATCCAAGGTAAGGATATTACCTCAAGCCCTCTCTCTATAAATAGGCCTGGCTGCCGTGCTGAGGTTGTTCATTCTGCTGTCAGAATATGGCTAAATGACCGCTTACGGATTCCAACATGTGCTTGATGCAGAGATTACAACTGCTGTCCAAACCCAAGGAGCTTTCTCTCCCTGCAAAGCACTGCTTGAAGATCTCCCATGTCTCATGAGGGACCACTCCATGCCCTAGAGCTTCTTTTGCGTGAGAAATCAGGGGATGCAAACAACCACTCCCTGCACCCTTGAGTGCCAACCAGAGTGTATTTGGGGTAAGGACATTTATAGAGGAGAGAGAAGAGAGGTGGGATCTCTCCCTGCACCACCGAGCAAAGATGCAGAGCTACATCAGCACAGCGCAGAACAGGGATGTCAGCCCAGCTCCCCAGAACAGGGAAAGTGCTGGAATGTGGCACTGCCYCCGACCCCACTGAGCCTGGACCCAAAAGCAGGATGCAGTTGGGGCTCGGGGCCGTGCTGACACGGCTGCAAGGGGCAGTAGCTGAAGGTGGCTAGTGAGTGTTAGCTGATACACAAAGGTGAGGCTTTGGAAGGAATATCATTTATAAATACCTCTGAACAGCTGCATTTTCTCCCAGTAGTTTCAACAGGGCCAAAGAAAACTGCATTTTTCTCACACTTTGTTCTGACACTGTTTTTTCCTGCTTGAGGCGTTTTGCAAAGGAAATGGGGCTGGCTGCGCTCGTTTGATGGATGTGGGAATGGGGGGATCAGGTGAAGGGATGTTTCCTCCTATCCCTCAGCAAGCCCAGGCAGAGTTTGGAGGAGGGTTTCCAGCCGTGCACCCTCTGCTAGATGAGAACCTCCTTCATCTGCACTGCAATGGGACAAAACACAAGCACGAAACAGCAGCTCCTGTCCTGGGAGAGTCTTCTCCATGCTGGTGCTGCTGAGTTGGTGTGTGGTTGAAGTAGAAACAACTCTTTTTTCCTTTGAGTTCTGGCAATGTGACTTTGGGCCTAATTTATGCACTTATGCTTGGCTGGCATCTTCGGCTGCCGTTGTGCCTCCACAAAAATATAATTAACTTTCTCCCAGGCAGCCACAAGGCAGATGGCCACCACGGGCTTGGCAACAGCAGGCCAGATGGCACAGTGAAGGCAGAGGGCGAGGGGTGGCTGCGTACCCCTACCTGCCATCTTTGTGTCGGGAGCTGTGCCTATGCTGTGAGTGGCCAGGATTTATACTTGCTGATAAATTATGGCCCACAAAATGCTAAATGAGTGTGGCTGCAAGCTCAGAGCAGAGCTCGGCTGCATTGATCACGTGTTGGAGTCTCCTTGGTGGTGCAGCGCTCGCTCCCAGCTATTAAGAAGCCCCTGTGCAGCTCCTCCAAGCCGTGTGTGTCCCGGCATCCCACTCTGGGCTCCACCGTCCTGCTGCTTTCCCAGCTCCGCGTCCCAGCCTTATCACCCCGAGACAAGACGATGCTTTCGACTCAGCCAGACTTGCAGCCACCCAGAGCTCTAATCCATCAATCAAGGCTCCTGCCACTCTTCTCCTGCCATCTGGCTGTCTCCTGTTCTGACATCCTCAGCATTTCTCTCTTCACCTGCCTGCTGCCTGGTTGCACATCTCAAGAAAGACGTACCCAGGAGGTGCCTACTCACCCCCAAGGTGGACACTCGCTGCTCCCGGGGTGGGAGACATGGTCTAGATGAAGGTGATGCCAACAGCCTGACCACATTTTAGCCTTCCCGAGCAATTCAGCCGTAGCTGACACATTTCTGTACCTGTAGCATCTTCAGGGAGGGCACAGGCAGCACACAGAGCTTGCTGCGGCTGGGCTGCTAAACTAAGGTTGGCTTAGTTTTACGGAGGCAAGACTCATCCCCCAGGCTCTGCCAAATGATCTGGCTAATTTTGTCTTTAAAAACTCAGCCTGGCATGCTCTGGTGTCCTCATTTCCCCCTCTTGCTGCGGCTGCATCGGTCCCCCAACCTAGCCACACGACACGAGAGGGAAACCTCAGCTCCCATCCAAGCCCGTGAGCTTGGTTTCCTTAACGCTGAGCTCATTTCCCTGTGAGAGTGACAAGCGGCTCCAATTTACTGTCTCGGGGAGAGTTTTGTTTTGAACGGTTCCTGTGAGCCGGAGCACAGCTGAAGCCAGGGGCAGGTCCCCGGGGCCAGGGCACCTCCTCTGTCCCTAGCCCAGGGGCTCTTCCGTGCAAGGAGGCATCCAAAGGATGTAATCTGGGCTCGCTCCAATGCAGCTACCGTCAGCCGGCGTCTTTCAGCGGAGACGTGTGTGCCCTAACGGGAGATTGCCAGGCTAGAAGTAATTAAAGGAAAAAAAAGTAAAAAGGTTCCTTTCTGCGTGTTATAATCGTTCTGAATTATTAAACGGGACAGAATTTTTAAAGTCTAATTCGCTTTTTCATTATTCATGCTGTTTGCTTTGGTTTTAGTCCGCCTTCTGCGTTAGCATGAATCCACCAGAAAGTTCCGCTTTCGGCTTGTGACGCTCCCAGGGCTCGAGGCTGCCAAGGCAGCAACACCGTTCAGCTCAAAGGGCTGTTTTGGGGAGGAAAGAAGCCTTTCTCTGCATCTCAGTACTGCGTTTCCTTCCCTTCCCATGCACAAGGCTGACATTCCCAGCCCTTTTCCATCCCTGCAGCTTCAGGATGGGGAGTTTTTTCCCCATCCCCACTTGCAGCAAAAGGCCACTTCCTATCAGAGGGAGATGTCATCACTTTGGAGGCACTGGGTACGGAGCAACACATGGACAGATCTGCCCATGCAACGGGTACAAGCGTTCCTGCCTCCATAGGCCTGCTCCCTTCCAGCCCTTGCTAATATATCCCAGCTCCACCAGCAATCCTTGCTGCTTAAACTCTCTGAAACAAAAGGGTTTTAAAGCATAATTTACTGTTCCTTTTTTTTTTTTTTTTTATATTTCTAAATCGGTTCAATATGTTTTGAACCACTAAGCTAAAGAGTTTGACTTGCTTCCAAATTGAAGTGTTCATAAAAAAAAAAAAAAAAAAAAAAAAAAAGGAAAAGGGAATGGTGGGAAGGGTGAGGGGAAGAAAATGCAAGAAAAAGAAAAGTGCTCTGATAGTTTAAATCAGTCAGCCCTGCACAGTGATTTAAAACCAGTGGAGCACTTCAAGTTTTCATAAGCACTTAGCTTTGGAAGCAGTCCAAGCCCTGGACACGTGCATTTGAGGAATCATTTACCATTATTAGAGATTTTGAGCAGTGCTTGAGCTCTCCCTCTGCCCCGATAAGCCCTGAGATTGCCTGTGATTAGCTGGGTGGTTTCAAGCTTGTGCACAGTTGAGAGTGATTATTTCAGAGCGTGCCATCGCCTGTCCCTATCTTAAAAGATCTGAGATCGTCCGAATTTATTAATTCCTCAGCTCATCTGAATGGAAATTGCTAACGATACAYAGTTACCCGAGTGCAATTTGATAGCGTGCGTCAGAGGGAATAAAACATATTTGCAAGCAGGGCAGATGGAGCAATAACGTGCATGCCGTGGAGCACTSCTGTGCACCAGTTATTGAGATATGAGATCGTAGTGACTCTGCCCTCCGCTCGTGGGCTGCAAAATCCTGGGTTCAGACGCCCTGATGCTACCTAGAGCAGGTGGGCAACACTTGGTGTCCTCAGCTCTTGCTTCACATCGCGCTGCACCCTGCTCATGGACAGTACTTGCTTAACCCAATTCTTGCACCAGCTGGCACAAAGTCAGGGATGTTGCCCAACAAAACTCTTCCGCGTTTGCTGGCCCTACCAAGAAAGCTAAAAAAAAGTAATATGCAAGAATTCAGGTTGAGTAAAGATGGAAATACTTTGCTTTTTGGAGCTGAATGGCAACCTGCTAGAAAGCACTCCCCTCCTTTTGTTTTGCTTTTAAGTTTTTTGTTTGGTTTTGTTCACTGATAACTGCAGATGATTTTTGAAATAAAATCCTGTTGCAATAAAAAAAAAATTAAAAATTGACTTTTTGACTTTAAGTCATGCGAGCAATTTCCCTCAAGTGTTTTGCTGGAGTGTTAAGCCAGTGGGAAATGCACCCCCAAATTCCCAGTTTTCCATGGAAATTTTTGACTGCCAAAAGCACATGACCCAGTAGGAGAGCAAATTTTAATACCCAAATTTGTGTKTGAAGCAAGTAGGGCTTGTAAACAAACTTACCTCCTAGTGCCTATGCTCAGGACGATGCCAGGGGTTTGCACTTTGACGAGGGTCCCTAGATCCCTCCATGTGGAAAATCAGAACAATCTGCTGGCAGAGAGGTCAAATGGGAGGCAGGAGAAAGATAATCCCAGCCCTGCCTCCTCCYGGACGTGCAGCCAATGGTGTCCAAAGCCCTGTCCCTCCGCTGAGCTCCCCCAGCCTCTTTCGTGACATGGTGAACAGGCCGGTCCTTAAAAAAAGCAGAAGAGAGGGAGTTTGCATTTGCAAACAAATGAGGGGAGTTGGGATTCCTGGAGCCACCTGTATAGGGTGACTCAGAAGAGACTTTTGCCCCGTAGAAATTCAAAATCCGGACAGATGACTTCCACCCAACCAGGCTTCTCTCACCAGGGAAGCCCATACACCCACTGCTTTAATCAGATTTGCCCTCCGAGCAGSCCCCTTGCGCAGGACCCAAGGAGTGATGTGACTTTCTGCACATGGTGCAAGTTGTCTGCAAGGGCACAAACCAAAAGCAGGTCTTCCAAGACGTGGATCATCGTTCCTCCTGCGTGCCCTGTGTTGCACTTGTTTGCCATCTCAGCCTGCAGCTTGGCAGAGTGTTTCATGCCCARCACTAAGGTAAATAAAGCTGTCATTCCTTCCTGGCACTTCAGAAAGGAGATGTCTACTGATTTACTTCCATACTAATGTCATTGTCCTTAAAAGACTGCAAAGGGGCTTTAATGCATTTGCAAGCCCTGTCCACATATCTGGAGATCATGTCAGCATAGGGTGGCAGCGGGGCAGAGAAAGAGAGGATAATTTCAACTGGAAAGTACAGTGTGCTCTTCTGATGCCTCGCCAAAATTCAGCTGCTGAACTGSTTGCAATCATTCATTCAAATAGCTGAGGGAAAAGCTTTTCTTGCAAGAACAATTTTAGAGAATATTTGGGAGATGATGGATGAGAAATGAAATAAAACCCTCAGAATCATTGATTTTACACGTCCAAGATTTCAGTGTCCTAAAAAAATGTAGAGTAGGAAACTACCTCCTACTTCCTTCTTCARCCTTGTCTCCCATCCTTACCTTTGTGTATAAGCCATGGATTTTGGAACAGATCTAGCAGCCACTTCTTCAAAGGAGCGAGTCATATATTTACCTATGACCCTTCTAAACCATAGAACAAGGAAAAACTGGATCTAAACAGGGTTATTACCTTTTGAAAACACAAAAGGAGTTTGAAGCATTAAGTCATTGGCTGAATATAGTTGTGATAAAGCGGGACAACTCTTGTGTCACTGCACTGGTATCATTAATTACAGCAATGATGTGGTGCCTGGTCAGAGCTCTAGCCCGGGATGCAGCTGCTGCTTTGACCACTGACTGTTGAGCGATGCTCTTCAAGTTCTGTGCCTCAGTTTCCCCCTGAGGAGGGGAGGCAATCAGAGCTCCCCTGCAAATGCTTTTGAGCTATGCACATGCACTGCCCTAAAACAGAAGTCTGAGAGTTTTTTGATACATCAGGGTCTCCTTTGTCTCATTTTACATTCCCAAGTGGGGCAAAATACACCTGAATTTCTAGCGGTCTGAAGGATCAAGTCATTCTCATTATTAAACTGTTATTTTTATGAAGCCATAACTTATGGGCTCTCAAACTTACATTAGAGTAGTCAAAAAGCGGGATGAGATCCCATAAACCATTCTTTATAGCAACCAGATGTTCATCAACRCTGCAAGGGTACCTGACAGTGTCTACTGCAGGGAAACACCTGCATTAACCTTAGCCATCCAAGTGCCAGCCCTGAATAGCAGCTGGTGAGATCACCTCCCCTATAAAAGCTGCTGACAAGCTCTGGGTGCCACTCTAGGCCAAAATATTTATTTATAGGGGTCCCCATCCATGGAGCCTTTCACCAAYATTGTCCAGTCACCTGGATTTATCCCCAGCCCTGACATTTGGAGCACAATGGGACACTGCTTCCCTTCTATTTTTAATCAGTGTGTTGAACATAATGTGGAGGTGCATAATAATGTCCCCATCCTTTCTCTACCCACTGGACTCTTAGTTTTCTGTCTGACTTTTCCTTGGGTTGACCCTTTCTTGTCCCTCTGCTTTGCTTCTACCTTTCTCTGGGAGATGTCACCAAGAAGGCTCTTGGGGAAGATCCCAGCTCTTTGAGAAGAGGGATGCTGAATCGTGTCCCTTCTGAGACCCTCTGCATTAGCAGAAGATGTTGGGTCCCACCAGCCATCTCTGTGTCACCCCCCATCCCTCCTCCTGGAGGCATCTCCCTCCCCTTGCTTGTCTGTTTGCACCATCCATAAGYCAAAACGAGCTAGCTCAAACCAGGAAATACAAGATTGGTGCTAAACCATGTCAYATCAGCTGAAAGAGCAACTACCCAAGCATGTGTGCTGGCCAGCGGGAGGAAGATACTCCACAGGGGAAGGTGATAGTGGTGAGGGCAGCAGGTTCTCTTCCTCCACGTGGTTTTTACTGGCAGGAAAAAGGCACTTTTTGCCTGGTCAACATCCTGCCTCTGTCTGAGAAACGGTAGCGTGGGGAGATTGCATGAGCCAGCTTGTGACTCAGGGGGACTGAGAGGGTGTTTAGTGGAGAATTTCTAGAGAAAAGCCCRGTGTGGCTAGGAGGATGTGTCAGACTTGTTACTGCAGCATCTGCACGCCTGGTAATTCCTAGCAATGGGAGGCTCACAGCACCCAACGCGGCAAGGAGCTGCTGCTGCCACGGCAAGGATTATTTCATCTCTCCTAAAATCACAGCTGGTCAGGAAGGGAAAAGAAAAAAAAAAAAAAAAAAAAGAGGAAAAACAGCTCCTGGAAAGACACAAAGACACACTTCTGGTTTTTCAAAGGAAAATTCTGCCATTTCAAACCACTTTTGACCAACATGCACCCCAGCTTCCTAGGATTTGATTAAAGCAAACTTATCCGATCTCACCATTTCAGAAGGGGCAACAGCTTTTGTAAAACAACTGCTATCAGTAAACTATAGCTATGCTATAGTTATACAGTTATCATTACTRATGTGTGTATTTACATCAGGAGAGGCATTTTATCTATTCTGTTTCTCCTTGCTCACCACCACAACRTGCTTTTGCAACCTGTTCCAGCAAGGGAGCTCTGCCGCTCATGGTGCCCCTTTGCTGGCAGCTGTGCAAAGGGGTCCTGTGTTCATGTGCCGCTATCCTGCATGGCCAAGTTTCCTTGGAAAATGAAAGAAGAGAGGCAAATCCCATCTCCCGGGCTCTTTCTTTGGAAAGCCACCTCATTTTCAGTATCCCAGCCGGTGAGTCACACATCTTGGCCTTGCTGACATCCTGCCTCCCTGACGGGGGCTGAGGCCGAGCACGGCCAAGCCTGCATGTGGACAGGGAGGACGTTTTCCAGGGCAGAGAATAACCACAGTATRACATCTCCTTCAGGTCCTGGGCTAACGCCTTCATGGTGATCTTCCTCCCTAAAYAGAAAACAGAAATACTCAGATGTGTTTTTTTCCTTAAAGCAGAAGGCAAATTATGGTACTAAAAGAGGACACCTAACGATCCCACCAGTTTCTGTAATCACTAGATATTTCCACYCTTTTTGCAGAGATTTTGAATTGTGTATTTATTTATTTTTCAYATTCATTTTCATTGTTTGACTACAAATATATGCCCCTSACAGAGTCACAGAATGGTTGAGGCTTCAACTTTGGGGATTGCTCAGTTYAACTCCCYTGCTGAAGGAAAGTCACCTAGAGCATGCTGCTGGGAATGTTGCCCCTGATCTCTTTGGCATGAGCTCCCAAGATGATTTACCTCAAATTTCTGATGCTGAAGGAATATCTGCCCTCTAAAGAGAAGGGATTCCTTCTGAAAGGCAATCAAAAGTGGCCTGAGGTTTGATCATCAAGGTTTGGRGCAGCTTGTAGGTCCTCCAGTCACCATAGAGTGACCTAGATGGGTGTCTGAAAGCCTTTCTTGACCTGCATCTCCATCCTCTCCCTCTCCACCCCCAGCCCCCAAACAGAACTGCCTTATCCACATAATTTCTGACAGCAACAAGTCCAGCCAACAAGTCTCCCGTCCAAAGTGCTTCTGAATATGTGAGGAATCCACCACCAAGGGACAAGTTTGCATCTGCCCTCCAGCATCTCCCCTTCTATTTTAAACTGAACTCCCAGACACTTCCTGAAAATAGTTGATGSCTGATGTCCCTTCCTGAGAAATGAAGAGCTGCCAGTTATCCGGGTGAGAAAGGGCAGTTACCCAGAAACAAGGAGCAGTGGAAAGAGCTGATTTCCGGACCATTCCAGTGCGGTATCAGAGCATGATGATGAGAAATAGAGGACTGTGGGGTGCCAACGCATGTGAGCTTAAGGCTGATACCTATAAATAGAGTTGCCCACAAGTATTCTTAGAAATTGAGTCATTAGTTCTTAATTGATGATATTTCTRCAAAGCCAGTGGGCGGTTGCACTATTTAGGACAGAGGCAGAAGTGGGTTGGCTTGCACAGAAAAAGACAATTTAAAAAAGCAATTCTTTTGGTTTTAAGCAATGGGTAGGCTTGGGGAAAAAAAAACAAGAAAAAAATGTTCCCTGGTCCTGAATTTTCACTTCTTCCCTGGGGCAATCATGGGCACTGGAGGTAAACAAGCAACTTCAGAGTATTCAGACACCTGCATGGGCTTTTTCTGCCCTTAATTTGACTGTCTCTGCCAAGTGCCCAGAGTTAGGGAGCTACGCTGGATCCAGGGATATTTTAGAAGGGAGTTTGGTRGCATCTCATTGTTTTTAATGTCATTCCCGTGCAGAATTTGAACACATGCATGGCTGTGGGTGTCCAAACGACAGCACTTGGCTCTGTCCAGTGGTGACCATGTGTCAGCACACGGTGTAAGGTGTGTTTTTTCCCCATGTTTTGTGTCCCTGCCTCCTTGACTCTGAACGTGTTCAAACTAGTTCCTCCAGGCTAAGAGGAAAACGGGGATTTCCCTGCTGCTCTTGTGCTGCTGACTCTGGCATCTGGTCTGCGCAAGTAAATCTATTCACACAGGCAAGAAGAGGATGAGTAACTCAGCTCCAGAAGTTCTTCCTTTTACAAATGTATAGATCTTCCTCTGCGTGAGGGCTAAGATTTTTCCCTGAGCAAAATTCCCAGGTCGATGACTTGATTAATGGCTGAAAAACTTTTTCCTGCGGACTTTAGAAAGACTTTTCACATGGTATTAGCCAGGAGAGACAGAGAAGAGTTGCAGATATGCTTTACATTTTATAAAGTCATCATTTTCAAGAGCTAGCTGAATAAAACAACCAGGCCTTCCAGGGTGTTCGGCCTTACAAAGGACAACAGCATATAAAATAAAAGGTCTAAAAGTCTGAGTCTCTCTTTAATTCACAGCACGCCAAAATATGTGACTAATGACCATCTCAAATTGCATAAAGACCTGAACTRGTAGAGGTCACCTTAATTTCCTCCACCTTAACTAGTGCATCTCTGATAAGCAGCATGGGTATTAGAAAATGGGAGTAAGCCAAAGCAGAGCATTCCTCGTCTGAGTGTATACAGAATAAGGGGGTGGGGGGTGGAAAGTGTCTCAGAAATTAATATGTCTGTAGTGTGTTTCCCAGAGTGACTCCTGTTCAGACAAGCATAACATTTGCAATTTCCCTTTAACATTTTTCACTGGGTCAGTTTTTTTTTTTTTTTTTTTTTTCTAACAGAAATAACCACAAACCTATTCAGAATGTGAGGCTGGGTCAAGATTGGATTTTGGGAAGTCTGATGTTACATGAATTTCAGGTTCATTTATAACCAGCATTGCATTCTGTGAGAGGATGCAGGGCACAAGGATAAGTCAGGCAGTCTCTGCCTTACCAGAGGAGAAATTATGTGCTATGACTTAAGTCTGTGCTTAGCTCCAATACAGATCATCAGTGCAGGACAAGACCACGAAGCAAAARCAATGCATACATTTTAATGGATTTCCAAGTAGTCCATTGATGCAAATTAGATCTTTCAATCGGAAATGTCCGRGTGTTCAGAATATTGAAAGCTTTACACGCCAGTTGGAAACTGTGGTCTGTCCTTCAGCCAAATCAGACCTGTTCCTCCTCGTGTGTCTTACCCAAGATATTTAAGTGAATCTTTTGGCCCAGAAGAGCTGTTTCCTTGCTGGCAGTGGGAAGCTTTCTCCCTTTGCAACTTGGRCACTCTGAGGACTGTGGAAATTAATCCTTCGGTGGATATTTTGGAAGATCTGTCCCAAAACAGAGCCTGAGAAAATTGACAAGTATCTCCCAGACACGCTCAGCAGAGAGGTCCATTGGCTGGAGTCATCTTATGGCATCATACTGAGTTTACCTCTGATCTCCTGCACTGTTGGCCACCAGAAACAAGGAGGGAGATGTCCCCTCTGTCAGCACCTTTGAACATACCAGCCCCCAACCCGACTGGTCTGACTGAGCATAGTGAGATTTTGGCCAAGTCTTCCTTGCAAAGACGAGGCCCTGCACTCAGCCYGGGCTATCTACGATGCAACCTCTCACAATACAGTAACGGGACAACGGGTGCTCATCAGGCCATCGGGGCAGGCCGAGCTGTCTGCTCTAGGAGGAAACAAAGGAGACTTTATTGCTTAGATCTCCACGGACTTCTCAGATGAGCAATTTAAGTGGTTACTTTTATCAAATGAGTCACACCCAAAATATTCACAGACGTCCTCGTGGCTGCAAAGAAGTCGATTTTCCCATGAATCCTGCTATTCTATATTTGAATTCTGACACTCAATCTGATTTTGCATGATAGAAATCCAGTCAGCTCTTATTCCAGTTTACTGAGTGCTGCTTATCAAAGCAGTTTGCTTCTTCCTTAGAGTAATTTTCAAGGGGGTTATCACAATTGAAGTTTTAAATAATAGCACTACAAAATCTCCAGGAATAACATCAATCTGAATGGGATTTGYCTTCTGCTAAGAAGTAATAGGGGAACCAGGAGAAAAGAAAAATACCCAGAGGCCAGAGATAACTCTAAATAATTTCCAGGGAGTTATTCCAGCTTCACAAATTTAAGCCAGAATTTAGAATTTTCTGCAGAAAACAATTTAATATATTATTCATTTCATTTCTTGGTGRGTTTTCCAGCTGAGAGTCTTTGTAATTCTCACACCCACAAGCCAAAGGAGGAGGAATCTTGTTGAAAGGGTAGACAAGCATGAAAAAAAAAAATGCAATGAACAGAAATGAACAGAAATTAACAGAAATTGTAACTTTGCAGGCAAAAGGGCAGAAGAAATATGCCAGATCAGGAGAGAGGATGGCATCAGTCATACATCGGACAACCTCCGCCCTGGGAAAGGCAAGGACAGGGAGCAAAGGCCTGATGTGACTGACCCTATGCATCTCAAAAGATTCTCCTGATCACTGTGATCTTCTTCCCAACATCCCTCTGTGGTTTTGGTCCTAACAAAGACGAAACTGGCTTTAAGGATGTGCAGAGGACATCAACACTGTTCACCATCCTACAGCGTTCTCTGTGAAGACCAAGTATTCTTATGATATTACTGCATGGTATAACCACGACATCCATTTTTTCCATGATAAGACATGGCAGTGTGATCTACTGTGCCACATGTCTCTTAAAATCTGATTAGCAAAGCATGACACTAGAGCCAAGCAACATTTATTGAATCAAGCAATTGGGCATGGTTAAAAATGGCCTTCCTCCTAAATCAAAAACTCTTAGCAACAACTTCTTTTGACATTTTTTTTCCAGCAAAATATAGTCCAAACAACAGMAACAAAAATCCATTTTTCATTCATCCTCCCCCTCTTTTGYGGTAGCAGAAATAAAGAAGTTCTCTGTGTGTGAAAAACTAAATGGATGGATGTTTGCACTGATACTGATGAAAAATGACATATTAACAAATAGCTCTTGTCTAAAAAAAAGTTGAATGAAAAGATTTGCTTTTTTTTTTTTTAATTCGTGAAAAGATCTCTATGTGTGTAAACAATTCTATGTTCTTAACTGCTGACTATTTTTGCAATGCAAGTCACTCCCAGGAGCACAGCAGGGCAAAACCTATGCCAGGATCTCATCCTGCCTTGGGTAGCTCAGATGAGTGATAGCTCCAGATGTTGGAGTTGTGGGGATCGTCCCTGGGCAGTCTCCTCTGAGTCTGCAGGTTCAAGGGGAGATTGGAGAAGTTCCCTGAAAAGGAACCAGTGTTATTAAAACTCATATGCAGCTCAGGAAGTCCCTGACCTATGAATGGCTGGAAACTGGGGGAGTTCTTGGAGGAAGTATCGTGGCCTTTCTCACTTCTTGTACTCCTCCCATGGATTCCTGCTGGCACTAGGCTTTCCCTTTCCTCTGACCCCGTTCAGCCATACCATGTCCACAGTGACTGCTGCTTGCACAKGTCCAGCAGCACAACTCCAAGCTCGGCTCCTGTCTGGAGGATGCACATGAGATGGACAAAAAAAAAAAAGGCGAAAGCACCAAATACTGCTCTGCAAAGGGGAACAAACCTCAGGCTTTATTTTCTGTGACTAAAAAAGAGGAATGGAGTCCATAGAAATTCTCTATAGCCCACACAACAGCACGAATCTCTTTCATCCTGGGCATCACCCTCCACAGCATATTGGTCAGTGTGGGAAGGGGAGGAAGGAGGGAGTTGTAAGGGTGGACAGTGTTTRCCAGGGCACCCGAGACATCAGTCATTCACCTTCACTTCGAACCAGTTCTTCAGCCAGAGACCAACCTTCATGTGCAGAGCACCTAGGGCAGGATCAAGAGCATCTGTTTCCCAATAACCCTTGGAGCAGAGATTGGAGGCCTTCATATATGAACACATGAGGCTCCAGGGTCAAGCTCCTACTTGCATATATCAATGTGGATATCTGTATGCAAATGCCAGTGTGTGCACGCATGGGGCATACAACTTAAAGCCTAAGAAATGATTTATCCCAAGCTCATTTACTGGACATTTTCAAGTGGTGAAAAAGTTAGGTAAAAGCTGGGACAACTGGCTAATAGGTTAAAGGTGTTTTTTTTTTTTCTCTTTTCCACAGATCTCTTAAAGTGAAGCAGAGTTTAAAACATAAAACCCCTTAAAAGACTAACAGCAACAATAGGCTGTTTTCCTTCCTGTATGTTTGTCACATTTCTTGCTGGCCATGCAAAAACAAAAAGAAAAAAAAATGAAACCAAAATAAAATCTTGCACATAGGTCATTATGTTCTTAGGGAATCAGAAATAGACTGAGTGGGCTCTGCAGGCAAACACATATTTCACAAACTCCTTCTCATTACAAAGCCAATATTTGTTCAGGAAAGAATTCTTCCTTTGGGTAATTATTTTTTTTTTTTTATTTTGCTATTTATTACTCACTGAATGGAAGTTTTGGAATGCGTAAGAAGGGGGAAACCTGGCAGAGTTCCTTGCAGTTATTGCATTGCTGTTTAGGCCTCCAACAAAAATCACAGCACTGAATGTACATTCCTTTCATAAGCAAAATGGATCATCAGGCAAGGCAATGGCTTCAAAGGAATGTGTGCATCATGCCTTTGACATTTTGTTACAGGAGGGGAAAATAAGAGCTATGGACATGCAGTTTCCTTAGATCATCCATTTGTTCTTGCCCTTCCACTATGAAGGAAGGTTTCCACTTGGCACCTGAGAGGCTGGAGCCTCAACTATTCCTTTTCCAAGCCACACTTTCGAGAAAAGCCAGAGAGTTTACATTAGAGAGGAACAGGAGGTGAAGGAAATTGTAAACTCAAGTGAGATGTTATAACGCAGGTTAGATGCTGGTGGGTAGACTAACAAAAGTGGAATGTTATTGCTAAAATCTGGCTCCCTCCAAAAATCCTGTAACATTGTCAAAGCCTTGAGTTTTGTCTGCTAGTTTCAGACATTCCAACATATGCTTCTTATTTTGTTTTTAATACTTACAGTCCATCCAGAGACAATTCATGGCAACCGTGGCTATTGTAACACTATATAAAACACGGGGTTTGATGACAACTGATATGAAGTGTGATTGGAAAAAATAATGCCCCCTGGTAATGATAATATTTCCTGCTCAGATTGGTCGCACGATAATAGGCCTGCTCCAGCAGTGCTTTTCGGAGTTATATACAGGTCTGTGGTATTACATTACAGCTGCTGCTTAGTTATACATCCATGTGAATAGGAGGGAAAAGATACACATGCAGAAATACCACAAAGTTTGAAGACAGGGGCCCAGCAACAGCAACTAGGTTCTCCAGGATGGAGAAGTCAGGTCAGGCTGATCAGGGGAAGCCTCCTTTGAAAGGAAAAAGAGATGCAACCTCCACAATGTGCCCTCCCTTATGGCCAGCCTCAGTGATCCCATCCCTAAGAGCTTGGCAGCAGGCTCAGGAGGTCAGAAATAGTCTCTGGAGCAGGAAGCACCGGAGGAGGCTCTGCTTTCCAAAGGCAGAGTGGACATGGATGAGAAGCAGAACCACTCTGGATGGGCTAGAGAAGGGGGGCTGCAARCCTGCCTGATGGATTGGGTTGCACATAGTTCACTTCATCCTGTTCCAAGAGGAAACASGTTTGAATTCTTTGTTATAACTCAGCGAACATCCCAGCTCGCTGGCTCGTTGGGTTTATTCTTGCAGAGGAGCAGAGTCGTTTTTGGCTCGGGATGCCAGCACTAATACAAGTCTGTTTATCTTGGGTTTCCCCAGCTCATCCTTCTCACTCTGCAGCACCTAATTATAACAGCGCCAGCAGAGCTAATGAAAGGGTTCTCATTTCTACTTGCTGCCCCTTAGCATGTAGATTTTCACCCTTTCCAAAAAACTGCAGGTTTTAGAGGTTGGTAAGTGCAAGGAGAAGAAGATGAGGACTCAGTTTTCCTAGCCAGGTGTGCATGAATATCAGAATTTATGAAAAACGTGCGGAGAGGTTTGAGCCTTGGGGCTGGGACACGGTGATGAACCATGAATCCTAGCTGTATCCACTGGCTCTCTGTGACCCACAGCAAATTCCCTCCGAGATTAAAGGCCTAAACCAGGCCTAAAGAGTGTCAGATAAGGGCAAGTCCTCTCTGTGTCTGAATCYGGCCCTGCATGGCAACCAAGCCTCCTGCAAGACCATGCACTACCTATAGCCTTAAGTCAGTCACAAAACGGCCCAGGATGTGATCCTGGACAGCCTTGGGCAACACTAAATGCTCAAAGTTGATTCCTGTTGCCGAAGGCCACCACGACTGCCCTGTTTCCATCAACCATGAGTACCTGCAGGACACAGCTGTAGACAAGACCTTACTTCCCAGTTCCCTGGAAAAGACCTAGGCGAGGGAGATTCATGAAGGAGGAAAAAGGAGGTCAAAAGGACTTTTCTCGGGAACCTGGGAGAGATATTTCAGCTCTTTTAGCTTTAATTCTGCCCCACACAGCAAATCTGTGGTAGAAACAGGCTATTTTGGAGGATGGGGATTGCCTGGCTACCAGTTGGGTCAAGGTAGCTTGGGCTCAGTGGTTTGGAGGACAAGGGGACAATCCCAAACCACAGAGCAGTCCTGGAGACACAGAGGTAGGGAAATGGGCATTCTTGTTCTTAGGTCCCTATATCTCCCTTCTATCTTCTGGGTAAAGAATGAAAAAACGGTTGGGAGCATCCTGTGCAAAATGGGTTACATCTAATGCATGGACCATTGGCCACCTCCTTTGGGCACAAAAATGGCTCATAATGTCCTAAGAAGGTGTAGGTAGGTGACACAGGTGAACTGCATGATAATCTGGAAGCGTAGCATTATTTTTAAGACCTATGGAATTAGACTGTARGACTTTGCTCCCAGAAAAAGAGGTGTTTTAAAGACCACCCCCCGCTCCGCCATCCCCAGGAAATATGCTACAAAAAAAGAAAAGAGAATGAGACAATGCTGAGACCAACAAGGTGCCACAGAAACATAAAGTCCTTGGATCCAGGGGCCTGAGACCACACATGGCAATCTTACAGTTATCTAGAGAGAGGAATGTAAGACAAAGTCGGCAAACAGATCTGATCGCGCTTGGAGAGGGAGGGAACTGAGTCACGCAGATACACACGAACATCAAGGGAAAACTTCAAAGAGGCCAAGAAAATCAGGATCAAGGACTCCAAGGAAAGAGCTTCAAAGGCTGAGCAATCTGACCCTGGGGCTGGAAGAACGCTCGTGTCCACCCGCTCGAGYGTGAGGTAGAAAGCAGAAGTTACGCAACTCCCCAAAGTTTGCAAACATGAGCAAAGACACGTGGAAACCGGGTATCGCTCAAGATGACGAGAATCACGCTTCTGGAGCGAAACCAGAGGAGGTTCCTTGCCACTGTCATGAGGGAGCTGAAAGGAATTTTTATTGCCAAATCCTAATGGTCTGGTGTGAGTTAGACCTTCCGCTCTTCCTCACAGATATKGGTAGTGAAATTTCCAACTGGGCTTTTTATTCTTCCCAAACTGTCTTTCACAACTGTTTCTCTGCTCTGCAAACTGCTTCAAGCAGCTGCTGSAGAATGAGGGCAGTTCCCCGATCAGCTCTCAGGAACAGTGAAGGTGCAGAGTGTTTGGCAGAGTCACTTAGAGATGGGATCTCCTAAGGCTGTTTCACAGCCCACGTCGCAGGGCRCATTACTCTTGGGTGACTGGCCAGTGTCATGGAGTAAATGACTCTTGGAATGAACCCAGATCTGGCATGCTTTCACGACCTCGGTGGAGCAACACTGCCCTTATAGCAGCTGAGGACATAGCTTGCCTCCAGGAGAGCCTGCGGGCAGCTATGTGGAAATCAAATGTATTTCTGGAGGTCAACAAGTGGAGGGAGGTGTTGAGAAACATGTTGCTCCTGCACCTTTCTCTGCTCTCCTGAAGAGTGAACTGTTTGGCCAGCAGTTTTTGAGGAGACATTCAGGACCCCGAGCTCCTGCTTTTGCCATGGCACYTCATAGTGCCTCTTGAACATCAGCTGTTGAGATCTGGTATTTTGGGACTGATGAGCATGTGCAGACTCACTGCGTGGCACTCCCTAACCCACTCCTATGATCCCAGAGGTCATTTCCCTAGTGAGGGTCCTGGTCCCATTCCAGGATAGGGCATTTCGACAGSCTTTGGGGACGGTCCTGCACTTACACAACATGTCCTGGTGTGCACAGYGTGTGCTGGATCACGGAGAGCGGGATGTGCTCCCCTCCTCAGTGGGCCTCTGGGCAGCGAGACGCTGATGCCAAGAAACTGGTATGATATAACTCTGCGGAAGAGGAGCAGAGAGCATGCATGGCTTCTAGCATGGGCTTATCAGTACATATGGGGCAAGGAAAAGGGATACACACCTCCCATTAATTCCACCCAGTTCTACACGCAACCCTTCCCACCGTGCACCCTCAATGCTGCAGCTCCGTCCCATGGGTACCAAGGCTGGATTGATGCAGCTGACACAGGGAGCTTGGCTTAGAAATGTGCTAGAAAATGCAGTGCAGGCTCTCAAGAACTTACTGCTTGCTGATGTCTTGCTGGGCACTGCTGAACCCTGTGCTCTCTCGTTGTGCTCTCCTGGCCAGATAACGTGGGTCGACATTTGGGCCAAATCAGCCCTTCTCCAGGCTGTGCAGACAAGAGCATCGAGCTGAATGGGTTAGATGCTTGATCATGGTAAAAATCAGAGAAAAGCGCCAGCTTTTTGGTAAGGGCTGTGAATTTTATTTTTTGGCTATGTGCCTCTCCTGAGTGCTGCTGCAATGAAGAAATAATTAGAAAAACACCCAATTATAGGCACAGCAAGGCTGGTTGATCCAGCAGCTAACAGAAAATATTCCCAAATATTCCCGTAGCCCTGGAACAAAACAATGTGTTTGGTTGTTCCAGGGCCAGGACTGAAGGCCAGATTATGACTGCAGTTTTACTGGCAGATACTTGGGAGAAATCCACTTAAAGAGTTTAAGTTTGCCATGGTGTAAATGAGATCACAGTTTTTTTTGTTCAGTGGTGAAGAGAGCTCAGAGTGCTCATATTCTTCACGTGTGGTTTTCAGGGTATTCCAGGCACAGACCTCACTGGCTATGTGCATATTTTACTCATATTTTACTCACCCCTGTTATTACCTGGTCTGGAACCAAGGGCAAGAAGCACAGGTTTGGTCCCCTCTTTTTGCTTGGTTGAAGATGGGTGCAGAAGGAAGGTAACAGCGTCTCTAAGACTAACTGCTTGCCAGCGAGCATGAAGTGTCTTCTCAGATAATATGCTGGAAATGTTCAGGAACTGCAAATTGGTCTCATCCTGCAGGCTGAGGAGAAGCCRAGATCTGAATATCTGTCTTGAACCTAGAAAATGGCAGTGTCCAGGAGTAGTACGGGCAGAGAACATCCTAAAATCGATTAAAACCAGGCTGATGGCACCATGGGGACCATTTAGAGACCGTGCCAGCAGCAAGGTGTGGAGTCAGGAACAGTAGCCCTGCGGGAGGAGGAGGAGGCACTAGGTCAGRTATGCAGATTGAGAGGTCCACATCTCGTGTTGCTGCTCCTCAGGTACTTCCTAAGTAGGTCGCTTCAGCCCCTCGCCTGTTAATTGGGGATATCTATAAAAATAGGGCACAGCATGGAAAAGGTCAGGGACATTTGCACAGGATGAGGCCCTATGAGCAYGAGGTTTATCTATCAGAAGTAGCAAGGAAGAGTTCAAAGAAAGAGCCTCCATGGCTCTGACAGGCCTCACTAAAGCCTTGTGTCTCTGCAAACCTCCAACCTTGCTCCAGCAGAGGAGACTGGAGCTGCTTTTGGCCACTGCAGCCTTTCCACCCGCCAAGCCTCGCACTTGGGCTTGTGCCAAGCAGAAGTTGTCACCGTACCCAGCTGAACGGAGCCTCCGCTCGGTGGGAACGTCGCAGCCRCCCCGTCCCTGCTCGCCAAGCAGCCGAATCTGCAGCAAATGCTGCTCTATCTCCAGCCCTTCCCGTTCAGATGGGATTGGAGCAAAAAAGGAGGAAAGCAGGCTCTGCCAAAAAGAGGGAGAGCTGTGGCTTTGACAGACCTCGGGCTTTTATTCAGAGGAAACAAGAGAAGAAGGTAACTTTATTGTTTAGAGGCAACATCTGCTGCTGTCTTTGTGTTTAAAAACTCTGGCCAAGCTTTCTGAGACTGAGATTGGTGTGTTTGTCTTGCAGGGGTTTTCTTTAGATCTTGAGTGCTTAAACTGGGGTATCTCTGAAGGATGGGAATTCCTGGCCATCCTGTGCTGTGTCTGCCTGGTCCTTGCAGGAGCCCCCTGGGACACATATGGTGACATGAGTTAACCCAGTCTCAGCCCCTCATGCTTGGGAAAGGAGGGAGTATCGCTGGGAACTCCCCTATGGAAACCCCTAAAGCTGTRAGTGATCACTGATCTTGTCCAAAGCGTGCTTGGTGCCACCCGCCCCTAGTAGAGGAAGCAGGTTTTGAATACAACCTCGAAATCTAGTCTTTCTCCTCTGYCAGCATGTTTTGACACTTATTGTTCGTGGAAACCATGGTAAAATCATGAAAAGARTTATGTCTGTGCCAGAACAATGAAAAAAAARRAAAAAAAGGACTGTCAGGGAATACGCCCTACACCCTGTAGGATGTTTCATGCAAAAGGATCAGGCAAATCTCTCTGAACAAAGGTGAGARGAAACAGCCAATTCAGTGCATTTTCAGTGCACCAAGTGGAATTCTTCTAGGTTAGGCAGCTTCTGCCCATTTTGCTGTGAATCACATCCCATTAATGCAACATTAAATCCTGCAAACATTGGCAGCATAAAATGGGAACGTGTCCAGTGACAGAGGACCTGAAACAAAACACTTTTGGCTAACTTTACAGAGATTATTCTTCTCTGAACCTGTTATGTAATTCTGGACACTGATTTACATGATTTACATGATTTATTATTAACTTACTCTCTSGGATTGCATTCTGCCAGGTCGAAGTTTATTTATAATATCGTTATGCAGGTGTGCTCAGACAGTGTGCATCAATGTCAAGTGGAAGATGTTGTAGCAGTGATTTAAATGACAAAGCTCTGTGATGATGTTTCGACCCAGAGTCTTCAAAACAGAGACAACAGAGGCTGTAGGACTCTCATCCCTTGATTTTCATATGAAATCTATAACTTCTGGTGGAGGATTTCCATTCCTTCTTGCGAACTCCCCTGGGCCAAGCACACTATAAATTAAGATGCTTTATTTAAGAACTAGAATCAAAACCCTGGAGCCAAACACCTCTGTCTTCATTCATATTTGAATTTGTGGCTTGGGCCCATCTCCAAACGTGCTGTAAAGTGTCTCTCTTCTTTCTCCATTAAGATGTAGATAGAGACAGCAGTCGAGAGACGCTGTTCTATCCACGGTGTCTCATGTTATGCATTCAATAGGTCCTTTAACATTCGCTTACCTACAGGGGGAAATGGGTGATTTAGAAGGTTTGGAGTGGGATTCCCAAAGAAATCGTATTCAGGATTTGTTGTGTGCGGGAGCACTTTGACTCCCAGGGTAGGAGAAGGAAACCAGGCTCTGCAGAGGGAATCAACCCTGGGGAGCCCTATACAGAGCTCGACGTTGTCTATGGGCAGAGTGGAGAGGGGACCCACGGCCGCTGTGTGTGCCCCCACACAGCTGGGTTCRTGACTCGCAAGGAGAACGAAGATGAGATCTGCCCAGATACCCAAACCACTCATCTCTGTTGCCCTGCAAGCTGGGGCACAGCCTACATATAGGGGTGTAAAGAAGAGGTTTTTGTCCCCAGGAATTTCAGTTCCAACCACTTTCCTCATGGAAACATAGAATCAGAGAATCAGAGAATYGTATGGTTGAAGATCATCAAGTCCAAGCTCACAGACACAGATGATCCAGACAGACTTAYCAGGGAGGATCACCTCCAATGTAGTGTGGGTTTCTAGGGTAGGTGTGGAGAGAAGCCATGCTTTTTCTACCATCTCCACTTGTGCAGGTGCTCAGAACAGCCCGATCATCCTGTTTACACATAGAAATAACCCCTGGCCAGCATGAAGACAAGCAAACAAGGCGATACGTGATTAAAAACGCTGCCAGGTCAAGTAGGGCACAGTTCAGCTTTTCCTGAAGCTGATTTGGTCTGTATGGCAGAGAACAGATATTAAAGGGATTTTGCAATAGTTCAGCAGCTGGGAGGTGGTGCAGACCGAGTCTGTGCACACTCGGCAGCCTTGACATTGAACATTTCAGCTCATGTCCTGGTTGTAGAAGGGACCACAGATCTCCTTGCCATTGTCTCAAGATCTTTAAAGGCTCTTGTATTCAAGCTCCAACCACAAAGGGATTTYCCATAGGTTAGAAAAAAGCAATAACATATAACCCCTTGCAGAGCACCTATCAGGAGAGACTTTAGCTCAGGRCTACTGGTGCTCCTGTAAATAATGAATCTTTCCTCCTCATTTTGCAGTCTTCATGAGGAAGCAGGGGGGCATAGAGGTTAAAAGAAACGGCTCATGGTCAAACTAAAAAGAGGGTGCGATGGGAGGGTTTAGAGGGGGAAACCCTGGGGGATACCACCAATATCCCCATTTTGTCCGCTCCCTTGTGACAGCTCTTTCCACCYCTGTTCTCCTTCTGCTCCATGTTTGCCTCTGGAAACATGGCACCTCTGTTACAAGGAGTGGTCAACTCCCTGTTTTCCCATAGGAAAAACRATTGCTGTTGCTCTGCTTGGCTCCAGGGATGAGGCTGAGCAGCCTCTTGGCTCCTTTTCAAGAAAGCACCAACCTTTTCCTCCCTCATCTGTTTTTTTTTGCAGGTTTTCACATGGGATCCTCTAAGCAAAGAGGAAGGTCATTTCATTTCAAGGAGAAAAGAGAAAATGGAAATTGCTTGTGCCCCAGTATACATGTYCCTCCAATATTTCATGCAACTGAAGCCCTCTGAAATGCATTGGGGTTCAGAAGGAGCCCCAGTTACCACTCATGTCCCCACATCCTCCATAGACACATCGACTATGGAGGATCATTCCCTTATTGCAAYGGATCTACCTTTGGTGGCACCAAACAGCTGTTTTTATGGCGCAGAGGGGGTTTAGATAAATCAGGACGATTTAAGTTGAAGCAGGAACAATATTTGAATGTGTCATGCTGTTTTATGAAGGACACATCTTAGAGCCTGTTCACCCTTGTTTCTGCATCCTCCCGCTCATAGAATATCTGAGAATTTTGAAGAGGCAAACTGGGCCTTTGAGGAAGAAAAGAGGGGAAAAGAAAGAGAAAAAAAMCCCACATTAGATTGGATATTAGCCACTGACTGCTATTGCATTTCTCTGGAGAAATTTATGATGTGATCATTAAATCCTCAAGAGGAAAACCTGAACAGTGTTTTCTTCCTTCTAGGCAAAAATCTTGGAACTCTTAAAAAGACATTGTATTTCACAGCTCAGCAATCCAACAGCATTTAAAGAGCTGTAGAGTTAAGAAGAATTTCTAAGCGAGCAGATTTTTTTGTTTTGTTTTTAAGGACTCCACACATTCAGAAATCTTTTCAGGAAAAAAAATAAATTCTACCGTCTGGTAATTAACAGCTTGTGAGCCTACAAATACTCATCTGCATAGACAGTTCACAGGGTGCACTGTTTACCTTGCCCCTTATCTCTATTCATTCCCTAAAGCAAAAACCTCTACAGATACGGCATCTCAAGCTGCTTTTCTTGTACCCAGTTCTGTGCTTTAGAAAGAAAAACCGACATTAGGAACAATAAAGAGACAGTCACAGTATTCAGATTTTCTGCCTTAGCTTTGTTATACCCAAGACTAGCGTTACCATCCCAAGTCTGCACTGTTCTGTGGCTGCATGAAGCTCTGTTGTGCTGGTGGCCATTCCACCTTGGTACAACCATGGGGACAGTGGTGCCAACTTGGTATTATTAACTTGGATGATTCTCCATCCGACCTACAGATATTAATGGCTAATAATAGTAATTAATAYCTGTTGGAGAACCACATTAGGGATATTAATGTTTTTTTTTGTTCTCAGAAGCTGTCCTTAGGGGCGGGATGTTTTTATGGTCCTAATTTCATGGCAGAGCACTTCAACGGAGGGATGAAGTCACTTGCTGAAGGTCATGGAGGAAAGACGTGTCTACCAGCTTATATGAAAGTCTAAGCACAAARCCTTCCACTTTCCACTGATATCACTGCTGAAGAAAGGAGCTAAAACACAGAAACCTGGTATAAAAATTCAGCACAGAAGTCACCCATACCAATGCAATGTTATGTAAAGATGACAAAAAAAAATTGTCCAGATTGAATTAAATTTGTGGCCTTCAAAGTGCTGCAGAGCAGAACTGAATTTCCAAAATGTTCAGCTCTATTTCTACTTCCCTGTCTGGCAGGTAGGAAACATAACTCAATACAAAAYGGGTTTAAATACAAATAATACAAAATGGACTCTTAAGTCAGTCTGGAAGGACGATTACATCTCTCCCCATGCTGATCCTCATGAGACTCGGCCATCCTGGAAAAGGAAAGAGGGTGACCAAAAGTTACGCCCACAGCACCGAACTTCACAAAATTCCACTCTTGCTGTTYGTGAGGAACAATTTGCCTGGCAGCTATCACACACCTTTACAGAGCTGGGCTCCATTCCTTGCTTTTCCATTGATTTCCTGTGCAACTGYGGGGAAATCTCACTGTTCTTGTTCCTTAAAAATATTTAGGTGCATATCTCCTATTGAAATCCATCTCCAGTTTTCTAAATGACAATGCTGTACTGTGCAAACACTGTGAGGATCCATGGTTTTGAAGATGGTGAAGCAGGTGCTGTAAAAAATGAGGGTGATTTTATCCTTAGACCTTCGATAGAGTGGGTAAATGCCCATTATCTGATGAAGGGAAATCCTCCCATAAGGCAGCATGTGCAGCCTGAATAGCGTATGTATCCCTTGCCCAGGCGACAGGATGAAATTCCCTTCTTCCTCAAGAAGCGACAGCCTTGGGTTTTGAAAACATTAATTGCAACATTAATTTAGTTGCAACATTAATTTCAATTTTTGGTGAGGCTCCTCTCCATAAAGCACAGCTAACCTCAGGTCATGCTCACAGCTACAGCAAAAGGGCAGAAGAGTTTGCTTTTCATCTGAACCTTGGCAACGTCAAGTATTTTGAGTGGCTCATGCAGTTTAGGTTGGAAAACACTTGKTTGGAAAACTTATCTCCCTAGCACRTTGCTTCTCACATAGTGCTTCAATGGCAGCACGTTAGATTTTGAGCAGCTACAGTTCAAAGCAAACAGATTTGTGTGGCAGAGGGATCTGGGCTCTCTGATCAGCCGAAACAACTGGTCAAACTTCTATTAACTTAGCAGTGAAGTCCCCAGGGAAATCAGTGGGAGTTTTCCCATAGGCCTATAATGCGGYATCATAAACAAAGGCAAGGAAGGTTTCTTAGTCAGACGCTGAAAGGAGTCTCCTCTCAGCAATTAAAATATAGAATTGTACTTGAAAGCGATTAATATTCTACTGTCTACTTATGGCCAAGCCACGTATCCCAAGCCCTACCAAATATGAACTTAAATACACAACACTCTCCCGAGTTACTTCTCAGTTAATAATTTATGTATTCTGGCAACAGATCAGTGCAACTAGAAACTAGTTTAGTAACTTACCTTCAGGGTTGTCTATCTATAAACACTGCAGATTCCTAAGTTAAACAGAACCCAATTGTTTTCCTGTGTAATAGAGGCCAGGGCCTGATTTATATAGTTAATTTAAATGGTAATCTTAAAGAGCTGAGAAAAAAAACAACCTRTATCATTAAGGGTTATGAAAGAGGGAGAAACTGTTTACTACTAAGTTCAGAAATATGTGATATAAATGAAGATAAAATGCAAGTAGCAAGACAAAAGTAATAAAATGATACCAGCATGTGTTGTSTGTACTTATATAAGAAAACATTAGTGCTGACTGATTTTTCCAGAGGTTAACATTCGCTCAYGGAGCTGTCTGATGCTGGGATTTGTGCAACTGCACAACACTAATTCCAACCTTTTTAACACTGGGCCAAATCCGATGTCGGAAAACAGCAGGACTAGCCTTATTGTAGCTAGTCTGCAATGAGGATGSCAGGACTTGCCCCTCTCCTTAATCATCTCCGGAGAAAAGAGGGGACAGCAGCTTTTGTGAACGGCTCGTGCACCAAAAACACGGCTCCCGTTTGCAAGTGCCTTGCAGTGACTAATTAACAGGCATCTGTTACAACTTGTTGAGCCTTATCTTCACTTTCATRCGTTCTATTTTGGAATGAAGTTCTATTTAGGAGGCAGCTCAGGCTCTGCAACGTTGCTCAAGAGTCACATTGCAGGATTAGCCTCCCTGGCAGAGGGGAGGGGAAGCTTTGTGGTTAGCAGCACAGGGCTAGAAGTCAGGAGGCCCGGCCCCGTCCTGGCTGCTGCTTCGTCACGTGCGCCCAAGCTGCACTCGTGCAGTTAAGCCTACGGAGGTGGGAAGGCTTAGTTAATGCCTATGGAGCGTCCAGAAAATCCTCTTATGGAAGGGGACGTCTAAATAACAGTTTAATAGTTTTCAGATGTTGCCAGGCTGCCCTTTGGCAAACATCTGCCCCCTGCAAGCAAAGCTGTTCAGTGTCCACCTGMTATGGACACTCATTCTCGGGGCAGATCCTTAAAAGTCTCTGCCATTAAACCATGTGGCATCATGGCTTCACCTCAGAAAAAGTCAGGGGAACCAMGGCAGAGACCTCGAGCCCTAAAAACCACATCCCGTTGATGCTGGAGGCCTCTAGATGGGATAATAAAAGATGGTCCCGTTGTGGGTGAAGATGAAGGACTACAAGTGCTCACCCACACCACGTAATCTTGGCTCCCGGTGATGCTCAGGTGAACTCTGAATCTTCAGCTGTGCATGTGCTGAGGGGAAATTCCAGTGAACTGACTCAGGGAAACCAAGATCTTGTTGTTGATGATTTTTCTTCATCCATGAGAAGTTAGTGAAGGGTCTTCAGAGGCGAGTATACAAAAGTTTGGAGATACGAGCCACGTGCACAGGATGTTTTACTACAGAAATGCAAGACATGAACATAAATCTCCTGAACAAGACTCATGCACCTTCCTTATATTTTGGGACCAAGTGATTCTTGTCCATATAAGGCATGAGATGGGGAGAAATTCTGGGTAGCAAAGTAAACCCTGTAGGCAGACCGTATACCTGTGCTAGCTGAGGGACCCTATAGATCTATACATCTCTGCCTATGGAGGCATGTTGGTGAGAATCATTTGCATAAATGCATTTATCTACATCTGAGATCACCCATTCASTCACTAGAGAGGAGCAGGCACTTTAGGGTGCAGTTTCTGTGTCATATTTTAGGCATTTATTAGAGGAAGAGATGAACTAAACTCCAGACCACAGTGAGTGCCTAGTATGTGGGGGTAACTCCCTTGAACGATACTGTCTTGATATAGATATCTAAAGTAAGCATTAGGATTATTTTCTGGAATAGTAGTCACTTCCTTATGGTTTAATTTCAAATGTTTCCAAGGAGAAATCAACTAAAAAGAAAAAAAAAAGAAAAGAAAAAAAAGACTCCTGTTTCAGAGATACTAAAATAAGTGGGAGTGTGAACATATGTGTGTGTCCACATGGGGAATTACTCTGGAGTCTCTGCAGTTCTTTAAATATACAGTGAGCACGATGCCAATTTAGCATTTGCTTCTACACAAGTTCCTTGGTACAGATAGGCTACATGCTCCCGGTTTACCAGCTTTAATAGAGATGGTTGGAACTGAGATAGCTGACGATGAACTTCAAGCTTCTGTAATCTGTAACACAAAGCGATCTCCTTCACTTATCATATGGATGTTGGCCTGACTCCATAGTGAATGCAAGATGCTCTTACTTGATACCGACTAAGCTATAATCTGTTCTGCAAAACAGTGGAAAAATCATTTTTAAAAAATCCTATTAATTTATTGATAAGGATCCCTTATACTCCCATCAGAATGACCTGTTGCTAAGGGACTTTTATGGGACAAGTAGAGAGAGGAAATGATCCACCCAGTTTGTGGAGAAYATCGAACACAGGCACCCCATCTGCTGGGACTTCCCATGTTATACTAGGAGAATTTTAAGAAAAAAATAGTCTTTAAGAGAACATCCGTATTTTGGAGGCACCCAGACCCCATGAGTGTGGGTGCACCAGCGCRTACTAGATAGGATCCTCTGGGGAGTTAGTCAGAGGAATGGCTCATTTCTGGATGCTGACAGAGCCTGGTGTGACCGAGGCATGACCTGGGCAYGGTGCCATTTACAGATGAGTGTGTCTAGGAGCAGTTCAGGGCCCCTGACGCTCTTGCGAGGCTTATAACCGACGTGCTTGAAGTACCTTCAGAGTTAGGTACTTGTTAAAAGTTGTTTGTAGGGTTTCTATTTTGATCTCAAACCTATGGTTTTTATATGGTCCTTAATCTCTGAGATGTTTAATTCCTAGTAATAAAATGGAGACAATAATATTCAGCCTTTTCCCTTCATTTAGATTGGTTTTCAAATATGATCTGCTTCTGCTCTTCATTGGATTCTACAATAATGAATGTAAAAATAGGCCTGCAAATTATCCACCAGGAASACTGCAGACTGAAAGACTTCTTTTAACTAGTTATTGTTCCTCTTGTTCTTATTGTTCCGTAGATTTTCCAAGTGATACGGCTTTGCAAAGCTCCAGAGAAATGCCATGACTCAGTTCTTTCYTGTCCTGCCCATATTAGGAGTCTTTTGAGCCATTCTTCTCCTGAATCCCATTCCCTTGTAACTGCCTGGATGAGTGACCCTGCACAGATGCTACTACTTCTAAGAAAAACACAGCTGAATGACGATGTTTTGCAGACACGCTGTTTACCCCATTGAAGAACCAGGACAGTGGCATTTGTCACTGTTTGGAAAGAGTTTAGAAACAAACAGAAAAAAAAAAAATCTCTTCTGAAAACAGTGAATTTTAGTCCTTCCCAGTGGGATTTTCTCCAAGACCTGGGCAAGCGCTAAAGATTGGAGGAATTGGGTTAATCAAATTGTGAGCACGGACATTGACGTTACTTTGACTGAGCAGTGTGTCTGTCCTAATTAAAGAAAACTTTTCCAGGGGGTAGAAATGCACTTGAGTCCATGTATGTTTGTGCTGGTCACTTACTGAACACGGGAAGTTGTGGCTTTGCTTTTTCCTTCAGTAAGGATAAAAATACACACTGCACATTTGGTGTTTCATTTATGTGTCAGTGAGGAGATTAATTCTTCAGTAAGCAGCTATATCTCCCTTTTTTCCTTTTTTCTCCTTTTCTTTTTGTTTGAAAGAAGCTTTTGATACTGATTGGAGGTGCCAGAATGACACCTCTTCTTCAGAAACCTTCCATTTAGCCACAGGACAAGACGATGTCATGGGGAGCTGCAGGGAGAGTTTCTTTCTGCACACATAGCTCTGGTTTTGACATGGTCTCCAGCCAATTTAGCATCACGTTGAACTGGAATGAGCATCTCCGGGTCATGATCCACCAGGGTTTCTTGGAATCAGTTGGACTAATGAAAAGAGGACTACTGACCACTCAGCCAGCCTGAACAAGCAGATCTCTGCTCACAATGACATCCCTGTSACATGCAGCGAGCAAGTCCAGACAGTGGGAGCAGGAGGGATATGACCCACCACAGAAAAACCTTCCCAGAAGGACACTCACATGCAGCATATCCATGAACAYAACCCCAAAGAGACCCCCAAATCTGAGCATATTTTCTTTTCTTTTGGCCTCTTCTGACTTTCACATACCTGAGGCTTGAGTATTTGGAGTTATAGAGACATGGTGGTGAGGTCAACTTTTATACTTGGCTAGATCCCTTATGTTGGAGGGGACATCCACTAAAATCAGTTGTGATAGTGGCTAGGGAGGGCTGGAGGACTGGGCTCAGCCTGAGATGGAGTATTTGTTCCCTATAGTGCTGGCATTTCAAGGCCCAGATTACAAYTCGTTGCTCCAGGCTCTCTGCTAATGGCCCTCAATACCTACTTYGTCAAAGGACAGATATTTATCGTCCCTCGTTTCTATCCAACATGTCGATGGCAGAAGGAGTGCAGAGACTTGTGTSTGAGCAGACTCTCATCCCTCTGCTTCCTCGGTCTGAACAAATGTGGTCAGCGTGAAACGAAGCCCACAGCAGTAGCACGTTCCCCTGCGAGCAGACGGAAAGTTTCAAAGGCGCAAAGGGTATTTAGGCACCGACTTCAAAGTCAATAAGTTGGAGGCTGAAAAAAAATCTCCCCCGTAGCCTTTATGTCATGCCACTTAATAAGTAATTAAAAGCTCAAAAATCATGAGTCTGCTGCTTTCATTGCTTCCTAAAGCACACTCGATACATCATCGCTCTGTGAAATACTTCACATGTACCGCATCCTACTTTAAATATGCCAAACAGTGAAGTGCTTAGCATTACAAAGGCAGAGACATCAAGGAAGCTTTGATAAAATCTGCTGAGCAGACAAACATCTCTTTGGTTGGCACTAGCCAGACTAGGTTTTTATTCCACAATGATTAAAAACATTTCAGGCAAAGGCAGCTAGGCCTGTATTTTAGACACCAGACCTGGTTGCCATTAGGTGACATAGAGTGAAACCTTTTATTACAGCGATGCTGTAATAAAGCAGGATTAACCCTTCCACATTTGCAGGATGCTACTGGTATAAGGCAGATGTTTTGCAGCACGGAATCTTTTCTGTRGATGGGATTTTTTTTTWAAAAAAAGGGATCMGTGGCTTCTGCTTTGKTGGTGGTGGAGGTGTTGGGAGGGAAGACGAGCAGAGCAATGCTCCATTCCCCAATTCCAGCAACGATGCGAGTTATCTGAGATATGCTTCCAGGCTAGGGCACGGCTCCTCTGAGACAGGGAGCTGACATCCGTACCGCCTGCAAAAGAGGCAGGGCTTTATTTTCCTGTCGCAGACTCTGTTTGTGGTAGAGCCCGTCTGGCTGTAAGCTCTGGACAGTGCTCGCACCGTGAAGCCCCAACAGTGACAGGGTGTGTTGCCGAGATATAAATAGACATTTAAGATGAGCTAAATTTACTYGGTGAATCATTTATTTGCTAAAAATGTGGTTTCAGGGTGGCCACAGTTATTTGCCAAATATGATGAGTATTCTCAAATGCCTTTGGATTAAATGATGAAGAAAGCTGGAAATGTTGAAGCACTTCATTTTATCATTTTCAGAAACATAGAGATCTCAAGCTACCTTCTTCTCAGCAGCCTTAGGRATCACTCACAAAATGGGGGAGAAGACGGTAATTTCCTCCGTCTGGCTGCCCCCACAGTCTGGTGGCTCAGTAACTTGTTGGGAATCCCATTTCCTAAGAGAGTGCTCCCTACTGGGATAATTATGGGCTACTCTGACCTGTGTGTCTCTTATTTTCCTCAGTTGAAATTATTCCATTCTACAGGAATAATTAAATARCCACTGGATGAGAGCAAGGGTGACAATAACTTTGTGGCGAGAGCACTCCCTGGGGATGCGGGAAGTGCCCCAGCAGCTGCTCAATGGGCAGTATTCACACAAAGTGGAGCAGCTCCAGCAGGAGAAGCCAAGTGAGGCTGTGGATTAGCCTGCAGGCTGGTGGCTGGAGACATGCAAGAGACTGAGGCATAAGGGTTTGGACCTGGGTCTCCTAAACAACAGGCCAGTGCCTGGATACTGGGGTACCAGAGCCACATAAACCCTACTCATGCAGGTCATAAAGAACTTGCAGCTATGCTCTTTTCCTTCACCGCAGAGTAAGGTCATTATTTCAGGCTCAGAAAGTCTTTTATGATGGGCAAAAATCCTTCCCTACCTGGTCAGTTGTTACTGCTGCTCAGTTGGCCARCTGGTCTACTTCTACACCGGAGGCTGGTTGTTTTCGGAAGCAATGCTATCTTTGTGCACCCTAGGTTAAGCATACATAAYGAAAACCCAGCTTCAGAAATAGGTATTCTTATTCTCTAAAGGAGCTCTGGGAAAGCTTTGCACRCCTAAGGAAGTGTGTTGAGAAGCCAGGACTGCATTTCTATAGAGCAAACATAGGAGAAGAATAAGAATTCTTCTTATTTACAGTAAAAATAAATACATAAATAAACAAAACAAGCAATCAAGAGTGCATTGTTGTTTCTGGAGTGTTGCACAGGAGTATATTCAGAGCAAGTTTCAGTCTCCTGGTGAGAATTAGAAATACAAGTAGTTTTCGGGAAAACCTGTGAGGCTCAAGCAATTGCTTGCCTCCAGGAGATAGGGATGTGAGTAAACTATCAAGTAACACTGAACATGCATATTTTCTATCACCTGAAAAGTTGAGGTTTCTACGGAGCAAGCCACTGCATACTTGTGGGATTAAGCAAGCTAAGGAAAAACTACTCTGCCAGCCATGCTTTCTGTATGTATATATGTATGTATGTATTTAACATGATGAAGGCCTTGCTCCTCTGCTTTGATTGATACAGACTCCATTTCAAGGGAGAGAAGCGAGATAAAAATAGCAAGCAAGCTGAAATCTATGTTACCTCCTTACAGAATAAATATTAAGAGAGCTAAAGAAAAGGATATGTGAAAGCTTGTATGCTTAAGGGCTGTTGCTCATGAACAATTAATTTGAACTGAATGCAAACAAGCTCTTTCAGAGTGGGTGTGCATTGGCAGAAATATTTAACAGGCTTCTTGAAAGCCGTAGAGAAGTGGYAGAGCAAATCCTGAATGCAGTATTCTCATTTGGTTTTGAATTCAGTGAAGTAGGCATCTCAGCCATCAAGGAGGCTTCGTCTCCTGTCCTGTCCTCCGCACGCCCATGGAGGTACAGGTTAGCATGGACATTTGGCCTTTTTATATGTAAATCAGAGACTGCCAGAGCAAGGAGAAATGTGATTGAAGCTCAGTCTGTATGGGAGGGTGTTTTTATCCGGTTAGGTAGGGTCTAATCTGGATACAGCTGTGAAGGAAAAGAGAGGAGCAATGATACTCCTGGAGCAACCTGCTCAGGGAAATCGGGCACCTRATGCAGGTAGCTCTTCAGAAAGCCCTTACAATCTGGAGGGAAGTTTGTTTTGCCTCCTGCAGGGAATGTATATGTTTTTTAAGTGTTCTCTATGTAATTGTGACCGAATACCACAAGGACGTTCTCTTGGAAACACATTTCATCATCATAAATATTATGTAACAACAGGCTTCCTAACTAAACCGTCCACATGCTTGTCTGTTGCGAAGAGAAATTATCCCAGAATAGTTACTTTACCTTAGATTCCATCTTAATCCAGATTAATTTTCACAAACAGACAAGCCCTAAGGKTTTGACACGAGGAGCACTCAGCGAATGAGAACTTTTCTATTGAACTTGGTTGAAGTCTTGGGTACTTCTCGTTGCCTCTACATCAACCTTTTCATAGCAGTAATATGCACTCAGCACACWGGCTGGCTCTTGCTTAACCTGTATTGTTTAGGATTGCAGAATGATTATTTTTCAGCAGAAATTAAATCAGACACTCTACTATAGTCCCTCATAGGGATACAAGTATAAAAATTAGCATCTAGTCCTTCAGATAGTCTGAAAGAGTGTGCAGGATGGAGATTTTAAGTGTAGATAACTGGAATAAATATAACCTGGGGTAACCACTTTGCACTGCCTGTAGGATAGATATACTGCCCTCAGCACCAGCTTTGTATTCTCCTGTTGTTCCTTGCTAATCTAGACATAGCAATTACTTGATAATGCACATATAGTCAATATGATCCATATCACTGTTGTATCTGATTCCTTACAGTTGCACATACAAGGCAATGTGACAACATCTGCCCTGCAAATGGAGATATGAGGCAGTGAAAGGAGATGGGAAAGTTCTGATCAMGTTGCAATCTCCTGGGTGTTACCCTGAGATTGGCCTTTCTTCCCTGATTGATTGGCTCCAAACACCCACAGAAGAAAAAGGTGATACCACAGTGCAGGGCTGGGGCAAAACGGAGACTCAGTGCTTGGCTCTGTGCTCTAACTGCTCACGTGGCTACATCATGGCTAGATGAGCATCCATGAGCTGCCAGCACATCCACAACTCCCTGGAGTCTGGAAAGAAAACCTGGAGGAGAGAAAAGTAACCTCCAAAACTTGTCCTCAACTCGAACAAGCAGTTCCTGATTCATGAAGCAACATCCCTTGCTCCAGCAGGGACTTTCCCTAGGGCCTCACTCAAGCCACTCCATCTGCCCATGTCTCATTTTCCATCAGTGCAAAGGGCTGGGCTATTCCCCTACCCTGACTTTCCTGCTCGGGCAGTGCCAGGGAATGTTCCTGGGATGGGGACGCAGTTGTCCGTGCAGGGACACTGCCAGCACGGCTGCCAGCACGCTCCCGCCCCGGGCCAGCTCGCAGCGGCCCCAGCGCGGTTCGCACATTAGCACGGGACGGGTGCCATGCCCGGCGGACGCTCTGCACGTGGCCACGGTGTTTCTGAGCCTGGAGGAGTTTAAYGGACGTGAAACACGTGGATTTTGCAGTCTCAGAGTCAGAGGATGGTCCCAGGCACTGTTACTTTACTAGCCTAGATGCAGCATTTCTCAGCAGCCTGTGGGACTCGGRGTCTGCGCTGTTTTGTTTGCACCAGAACAAGCAGAATGAGGTTCAGACTTAACTGGCCACTACCTTAATGCAACAAAAAGAGGTATATTTTTCTTAACTTTTCCTAACTACTTTGCCTATCTCCACTATAAACACTTTCCTTCCTTCCTTCCTTCCTTCCTTCCTTCCTTCCTTCCTTCCTTCCTTCCTTCCTTCCTTCCTTCCTTCCTTCCTTCCTTCCTTCCTTCCTTCNTTCCTTCCTTCCTTCCTTCCTTCCTTCCTTCCTTCCTTCCTTCCTTCCTTCCTTCCTTCCTTCCTTCCTTCCTTCCTTCCTTCCTTCCTTTTTGCCTGTCCCTGCATTGCTTTCAGCCTTTTCTTCTCCCCATCCTGAGGAGGAGCAGTAAAAATAGGTAATCTTTAATGAAAGGTCAGTTATTTTGGCTCAGAGCCAAGTTCAGGTCCCGGGGGGATGGAGCCAAGGGCTTTCTAGTACAGCGGTGCAGTTGGAGCCGTGCCTCCATTGTGGCCGGAGCAGCTCCCTCATGGAAGCCTGCCCGTTCCAGGAACATTTGCTCATGGATATGCCATCCCGCAGGCATCAGGGAAAGCAAGTACAAAGAAACGTACTGTACGATCTCAGGCTGATTACTACATTTATCATTTTCAACAAACTCCGGGAGCAGCCAGCCCGTGTACCCTGTGTACTCTTACAACTCGTTTCTCTGTGAAAYTGGAAGCGGGACAAAGTCAATTACGTTATTTTCCAACAACAAACCTCTGTGGGATAGTAACTCAGACACTGACTGCAGCTCCGAGAACAGCCGGAGTCCCACTTGAAATTTTCTTAACGGTGGCAGCGTGGTCACAGCAATGCTTTATGCCACCATAGTGAACACCAGAAGGGTTTTTATTCTTGAAAGATCTGTCCAAATGAAAGCAAATCAGTGCAGCGCCTCCGCAGCAGCCCTGTGAATATAACGAATTCATCTCTGCAGGCTCTTTGGAAAAGATACCTGATTTTCACTGGGGTTGGATAGTATCTCTTCTAAAGGGGCACGATAAAGGGAGGGGAAATGGTTCAGGACTGGCACCGAGCCAGACCTGTGTGTGTGCATTTGTGTGTGGCAGAGGTGGATCAGATAAGCACAAGTCTAAGATCATAAATACCTCCTTGTCACTGCAACACAAACAGCAACCCATCCCCCTAAGCAGCAGAGGGGACGCACAGCTAAAAGCTTGGAGCAAATTGCTCAGATTTTGGAACTGAAGCTTTGGAGCCTCTAAGAAATGAACAGCACTTAGAAGTTTCCCAGCCACGTCTCTTAATTACTGACAATATTTATTTTTAACCTAAGGCTGGCTCCTTCCATCCTAAGACTTAGCAGGGGACTTGCGTGGTGCAACCACTGAAAACCAGAGCCACTTGAAGGAAGCTTTGCTCTGTGGGCAAGTTAACCCAGCAGGGATGTCCCCACTTCACCCTTCATGCCATGAGGTTGGTGGGTCTAAACTGGTAAAAAATCYGAGCAGCTTCTTTGTTGAAGTCACAGAAGCCTAAGGGCTTGCGTTGTCGGAGTTGGAGCTGCAGAAGGAAGGRGCTGGGTCAGTGTGGGTGAATTCCTGGATCAGTCAGGACAGACCTGCCACATCCTGCATGGTCTCCATTCCACTCTGCCTCATGGGAGCCCTGCCCAAGGGACCGGTGCCCGAGGACACAAGCCACGATCCTTGGCACCARCTGGCAATGTCAGGACCATCTTGCACTGAGTGTGAACCTCGAAGAGGACGCTCATCAGCAAAGGCCCTATCTCATGCAGAACAGCAGCACAAATCTCTCCTCTGTCTTCTCATGACCCTTTGTGGTCTCCGTGCCTGTCTCTTTCCTGGGTAGAGGTGTCAAAGGGCCATCTGCAAGATCCTCTCTCCAACCTCAACCTGCAGCCCCTCCTTCTTGCAGGGGGACAACTTATGCAATGGAGATGAGGGYACACAAGGGTTTTGCCATCCGGAGTAGGTTGCAGATGCAACYAAGTCTACAGAARGGGAAGGGAAGCCCTGCATAAACCAAACCTCCTGCAAACACCTTCCCCACTGAAGGAAACAATGATATGCTGACCAAGAACACTTGTTTCGAATTAATGTTATTTCTCCCATACATGCATTTCCCATACAWACATTTCTTTTATTCCTCCTTTTCATCCTGAAAACGGTTTCTGCTTCCCCAGGAATACGGATAAAATAACTGTCAGTCTTGCTGTTGCAAATAGGGTGGTGTAACGTTTAAATGCYTGTTTCCCTTTTTGACTTGGCTTGCTGGAGAGCACAGCAAAGTGAGGAAATTTGTCTTTCTATGCTGTTTCTGGTCAGGGAGAGGTGGGGGGAGCACACAGTTGGACAGATTGGCTAATATCATCTTGGACATGTGCTGAAGGCTGCTCTCCATTGACCCAGCTGCAAATAGGAAATGGGCCATCCTGAGCCAGAACRTCGGGGAAAGTTTTATCCATGGTCCAGAAGTTCTCCATGACGTCTCCTCTCGCCTCCTGAACCTCCCATCCTCATGGAATCTGAGGACTTTGGCCAAGATTTCTAGCCATGCYGAAATCCTGGACAAGTGGCCATGGGGCATGGTGACCCTGCAGCCTATGGTATATATTTCCATGCAGAAAATCCCAAWTTTTTTTTTGTATATTGGCGCAGTGCCATAAGCACACAAGCCCAATGGGGCTGCTTGGCTCATGCAGACCATGACTGACATGCCATCTGTCCAAACACACCCGCTGCCCCAAATAAAAATACTACAATATACAAAGAAGCCATGTAAAACAAATAAACAAATACATCAAACAGCACTAAAGACCTGGGGAAAACTACCGTTCCTTTCTGATCATATCTGGAAAGCACGTAGAAAATGTGGCAAAGAGTTACAATCTCAAAAAGGTGGGGAGAAGAGGGGGAGGCATAATTTTTCTTCCTTTCTAGGTCTTGAAAGCAAAGYGATAATCAGTAGAGATAAGCTCTGTCATGCATATATTGTTCTGGGAAAACAAAAAAGAGAGAAAGAAAGCAAAGCAAAGTAAAGGCTGAGGAGGCACTGTAGTGCTCCTGCCTTGCAGCATGGGCAATCAGATATCTAGGTAGTTTCTGTGATTCAGCACTCATAAATCTCACTTCTGACTCATCAGCTCACAGGCCTCAGCAGCTCAGGCCTTGTCTTTTCCATGTAGACACGGGCTCTCTGCCCCCTTTKTTTCCCCTCAAACCTCTCAGTATTAGCTGGAAAGAAGCCCACAATRTTGCTTTCACTGCACATCTTTAAGGGAGCCCCACATGTCATGGACCTGTCACATCAACTCTTCCTTTCTTCAAGGTGTCTTCTCAAAAAACATCAGGACTTGCAGATTCTACCCATCATTTAGATACTGGTCTGAAATACTTTGGTTCAATTTATCCTCAGTTATCTTCCTGAGTATATAACGAGTTGTATGTCCCATGAATCAAGATACTTAATTTAGAAGGAKCATTTAGGATTTTTATTTATTTATTTTCAGTTACATTAGCCAGCCTTAGGAACTGGGAACCACTGTCCCTGCCTAAACTGGTTGAGAGAGCAAGAACTGCAAGCTCGAGCTAACTCCCCAGCACACAATCGATATCCCAAATCAGGCAAATGGGTAAAGCAAAACAGTACTTYAGAAGGAGAGAGCAAGTTCTCCTAGGTGCATTAGTCCCTGACTAGTTAAGCAGGTTATAACWGACTTTAATTTTTACTCCCACAAGCTGCAGCTTTATTTGCTGTCTTTGCTCAGCTCTCACAAAAGACTGAACCTTCCCAAAGCATTCAGAAACCAGAGAGAGATCTCAACCCTCATTCCTGATGAGTATCCTTCAGGAGAAACACATTTCCATGGTAAAGCATGGCCAACACAGCCATCACTAAAGAACTGCTGTGACAAGAGGAAGCTAGAACCAAGTTTCCAGCTAACTGTCCTCTCTGCAGACTGTATCTTCTCAACTCATGCTGCAGGAGACACTGGATCAGGAGGGAAAATACTACAGCAAATCTATTGGGRGAATGATAGTCGTTCTCTGCTTTGGTTTGGCATTGTAATGGGATCAAGTCCATTACAAAAGTCGATATCACTAGTCCCTTTCTTCTCACTGGGAGATTGTGGTGCTTTGGTGTGGTTTTCCCACTGGAAACCCCTCAGCAGTTGGTTGCAATGATGCTCAAGGAACATCTGCACACTGAGGTATCTCAGTGCTGACTCCCTGCAGTAAGAAAAGTGTTTTCCATGAATCACCAGCCCTTCCTTCCCCAAAACTTGCATCAGGYCATAAGGCCTCTGTCATCATATACTTTGCAGCCCTGGTGCTCTCCATCCTGGCCTGAGTTCTTCGAACATTTCATCCTGTTTCTGCACCTCACTTCACAGCTCTTCTGAAGCCAGGCATCCTAAATTTACTGGTTTCTCCTGCYTATTCCTGCTCCCCAGCCCCTGACTAGTTTGCTCACAATACAAACCAAAGCCTCATTTATCAAGGCTTAAGGTAATAAATTCAGAGTTTGACTTGCAAGATCTGCAAAAACAGGATTACCAATGAAATTCATTRTGACTCCATGCATTAGATCAAGACATTTCCCTAGCTCGTCCTGTATATTTGCCAAAGTCTTTGTGATATTGATCAGTATAGGATGCAGAAATCCAGTTTCCATAAAGTGACACCTCTGTCAGGATCACTCTTCTCCCTGTTCCTGCCCAATATACCCAGATTCCTATTTTTACATGATACTAATGTAGATCTGATGATCTCTGCTTTGGACATCCCCAGAGTGCCACTTTTTTCAAGGTCGCTGGCCCAACATACCTTAGAAACCTTCAAGGCTTAACTTGTCCCATGCAGTACACCTCAGACTAGTCATTTTACATGGATCTCACCACGCTTACAGCCTCGGGCACATTCTCATCTTCTGATAGGACTTGCACAACCTTTCTGGCTACCTTATCAGCGTACAGAGCCAGCCCAGGAACAAGGTGCTTTGCTCAGACATGACCTCYTTCCTTCTTCTTTTTCAGCCAGGGGGTACAGGCGTCCTAGGTCACCATCTGCAACCAGATCAGGACCACAGCTCTATGTCCTTGGCTGCCAAACGGCAGCTGCAGATCAAAACATTTTCTCCATCACGCTGAGATGCAAATGGTTTGTCTGAGGAAGAAAGAACATCCTTYACCAAACATGGGTAAATCAGAGCATACATGCAGAGAGGATGAATTTTTAAACAGGATCGTAATCCTGCCTCCAGGCATATGCCAGCTTCATTGGCAAAGGGGAGAGCAAACTTCCTGCATCGGCARGTTTACTCCATCAGGAGCTTTATGTGCACCTTCCTCTGAAGCRTCTAGATCCTGGAGCATTTCCTGCTAAAGCCAGAGCCCTAAATTTGGCAAGACCACCTATGGGGTAATCCACGTGTCACCCAGAGGCACTGCTGCCACCTCTTCCAGCACTCCTGGGGGACTCTGCATTCCAGCACCGGTCTGGGACCACACTGCTCGCCCAAGAAGAGCTTGTTTTGCTCACGACCCACCACTTTGCAAYTGCAGATGCTTTAATATTCACATAATGCCCCCYSACTCCCCACCCACTCCCCCTTCTTCCATGYTSAGATGAGTTCCCACTTGCCACACCRTGTTCTTGGAAGCATAGACGGAATGGAATTAAAYATTTCAAACTAGCTCTGWGGAGGTGAAAAATGTTGCCTAAAGACAGAAGGAAAAGATTGTCAAGTGAGATTTCGAGAAGCCCTGGGCAGATGAGGGATGATTGCATCCGATTCTGATGATACGCCTGATTCTAGTACTTCTTGAGAAGGCCTCTTTCTCTCCTGGAGCTTGYTTTTGGCCCATTTCAGTCTATCCACAGAACTATTCAGACAGAAAAATATCCTCTCTAGCTTTAGACTTTAGAGTCTGTAATAGCTCCTGCCACTAACTATGAGATGAGGCAATGCACACTTTAAATGACTCCCAATTTTCCAAACCCAGACAGCTAGTTCATGACTTTCTTACCTCTTACGGGCTTCTTTCTATGAGTCACCCCTATATGGAGGGTTAGAAATGAACATCAAGCTAAAACTAACAAAGTAGATGCCAAAGTTTCTTGCTTTTTCTTCAGGATACCATTTTTTCCCAGAGTCTCACATAAGTAATTAAAAGGTGTCAGCATTTAGGAGGAATACCCTTGACAGCAATCTGATACAACTCCAACTGAACAATAGGTCCATTTGTTCTCTGGCCCGTAATAGAACAATATATTACCACACTGTGATATGTTCACTGCAGATCATACTCAGGAAAGAATCTCCTGAGCTAAGCGAAAGAGAACAGAATCACCCCATAATCATTAACAGGATTGACTAAACTTAGACAAATTCAGAATAAGTCTGCTCTCTCAGTATAAGTGTTAGGCTGGGATTCAGAAGASCCCTGCTCAGCTCACTGCTTCTTGTGACTTTAATGCAGCAATGTCTTGCCTAGCTTAAAAACAAGGGACTTCATTCCATGCTGCAGCTGCTTTAGGACAGGATCGACCTCTTCTTATCTCTTGACTCAGCACCTCAGACTGTGAAAACCTACAACTGTTTAGAAAGTGGCATGAAATCAAAATCTATATATTTATGTTGATTCTTTCTTATTGTTAAGTTGAGCTGGAGAAATTATGATCTTATATTACTTTCTTAAGTGGAACATGAATGACATCCCTTTTTCTACACATCAGACAACGTCTCTGGAAACTTTAGAACAAAGAASCTAGAAAACAGAATTTTGCTTAGTATCTTCTCTTCTAGACCGGCCTTTCACTCACCTGGAACATGGTTCTGTGAATACTAATCTGAGCTGGAAGAATCCCACTAGGACACTGGAGCTTGAATGCCTAAATCAAGCCAAAGTTGGGATGAGCTTTTGATAACTCGGAGAAACAAAAAATAATGTATACTGGGAAAGATATAGATTAAGGCAGTTTCACACTCCTTGTTCTTTTGAACATCTTATTTAAAAAATATGGAGGTTAAGATTCACATTCCTTGCAGCTTGCTAGAAAAGCCCAGAGCGCTGAATCTTTTCTCCAGATTTACACTCGAACAGTGTCAGCGGCGAGGGTGAATTTGGCCCATTATATTTCACAACAGGCTGGATCCTTGGGTTTCTCATGTGAGCTCAGTCTTGATTAAAACTTCAGTAAAGGTCTCTGCGTGTGACCTGAGATTAGCCCTGCTGTGGGGTCAGTGCTAAATTCCACAGCACGAACCTGGACAACCAGCCAAACTCAAGCGATAGCCCTCTCCAGAGACAGCCAGATTCAGTGTTTTAGCTTAAAATTAGATTTGTGTTTAACAGCAAAGCGCAGGAGASACTGAGGGATCCGATCAGATATTCGAAATCAAGTTTAACTTTAGCAGAGATACCGTATTCGTGTCCTTTTAATCGTTTGTTTTCACTGGAGCAAAGCACATCTCAGCACCAAGCAGCAGCGAGAGCGGAGTCCCAGGAATGCATTTCTGCCGCGGAGCAGAAGTTGCTAGGAAACCAAACAAGCAACAAGTTTATCTTCAAAGCTTGGGACCTTGGAAACTGGAATTATCTGGGAGGAATATCCTTCAGTGGGAACCGTAGCATCTCGTCATTCCTGGCAGAAAGCACTCTAGGYTCTGACGAGGCGCTGATGTGTGCCCAGGGCCTGCAGAGGTACCAGATTTCCAATAACATCTCAGCGGAAAAAATGCTAAATGTAATTACTTTTCAAACATGTGAAGAAAGAAAAAAATCACGCTAAAAAGATTTATGASCCGGAGAAGTTTTTAAGAAACAGAGGAGCACAGTAAGGCATGTAGCCACACCAGTYACTGGTTAGATGAGGAGCATAACACTTTGTCCCACTAGGGAGCTGAAAGCAGATCAGTATCTTTGAGCAGCTACATAGTTCTCAGCTGAATTTTCAATTTTCAATTCAAAAGGCAATTGAAGAGATCACCACTGTGCTTGAAGAGATCACCACTGTGCTGAGCCTCCCAAAAATTTATTTAGAATAACACATGTAAAATAAGAAAGTATCATTAACAAGTGACAGCCTGTTCTGTAGTTCTTAACCTCTGCCATACTGGGGACAATTTCAAGCAAGTTCATCCTCATGAACATTGGAAAGATTCTCCCATGTGAATGACRTTCTCTGTCATCAACCGGGTGTCTTCCTTATGGTTTGAACCAATATGGCTGTGCTGGTGATTAGCGTCTCAATGTATGTCAACAACTCTTGTCTGAACCAGGACTTAACCAAAGGTGAAGGCACCTAGAAAATCACAAGATTTGGAAATAATATAAKTAATTCATTTGGAGTCTGTGGCAATGTTTCAGAATGGATACTATGGCTCAGGGGGCAAGGCCTGATGGGTGTAGAACTGGAGAGGCAGCAAAGTCCAGTTCACTGAATATAGACTTCCAAATTAAAAGATTGACACATGTGGGAACTGAAGGATGTAGAAACCTCATTCCTGATAGATTTCCTAAGATGTATACACCAAACTACSCTTAAAGATCCAAGGCCTAGCCACTGCAAAACGGCAATGCCATAATACACAGGCTGATATTTATATGTATCAGTGCTGTATAATGGAAGGAAGCAATATTGCTAATATGTGCCATATGCCCTATTCTGGCAGCCACCAAGAGCAATTCTTTAGCTCGAGTGTCAGATGCATTCTAGGATGGGTGGTTCTGTGCTCTGTTGCTCTAAGCAAAGTCAAGCTGTGAGCGATCATATTGTGCTATATAATGGCAGACTAAATATTCCTGGATGGCCATGGATTTATACAAGACTTTAAGGAAAAGGGAAGAGATAGAAAACATCTCTGTGTTGAAGGACTATTCTGGTGTTTCTCCACACAGAGTCAGTTGCCCAAGGTACATATGTGGACCATTGGTTTTGGAGAATCTTTCCAGTTTTGTTTGGACTGATAAAGTCCAGGATGTGCATGCTGTGATTTGCACTGCTGAAGCTCAATTCTAGGACAARAGAGAAATAAACTCTTGTTTTGTGCATAAGTGCCATTGTAGTGCTATAACTTAGGAATTAGCAATGGCGTAGGTGCCCAGAAACGGCTACTCGTGTGCGTAGGCAATCCGTATCTCCTACATAGGCAGCCTTGCTTTACCCTTCTCTACAAGCAGAAGCACTTGCAAACATGGGCAATTAAGAGATAAGGTCAGTGAGATAGCGCRTAATTGTGGGATAATGGTCCCTTGTCTCCATTTAAGCACTATCACAAAGCAAGGACATTCATTTACCAAGTGCAAGATACAGCTCTGACCCTATAGTGATGTCGCACCTTCCTCCACGGTGCGGTGGCTCCGTGGCTCATGCGCTCGTCCGTGYTTCGTTTTGGCCGGTGGCTGCTGAAGCAGTTGTTCATTACTGAGCTGCCCGCATGCCTCTTGGCTTAGAGCACACAGAAATGCCCAAAGTGCTGAAATACGATTCAGRCCCTGGCTCTGTCACAGGCCTCTTATTTCGCCTTGCGCATGGGCCCCGCTGCCTCGCRAGGGAACAGCTGTGCAGGAGCCCATCTGAGGCTGGACGGGGCGAGCTGCAGATTCTGCACGAGCCAGGAAATTGGGAAGCGTTGCTATCCACCCTTGGCAGCATAACTTTGTTATCTGCCTTTTGTTCACTTGCATTTTCACGTYGTTTCTGTATGGGACATAGAGGAGAAAGTCAGTGCGTTTGGGACACAGAGGTGAAACACTCTTCTTGCTGAGACCCTTTTTGGCAATGTCAGCAGTTGAAGCAAGGATGGATTGGCCACTGGGAGAAAACCATCTGTTTGCTCCTAAGTCTGAATAGATTTTCCCCGTGTGAGCAGCTGTGCCAAGGGAAGACAATTGCCTTCCTGCCTTCCCCRGTGTTCCCATTCCCAGCCCAAGGTCACTGCCGCCCCCGTAGATGGGTCTGCTGAGTGCTCATCTGCTCTGTGCAAAACCTCCCCGCTTAGCCCATGGAGCTGTCACCAAGGCTTTCGTTTCATCTGAAGCTGCTCGGGGAGGTCACAGGAGCCTGTCAGCCGACAGAACTGTGGGGTGGTAAATTCCAGGCTGTAGGCAGTGATGAGGAATTGGGGGAATCACAGCCAGGCCCAGGAAATACCTGTCTATAATGTCCCCAGGGACTGGAGGGAACATGCCTGGCTAGGGCAGATAGGCAGCTTGGAAGAAGGTTCTTGTTGTTCAGATAGACGCTTGGCTACGATCCAAGGGTGTCAGTAGGCAACTTTCACAACCGCAAGACACTTCACAGAAAGCTCCCAGTGGTTTTCTGTGCTATTTTCCTCTTCTGAAATGGGACAGGTCTTATCTTTTTGAGTAAACTATCCAAAATTTCCTCGCCGAGAACACCCCTTTGCCTAATTGCTACACAAAGCTAAAAATAAATGTATCRCTTTCCACCCAAAAGCTTGCAGGCAGGAGACAAGGCTGCAGGGCCTTGCTGGGAAAAGGAGCTTTGAGAACTCCTCCACAGCGATGCAAAGCAGAGAGCGTGCAGATAAGGCCTCCGGACTGGCAAAGCAAACACTCCCCTGGTTGAACTTTTCCTATATCCAAAACAGGACTCCTTCAGGCTTAAGCAGTCACTTTTCCTTTGTAAGACGTGCCAGGAATCCTTTTTCTAACTTGCTGCAGCTGCTTCCTTCCTTCTCACCCAAGAAGACCTGAGAGTCAATTGCTCTGCTTAACCTCCATCTGAGAACAGCAATGTGATAGAACGTGCTCCACCAGGACCTGGTAGAATTTCCTCCCACAATTTCCTGGGCTTCACACTATGGTTTTTTTGCCATCTTCTACAAACCATTTGGAGTCAGGGTCTTGTTGCAAAGCTCAGCCAGAGTTTAATGTGGCACAGGTGTGACCTCCTAGGGTTGTGGTAAACATAGATGAGAACACCAACAACCGTGGAAGGATGGATAAGTACAGCTGACTGCAGGAAGGAAATGATTTCAGGAAGATGRGGGGACAGAAGGCTGAAAGTTGGGAGGTGAGTGCTGAATACATGGAGGTCTGCACYGCGTTCCCAAGTGTCTGCTACAGAGTATGTGGTCCGCAACCATTTGAGGACCACATCGCAACACAAAGCCACCGTGCCAATCTTCAGTCCTTCAACACTGGTTCAATAACAAGGAAGGAGGTTAAGACCAGTAGGAAAGGGAAGTTTTGCAGTTTTGMTCTGTTTTTTTGTTTTGTTTTGTTTTGCACAGTTTGCACAGAAAACAGCATGTGCTTACACGTTAGGTGGAAATGCCCTTCAAAACTGCTACCACGCTTCCTCCAAAACAGTGCAGCTTGAAGATGCAGGCGTGATGGGACTTTAGCTGTCAAAAGGACACAGGAATAGAAAGGTTCATGGAACTAAAGCAGGCTGTGGCCTTCCAGCTCCTCAACCAGCAGCAAATGTTGTGTTTGAAAGTGCAGTCCTGCTCAATCAGAGAAACAGCACTGAGTGCCTACAGGGAGAGGCAGAATTCCCCTCTTCTTCTGCAAATACAGACAATACTTGCCTGAGTGGTTCATCACTGACCTGCTTTGGAAAATTTAAAGGAGAGTGTGAAGGGGAAGAACATCTCTCCTCCCTTGCACAGACTGGCACCCCTGCAGGAACACCAGGTACCAAGCGTTGAACCGGAGATGCCCAGTCAGACTGCAGCTTTGAAGCCTGAATGATTCATCGCTTGTTGGGGCTGAATAGAAACTGGGTTACTGGGGCTGTTGGGTTTGATGACTGAATGAAGAGGGGTTTCAGGAGAGGTGAGGGTTTCCGTGTCTTTCCTAGCTGCCTTGTGCTGACATCTCAAAGGCTTTCAGGCATCTCAGACAGGACCACATGTCTCTAAGTGACAGAATTACACTCCACATCCCCATTGAATAYAATAAAAGCTCAGATGCGTAGTTCACAGGTAGACACATATGTTTGGATAATTTTATTCCTGTACTACTCCACAGGAAATTATTCATACTCATTTTATGGACGTAAACAAAAAGTGGAGCAAGGGAAGTAAAAGGAATCTCTGATAACATAAAGATCTCCCTGGTCTTAGACATCTCATGGTCAATTATTCGACTTTGTCATAAATAAATAACTGATTAATTCCAGTAAGTTTAGGAGAAACTTCTCAGGAGAATTMAAATGAAGATTTCAGTTTTTCTTGAAAACTCATTCACTGAAACTTCCTAGAAACTCAAATACCAGATTGATAAGGTCAGGAAAAAGCAATCTTGGATGCTTATCCAAAGGCTAATCACTGATCTTTTGTGCTAGTTGTGTGCAGAATCTGCATCTTGATAAAAAATAATCCTGTCATCAGACACTGCTGAGAATGGGTGAGAGATGGAGTTAAGCACAAGAAATCTGGTGCCTTCCTCCCAGAGAGAGATTATTGCAAGGCTCTTGCATACCTTACTGAGCAGAAGGGGTTTTCATCAACTTCAGCATATTTTGGAGAGAATCCTGATGGAGAAAATTCTGAGGAAATAGAGTATGTTTGGTGGAAAGATGATCAAAGTCCAGGAATCCTGACAGTAAGACGCATGACCACGTTTTCACCCGCTGGACACTTAGACAAAGACTCCACACCAGACTCTGCAGTGTTCTACATTGGTCATTTTTAAAAAATAAATATCGGAATTCCCTTGCTTGGATGCTCTGCCCCCTCGTTTGTTGTTTTTCATAAAGCAAGGATMAGGTTCACCTTCCTTCTCTGCACAGCCCTGATGGGCTGTGAGTCTCTAACTCAGTGAGTCTGTGGAGAACCGAGAACCTTAAYTGCAACACGAATTGTCAGGTCCAAACTCCTTTCGTATGGCTACCATTGACTCCAGAAGACTTTGCACAACCTGGCTGAGATTCATCTCAGTGGACGTCAGACAAGTAAAAATCAGATTCCTCAGTCTGAACTGGCCTCTCGCAGGTTCCCTTTATAGTCTATGGAGAAGAGTCAGACACTGACAGAGAACAGCTTGTCTGACCTATTTTAGGAGGAGATGAGTCACTTTCTGAAAGAGCCTCTTTTTCCCTATTGACCATTAAGGGAGTCCAGGATGGCTAGCTCAGACCTGTATGCCTGACTTTAAGACAAATTCTGTTCCACCTGTCTATTTTTGTGGGGCAGCAGTTCATAGATCATTACTGCTGGTGCTGCATGGATTGCATTATTAAACAAACAAACTCATCCCTTTATTGTCACAGTGTGGCAATGGGACATCACACACTGGGGTTATTGCTGATGACTATTCTGATCACAGGGCTTGCAGATGCCTAWGCAAGGATAGTCTTCATCTTCCAATACATCTAAAAATGTCATGCTTTGAGTGATCAGTTTTTTAAATGCGCTCTTGGAAGCATTTTTGCTACAGTGGAGATCAGGAGAGGTGTTATGGTGTGGGTTGAGGCCTCTGCATAGAAAGGACTTGCAACAAGAGATGGAAATGAAAATGGTAAGTAAYAGATGACTCACTTACCCCCCTGATACAGAGAATGGCATGGAAAGTGCTTTTGGCTTTTGTGTTTGCTGGTTAATAGCTAAGGTTGCTCTGGCTGAACTAATTTATGCTAGAATAAGTGAAAACACTATCTGATCTGGGCGTGATGAAAGAGAAGCATGAGAGGGTCGGAGAGATTCTCACAGTGGGGATGAAAAGGCAACTTCCCTTCATCTTGTTKTATCTAGTGTTAATTCTAGGAAATAGGAACCATTTGACACAYCTGCTCTTAGTTACTTGCACAGGCCCCAATCTGCCAATTCGGCTGTCGAAAGCTAGACACTGAGGCTGTCAACATACATCTCCTTCTGGACTCAGTTGTCTTCATGGAGATGTTCCCAACCTTTCCCCCCTGCATCGCCCTCTATCCAGCACCTCTCGCCTCAGATCTGCCATTAATTTGCTCGTGAGATTGTTCCCAAGCCCATTCCAACTGTAATGACCAACTTAGCTAAGATCACATCATTAAGCCATTTGGAAAAAAAATAAAGTCCTTCCCCCCAGCTTTGGCAGCTGGGCACGCACTGGGAGATGCACGGCGTTCCCTCAAACCCTGCCATTTCAGTTCTCTCTGCTGGCTGCTCTCCAAGTCTCCCGTCAACATGAGGCAATGTCTATGATACGGCAGAGCCAGCTGGAGGCTGCCCTTCTTTTGGAGCTGCTGGACTCGAAGCCACCGTGTCTCCCTCCACGCAATCCCCAACGCAGAGGGGCTGCCATACCACAGCAAAGAGCAGTCGGCTTGGCCTGGCAACTGGTGGGCGATGCGGAGGCACTCAAGAGAGCAGTTCATGGCCGCGCCGGCCCCGCTCTGGGAGCCCGGCCACCACTGAAATCCTGCATCCCATTAACGTGCTYCCAGTGCCAAGACAGTCACGTGCACCAAGGACTGCCATAAGACTGCTGTAAGGAKGCCGTTGCCAGCCACCTGGGATCAGAAGCAACCTGGAGCTGTAACACAGTGGAAGATGAAGCAGCTTCCACTAATTTCCAGCCAGGCTCCTTAGCCCAGCYAGCAGCTGTAGATGCTGTCAGACACAGATGAACTTTGTGCACTTGTAGCAGGGTTGAACGATGCATTCTCCTGAGCTTCAGGCAGATGCGAACTTCCAGAGCTTTCTCAAAATCCCACCTTATCCACGAGCTTTGATTTCTTAGCCCAAATGAGCCTTTGCAGCTGGTGCACCAAGGACAGCCTTTATTTGTATCCTTACAGGCTCGAACTTGTGTCCCTGGGCATGTTTGCCACACCTCCCAAAGCTGGGTCTTTCCAGCCCTTAATTGATACGATCATTTGCAGTTCCGCTAGGCAAGAGCCGCTGGCCCTTCCTTCCACCCACGCTCCTATTTCTGTGACATTGGCATAACTCAGGAGCACCCGTAAATTTAGCCCACGGTAAAAGCATATGAGAGCATGGAGAAGCAATTCCCTGCATCTTGGCTACATTTTCCCTAGGAAAAAAAAATGGAAGAGAATAAAAAAAAAATAAACTCATCTGCATTAAGAAATAAAAGGTATGGTGAAGGGGTGGGTTTTCCCTTCAAAGAGGGGCTAATTGGTTTGTATAAGCTCCATCGGGGTTGCTGACGGAAATACATGCAGTAAACTGCTCATTTGGCTCCTTGCTTCAGATTCCTATTCATGTATGCACTGCGTTTGACTGCAAATTGCAGCCATTTCCATAAACTCGTCACCTCTTCCTTTGCGTGCGCTAGCAAAAGAGGGAAATCAAATGCTCTGYGCTTTCCCTCAATAGCTCTTAGCACATGTTTTGGCTTTAATTGGGAACAAAATGCTTTCTAAGTAGCATCTAATGTTACTGGTTTATCTGCTTGCCACTTTTTTTTTTTTAGGTTTTATGGCCTGGCGTGTTTAGATAACCGATAACATTAGATGCTAATAGGATGCTTGAGACAGGGGCTGAAACATGGCTTGAGCATTACCACAGGGAGGGACATGTTTGCCCCACATTGCTTTATCCAGGTCTTAATGAAGCGGTGACTTAATTGCAACAGGGCAGGCTAATCTGAGGCAGAGCTTGGGGATGGGGGGTCAAAAGTGCTAAAAACGGAGGAGGATTGTATAAATTGTCAAATATTTCCCAGGTAATGCTGCTCCCTGCAGTTAATGGGTCACCTCATCTCCTGCACATCTCCTGCTTGGGCAATCCCATGGGATTGCGGGGATTGCCGCTCCCTCCCCTGCCTTCTCCCACCTGGGTAGCCCAGGGACCTGGAAAACACCTATATTTTCTCAGTGGGGATTCCCGCAGGAAGGGGGTGTCGCAGGCAGGTTGTCCCATCCTTCCACTCGTCCTGTCCCAGGAGTGATGCTGCTGGGYGCTGGAGAATACCAAATATCTGCATTTTGCCTGCCAAAACCCTGCATTCAGCACTGAGACCTGCAGTGCTGTTGCTGTCCCACCTTCCCTCCCTTCAGCCAAGGTGACTCGAGTCAGGATGCTCTTGAGTGACAATAAGGGGTCAATGGGCTCCAAAGGCCACTTAAGTCCCTCCAGGMCTGGGCCAGGTATTCAAGCAAATTTCATATCTGTTTATGGCAACTTTACATAACTACTGCAGCAGCAAGCAGCGATGGGGAAGAAAAGAGGCCAAGTGAATTCATTGTGTCTGAAGCCAGGGGAAAAATTAGGTGCAGCTGAGTGCAGCCCTGAGCTCGTTCCTGTGTTACATCCCCGGTGCTTCCAGCCGTGGCCACAGCCCTGAACCCACAGGCTGCAGGGAGAGTTTTGCCTGTTGGTTCCTTTAGGTGGAAGGATCAGGCCTCCTTGAGTGAACTGCTGCTCCTGACTGCCCTATGATTAAACAATAATAACATCAATAATATTAATAATAGCAATGGCAACTCTTTTTTTTTTTCTTTTCAAGCAAATTCCCCCTTTTCCTCTTCCATCCCCACCAGCACATCAAGGACAAGATGATTACACATCCCTGAAATATCTAAGGTGATTTCGGTCACCGACTGCAGTCCCCGCTTTGCCCGAGCACAGCAGGGTTCACACTCCGGTTTATTTGTGAAGCTTTCTCGTAGTGAGCCCATCTCCCCCCGCCCCATTCCATTTTTTACAGGCTTTTTCCTTATTAAGGTATAAGTAGCTTATTTTTGCTTGTCCTGTGCAAAGTCCAGATGGTAGCTAGAAAGGGCAGCCCCATCAGACACCCACCAGCTGTCGCCTGCAGCCTCCACGCCAGCCATTCCCAAAACAACCTTTTATTGCCTGCAACATTTTAGTTTCCACTAACACAACGTTGGATTTTGGGGAAAAAAAACAAGACCAAACTAAACAATCAAACCTCAATCTGAATTTAAGAACTGCCATCGGTTTAAGGAAGATATTGRCCAGCTAGTGACTATTGTTATAAATGCCTAGGGGATTATGGCTATTTCTCTTCTTTTTCCTTTCTCTCTCTCTCTCTTTCCATAGGATAGAACACAACTTTTTAGCYAATACAACTAGCAGTACCCTGCTACTGCTCCCTGCTGAGTTGCTCCCATTAATCCTTCATGTTGCAGTGGGAATGAATCCTTTAAAAAAAAAGAGAGAAACAGAAATGGTGTTTGTAAGAGCACACAAGCTGCCAAGAGGATTTGGGTACAAGCGAACAGGCTTGCACATTTTTACATGCACTCACTTGCATTTTTTTTCCCCTCTGTCTCTATCTCAAGTTCTCTATAATTGCTCTGAAGAGAATGGTCACAAGCTCCCCTATCAGGCTAATAAAGGGCAGTGAAGTCAACAGACCCGTCTCTGTTGACTTTAAGCTTTGGATCACACAGCAGGGAGTTAAAAACAAGTCCCTTAGGACAATAACAAAGTTGCTGGGGTTAATGTATCCTTTTGATGGCGAGGTCTTTTCAGATTCATGAAATTCAGGGGAACAAAAACACTTTTAAAACTCCGAGGCACGTTGTCTTGTTTTCATTWTAATCCCCACAAATTTAAGGTGAAGCCAGAGGAGCAGTTTAATTTTCACCTCCAACTCAGGCTGGGCAAATTTGCGCAGAGACAGGAAGAGGATGTGCAAGTTTGGAGGGGTTTGGCTTTTGATGTGTTACAGGTTGGACACAACCTTCTGCCCTTCTCCATGCCATCGGGCATGGACTCAAGGCATGCCATGGAAAGAGGCCTCCTTCGCTGAAGTCCAAGCTTGGGTSCTGCAGATCTCTCCCATCAGCCAGAAGTGATCTGTGTCCCCCTGGCTGAAGAGGACACCTGCCTGCATGTTGTGTTTAGGCATCTGCCTCTCCTCGTGGTGCATCCTTGGGGATATCAGAGTGTCCAAGAGTTTTGCCTTGGTGCTGAGATGGCACCGAGTCCGATCCAGCTCCGGCTCAAAGCAGCTACTCCTCTTCTGCCAAGAGCTCCGATCTCTCAGCTGCCCCTTGGCTCCCAGGGCAGATCCAAGGGAGCCAGGCACCATTCCTCCCTGCTCTTACACAGACACTTTATCAGAAGGGTTGTGTGATAAGGGGAAGTATTAGCTAACTGACATGTTAAGTGCTTGGGAGCAAGCTGGCGCGCAAGCCTTGAGTGGTCCTGTCATGCAGACAGACCGTGTTATCCCAGGAAAAGGCAAAACTGGAAGCCCTTGGGGGATATTAATAGAAATTCTGCAGAATCTGCACGCTCAGAAACCCTTTTGTTTTCTCAGAGTAATTAGCTTAACTCTAAGTGCTGTTTGTCTTGCAYAGCCCGTACCCAAAAGCTGCAGACTGCTCTGAGAGAAAGGACGGATGCTGGTGCATGCATCGACGCAGGCATCTCTAWTTTTTATATTCACTGATTGAAGTGCTTTGTCTTCAAATACCTGCGAGTGCTAACCACCCCATTGCTGAGAGATGCCCTCAAAATCGCTGCCAAATGTCTAACCGCGGGCTGTCGGGACCTGCCTTCTTCATCCAGGTGCTTCCTTCGTTCAGCTGGTGGCAATAAAGCAGCCAAACTGGTTTTAATTCTGCGTGTGGTTCTGAGGCCTGTCCCTTTGGCTTTGCTTGGATAAAAAAATAGGTAAAAATAGTATTCAGCTTTTTCTTCCTGGCACCTCCAAAAATTCCACAGAGGTTCCATGAATTTCATTTAATGACTGCAAGTGATCCATGGAGCACAGAGCAGCTGTGAGTTGGTGACTGTAATCCATAGGTTTCCTCTTCCTGGGGAGAGCAGGACTGCAATTTGGCCCAAAGTCTCAAAAACCAATATTTTAATATTGGTGTCACACAGAGAACAGTTTTGGCTATGAGGCTGTTTTCCTTAYCTGATTCCTTTGTCTCTAAACCCGCAAGGAAGGGCAGGGATGACTTTTATGCTTGGCATGAGCTATGCAAGTCATGCACAGTGSCACAGCGGGATGCCCTGTATGCAAAACCTTTCACATGAAGGGCTTGGAAGGAGACCCCAGTCCATTCCTCACAACAAGGCATCACATGGGGGTCCCTAAGCTAGCTGGTAAGTCCAGGCAGAGCAGTACAGTAGGAGCAATGAGGGCATGGCCATGCTGAGGGAACACTGCTGACTACTGGATAGAAAKGGACAGAGGGGAAGCCAGGGCCAGTATCTCTGATTCAGGATTATGTCCTAGGGAATGGTCAAATTTAAATCTCTCAAGAGTGTCCTCATTCCCAGGGAAGACAGGARTACAAAAATGGCTTGTGGTCCTACCCTAAGGAAAACCCAAGAGCCAGACCTCATTACCTTGAACCCCAAACACGTGCAAGCCACAAGTAGCAAAACTGGAGGTAGAGCAGCCAGACATGCTTCCCAGGAAACTGATTTGCCAGAGCATTTTCACCAAGCACACAACACAAACAGGCTGTGCTAATGCAGCCAGACTTTTTTTTCTCTTTTCTCCTCTAGATATATTTTGGGAGGCAGTTGTTAGACCACAGCCACAGGCTGGCTCAGCTCTGCTTTGCTGAAGACATCCTTTCCCAGCTGGCAAAGCAGCCCAAACCCTTTGCAGATTGAGGATGTAGTTTTGCTGTTTTCTTCACTGTTTTCTAAAGAAAAAACAAGCATATTACCTGTTTTTAATGCCTGATTTCAAAGAATTCAGCATCTTTGGGTATGAGTTACTTGTTTAGGCTACTCTACCCTCCTACTTACCTCCTGAGCCATGTTGAGCCATGATTTCAGACCTGGATGTTCCTTTGGGTACCATACGTGGTGTCCTACAAGGCTAGTCTTCTCCTGCTCCTTCAGTCTGGGMTACAAAAACCCTACTAACAACTCAACTGACTGAGGTCCACCTTGACCTGAGCCCTTCCCAGACTCTCCACCAATCCTCTGTGACCTCTGCAAGAGGATGCTTGAGACACAGAGGAGCTATGGGCTTCACCTTTGGGGCTGGCAAAGCCAAGAGGGCATGCAGGTGGATAAACTYGGGAAAACCTACAGGAAAACCATCTGTCCAGATGGGATCCATCCCCTTAGTACCTGTGAGCCCAGAGCTCACCCTTTCTGAGGCCTGCTGAGTACATGGTTTGTAGTTTACAGACAGATACCCTAGCAACATTTAGGTGCCTAATATATAATGAGTTCAAATAGGTRCCTAAATAACTTTGCATTGCTGTGTTTTTTCCCTTGCTGTCCAAATCTATCACTAGGCTTTGGCCAAGGCACACTATATATATACTCTTACAACCCTTTCTGAAAAGCCTATGCAGATGCATCACCCTGCTGTGACCACTAGCATCTGCTTTGCACCAATTGTAGAGCCTCTGTGAAATTTGTTCCCTTTTAATGTCATTGCTCATGTAGTAACCTCCTCTTTTGCATGTCTGGCAGAGCTATACAGCTAGGCACTACTATGTCTGCAGCTGTGAATCTTTTGCAGCCATTGTCAGTGATTTACTTCAGCTGATTTAGCAGCATTTCTTATCTACGAAAGAAAGAAAGAAGGAAAGCCCCCCCAAAATCTGATCTGATTTTCTGGCAAGTAATTTATCTTGACAGCACGGTTATCAATCTCCAACCCCCTCCCTAATTCTCCAACTAAAGCTTGGCTAAAGGAGCCGTCTTTGCTCCACCCACACCTCCACAGAGGTCAGACTGGAAGTCATTGGGAATTTGTGCAGTCGTGGATGGGAAGTGCAGTGACTTCCCCTCCTCTAATTATCCTTTTTGATCCCCYCCTCTAATTACCAGAGCTGGCTCCTTTACCCCCAGACATATCAGAATCACCATCCATCCGAGAAGTCGAATGATGTTTGATTGACATAATTTTTCATAGATGGCCAGAATTGTGGACCTCTGGGAGACGATGGGCTGATCCTATTCCAAGGTCAGTAGACACTGGAGGATCAAAAAGCTCCTTCTCTCTGGTAATGGGATCATAGTTAAGACCCTTCTGCTTGTGGAAAGGTCAGGAGGAGCAGAAGTGTGGTACCCGTGAGCTGTTTTCTCAGTGCAGGAGTGGAGGGATGGAGAGGAGGGGATGTGGRTAAAGGTGAAGTTGTAGCAGTGTGTAGCTTCCAGGCACTGAACAAACCAAAGTCTTTTTCCAAACTTAATTCACTGTTTTGTTACTATCTCTCTCCATGCCCCAGCACTAGGCATCTACCAGAGGACGAGGTGCCAACCTGGCCTCCCTCCACATCACATCTAAATTACAGGCTCTGTTTCCCTGGAAGAGCTTGGGCATCAGGCAGCCAGCTCTGTGTTGGGTACACAGCTCTTTGCCTTCCCTTCTTGCCTACGTATTTTTGAGCCAAAACCCACAAGAAAAATCCTTCCACCTGGAATAAGGCTTACAAAAGCGACTTGTTAAACWTTGATGATTATCCATTCAAATGGAGCTCTCTTGGACAAAGAGATAGCTGCTGCTGAGGACAAGCCAGTTTTTCAAGACTCAGCTCAAAGGGGCTGTKCGCTAAATGTGGGAAAGCTTGGCAAGGGATTCAGCTCCACCGAGGAGCCTGATCACAGAGCCAACCTGACAAAGGGCTCTGGCACTTAGAGAAACAAGGTCTCTCCAGCCACTTGAAAGGAAACTTGTGTGGAGGAAAGAACAAAGTGGCACTTTTTTTTTTTTAATATAACACAGACATCCTTTAAATTGAAGAACTAATGTAGGGGAAAAAAAGCTTTCTTAGAAGAGGGTTGGGGAAAGTGGTTTAGAAGAGAAACCCTGTGTGGGACAAAGACATTGGGCATTTTGGAGTATGTGTGTGAATAAAGTCAGCAGCATCTAAGAAAGACGCAGGCAGGGAAGTGCCTGCAGATATTGCATGGTCTGGTCTGTGCAGCTGTWCATTTCTTGTGCTGCAGCAAAGAGTGACTGCACTTGGAGCTCCTTGCTTGGTCCCCCAGCTGCATGAACTTAGCAGAGACATACATGGCTGGGATGCAGCTCAAAGGCTCCCTGATGCATCTATCCACAAGGTCACATTTCTGGGAAAGGCAGAAAACATGGCCCAAAAAGGGGCTGGGGAACCTGGGAAAACTGCAACTGGGTTAAATCACGAAGCCAGGCCAGGACGCAGCAGACACCTCTTGCTGGGTGATCCAGGGAGGGTTCCCCTGGGGCTGGGTCAGCCGTCAAGTTACACTTGTGCTTACACCCTTCTCCAAAATAACTTAAAGCCCTGACATAGATGCACTTATGCCAAAATAAAACAACAACAACAACAGAACAAAACCAAAAAACATCTTTGGCTGATCCGGTTTATTCCATTTGTGCAGCTGGTTTGAGAATGAGCAGCCAAATCTCTGGTCTTACCCACGGGTGTTTGCTGATAACTCTTCGGTCTTGTCCATGCTAGATGATTTCTCTTCTCCGGGGCTGGTTAGGCAATGGTGGGAAGCATTTCTTGGGAATTTTCATTTGAAATCAATTTATGAAAAAACAGAAAGATTTTCACTTAAGGGGATTCAAGGAGTCTTATTTTTAAGGATTTTTTTTTTTCAGAGAAATTCAGTCTACATTGGAAAAATGTTTTAGCATAAGATAGATTGAAAGCCGCAAATCACAATGTATATATATGGGTATCTATGTATATAGGTATGCATATACAGAAATGTGTTTATATTTTGCAAAGTTGTGTATATACGTGTTTATATGTACATAGATGTATTTCTCCACAGCAAGTGTGCAAGCAGAATTTCTCCGAGAGGTCGATATTTTGYCATGGAAAATTCAAACAAAACAGAAACTATTCTCCGTGGCCACCATTTCCGCCGGCAAGCCCAYGAGTTCCTCTTTCACATCGCCACGTTTTGCCAGGATTTGCTGCYTGAGAAGGTGGTGGCACAAGGCCAACGCCAGCCTGGAGATTCCCTGCATGTCGGGGAACCCCAGCCCTGGTGCAACACGATTCCCCAGCACCACCAGCCCCTCTGGCGCTGCCTCCTATGTACAATGCTAGTCCAGGGAGGTCCAAGGCCCTGGGTTAGGTCAATGGTGGCCTCCGAGGCATTGACACCATCATGACTTCTTCAYCCTTTGGAGAAGAGCCTTCTGGCTAGGGACATGCCAGGGATTMATACATGCTGGTTTCCACTTAGTTTAATGGGAGCTCGGGTTGGGTTGTTGGGGGTAAAGACCATGCTTTAAAAAGGTAACCTTATAGACATGTTAAGRGACGCGCGCTGAATCCCCAACCATGTGCTTGATGAAAGGTAGACGTCTCTGCCCTTCATCAGCAGCGAGGGCGGCAGCAAGCTGTGAACAAAAGAGAGGGAGGGCAGAAGGAATATTTAGATCCTTTCTTGTGTCTTGTGTGATTACAAAGTCCCCCTCCAAAGAGAGCACTTTTATGGGTTATTTCTGCTCGCAGAACGTGCCCAGAACCTGACCATATTGTACATATGAGCACCACATCTTGGTTGTAACACAGCCTTGGCCTCGTGCCATCCTTAGATGTTTSCTGTGCAGGAAGCCCATGGAGAACAGCAGATGTCTTGCTTTGTGCCAGGGTGGACAGGGATCCAGATTCCCATCCAGCTTTTAGAGGGGCCACCACAAGTGTCTTGGAGGCACCATGTTAATTTAAGGACATCTCATGAGCRAATGCAGAGCCGTGCTGGGTTTGCCCACAACCATCCAGAGGTTGAGTGCAGGTTATCAGGGAATAAGTGACACCTGGGGGATACCTTAGTAGGGTTGCAGCCCTGTAGGACTCGGTGTGATTCCACCTCTTCTTCCCACTTTATTCTAGTGCCACTCCATGATTTGTGGCTCTGGGAAAGAAAACGGGAAGAGGTGGTTTAGGGAGGAGGAGATAAACGGATAGGAGCAGTGAGAAAGGAAGGTCATTTGGAGGAAGGGGAGGTCAAGACTATGAGAGCATAGATCAGATAACGCATTGGACACGGTGGAGAAAAAGAGCAACAGAAAGGCCGGATGTTCACATTTGTTCCTGGAGAAAAGGAGGAAGCAAGGAAAGGAGCTGAACTGGGTGAGGATAGAGCTCGGTCACGGGCCAGAGAAGGTGTGAGGTAGAAAAGGGCTATTTATTCTTTCTTTTTTTCCCTAAAATATGCAGATGGTCCCAAAGGTAATGTTTCACCGACTGAAAGCAATTCCAGGAAATAGTTCCCAAAGAAAAAAAAAAAAAAAAGCTATTTTTCAATAGAAATATCTCACTTCTCTTTGAAGTTTCTCTCCTATTAAGAAATTACCTGTGCAATTTATTATAGCTCATAGAGATCACCTTTTGCCCTCCCTCCCCTGCCAAAATAAAAAGGACTTGCTTGGTTGGAAAGGAAGTAATTTGATTAACACTGAATTCTTCCCCCCACCACACACTCCCCCCACAACTGGAAAACTTTCATAAATGTTCATTTTTGGTCAGTGCTAGAAAATACTTTTTGTTTGTTTGTTTTGCCCCCCATCAGTTATTTGCACAGCTCTGCTTTGCAGCAGATTTGCACCGCTCGGAGATGGGGATACGGGCCCCACGATGGGCAGCAGAAGGAGGTTGTGCTCAGCGAGATGGGTAATCACCAGAGTCTGACCCAGTCCATCATCTGTAAACATTAACAGAGCAGAGGACATCTCTGCTGCAGGACTACTCACAACACGATGCTCTCAGCTGGCAAAACCCTTCAGTTTGGTGTCAAAAAGCTGAGAATAGGGTTTTTTTCTGCATGTTTTATTGGCACGCATTGAACTGCGAGATGCAGAGGGTCCCAGGCCTCGCGTCACAGGTTTCAGATACGGCCACGCTTGAGCGTGGGTTTCTTGGCAGGCGAGTTTCTCTTCCCTTTTGCCTTCAGAGTTGTGGCTTGTCCTCAGCTCACGCCTGCCGCGCACATCCCATTCCCGAAGGTTTTATGGCAGATCATGTGATTTCACTTAACTCCCTCGCTCTTCAGGCCACCAAGGTGTTTACACAGGGCGCCCAGTGCAGACACGGTTTCGTTTCTGCACAAAAGCTGCTCAGCGCTGGTGACTTTCGCAATTCCTTGAATAACCTTGGGGKTTTTTTTTCCCCTTAAAGCCAAATCTACCAGGAATTGCCAGTTTCACCTGATTTTCTTCACCAGAATTTATTCCAAGCCTATGTCTGAAGCCTTTGTGATTCAGGATAATCACATAAAAATGTCCTAAATGGATTTGATTTTCATCTTGCAAACAAGGGGACTTGTTTTGCACTGTGTATGCAGAGAGCATCCTCCTAGCATCTGCAGGAGGAGCTGTACAAATAAAAGCAGCTCAGAGGGTATGAAAAACCACCTGCCTGGAGGCCTTGGGGCTGCTCCTGCCAAGCTGCAGGCCCAAAGCTTGTTTTGCTACCCTTAAAGGCAGGGACGAAAACACCCGCAAGCCCCTARCCACTGTAGCTGTTCCTGCAAATATCCCTCCGGGCATGTGGGTTTTTGCAACTCATTTTGTTCCCTAAAGGGAAAGAAGTTGCAAGTGAGGGGAAAGAAATATTTTCCCCCCTGCGCACGCTTTTTGCTGGCCAGGTTAGGTGCACCCTAATGATGCTGCAAGCAGCKTGGTGGGCACTTGAGGCGTTTAGTCCCCTGCAAAATCTGCACAACGTCKCAGCTGGGAAATCCTTAGTGCTAAGACAGTTTATTCGCTCGTGGGAATTGCTTCAAACTGCGCCAGCAACTGCTCCCCTGCCACGGCAAGGTGCATCTTCCCTGCAGGGACCTTGTGGTGCCGCTGAAGTCGTCTCCGCACACACGAGCCCCGAAGGAGAGTTTGTTATCCCGGCACAAGACGCAGTGCCGGGATCTCTGCATCCCCGCGGGCTGCTTGGCCGAGGATGCCGCTGGCGCGCGGGGAGGCCCCGCTCGGCACGGCTGCAGCCGGCAGCCTGGGAGCCCCGCGGCGCTCCGGGTGTTTAGCGGCTCCGTCAGCTCGTTAACTTCATCTGCTTCTCGGATAGGAGGAAAAGATCACAGCAACTTGTCTCTGCTGCCGCCGGTGGGGATCGGGCTAAAGGAAGGGACCCAGTTCATCCCCTGCTCCCCAAAGCCAGAGTCATTCCAGGGCTCAGCACCATCACACATAATTGATAGGGCCTCTCCATCCCCCAGCGTTCCCTACCCCACAAATCTGCAAAAGCCAAACTTCCCTTTTCCTTTTATTGGAAAAAAAAAAGGAAGAGAGAAGGAGTGAGGCAGTTTCTGTCCGTTTTGGTTGCAAACCAAGGCAATCTCTTGCTTTTGAGTCTGCAGCCAGGCAGACGGCAGCACCGACACCCGCAGAGGAGGGTGTGCTCCCATTCATCTCCATGGGTGTTAACCCGTGTGGGTAATTATGACCCCCGGTGCCATGCCAGGAGCTCCAACTGCTTGGCTGCTGAGCATCCCAGCCCATGAACAAAGCCTCTGGCTGGCTGCATGGAAAGCTGGGTGGGAGTGAAGCCGTGCGGCAGCGAGGCGTCAGCCTTGGGATCTGCCAGGAGCTTCGGCTCCTCCCAGGGCTTCCAGCCTCTGCCATGATCATATTCCCACCGCCTGCCCTCCAGAGGTGCTCGACTGCRGTAGAATTCCCTGGGTTTYCTGCAGAAATGATCCCACACAGCRCAGTTGGCTYGGGATAAAGAAATGAGAGCCTGGCMAGCACCTTGTCCCRGGTTTCCCTGGGAAGATCAGCTGGGGGAGTAGGGATGGAGGCAGATGCTAGGAGCCGCTGGAGCTGCACGAGGAAACATGTTCTGATCATCTCATGAGCTGTGATGGGCAAACAGCAGGAGGAAAGGAAATGTTTGAAGAGCGGGAATGATTCGGACAGAGACACGGAGACGCTTCTCCATCTACCCTGGCACAGGGAGGCTCCAGGCCTTGTCTGCAGGAGGAAAAGTCTCCAAATGCAAAGATGAGAATGGAGGCAAAGGCTTTTTTTCTGAGTCTGCAGGCAGTATGAGCAGCAAGGGCATGACAGGCTTTGGTAACTCTGGAACCTACTGATAACAACTTAAGCTGACGCTTTCCTAGCCATGAGACCATGAGCAATAAAACCAGGAACAAGAAAACCATGAGCTGGAGTATTACTAGCATCTCATGTGCCAAAAGCAAGAGTGGCCTATCCCTGCTGGCAAGTCCCTGCAGTRAAGATTCAGAGATTGGGCATGGTCACAGCATACTCCAAAGAGTAAAAATGGCACGGACCTCTGGTGACATCAGCCCCRGGGATCATCCCTGGCCCTTCAGATGCTTTTTTTTTCCTGTTATTCTTAATGCTTCTTAGGGTATACTTTGGCGAGGTGCAGCTGTGTCGAGTGTAAATAACTCTTTGCGCTCATCTACTGAAAGTAAAAGGAAGGAAACTAATGACAACAAGAAAATCGAACCCAAAGCTCCCCCTTACACTCAGTGCTGGTGCTGACCAGTTAACCCTTGTTTGATTTTGATTTCCTGCTCACTGGGGACAGTGGTTTCCTCTTAATATCTCTGTTGCTATTTTAGTTTATTCTTGTCCCCCTCTCAAAATTGCCTCCCTCCTCATAGCAAGGAGGATGCAGTTACTTTCAATACGATGGTGCTTGGTGTGATTTGCTTTGTTTGGAGAGAGATGTTGAAAACTACATGGGTAAATCCATCTGAATAGGTGCCTGTTTCTTCCCATAGATAACTAACACAATTTAAACGACTGGCTGACCTTTCTCTACATAKCTGTGCCTAGTGTGGGAGCCAGTGCCCTCCAAAGACTTGGGCCCWCTTCCAACTAAATCCAGTGGGATCAGCCCCATGGCTTTCAATAGCCTCCTGTTGAAGCCCATGAGCCCATGGGGATCTTCAACAACCCCATCACCCAGGCTTGTTACACCTGCTAGGCGCTGTTTGAGCTGAGAAATGAATAAACAGCCTCATTCTCATTTTAGAGAAGAGGAAACAGAGGCCCACAAATGAGGTTGTTTGCTTTAAACCGTAAACAKGCTGCAGCCCTTGATGCCATATGTAAATTTTGCACCAGAATAAACACATTTGTGTTTCGGGCCTTTGGTTCTGGCAATACAAGTGTTGGGTGTTGTTGTGAAACGTGAGGCTTGGTCCTGTTAAGGAAAGTAAGTTCATCGTTGATGGAACTGGGTGACTTTAATTCCCAAATAAGTATCCTCACATAATTCTGGATTTAAATGGTTCGTTTTGAATTTGGTTAGAGATTATTCTTCAGAAGCAGAAGTCAAATTCTTCATGGATTGTTAGAATAAAATCCTCCAAGCAAGTTTAAGACAAATAAGACTCTTAAAATAATGCTTTGGTGGGGCTGGAGGGTAGGGAGAGCTCTGCAAGTCAAACATTTCCATTAAACATCAGGGAACTGGAGAGACTGGGAGGTAATCTGGGGGCAAACTCCTGRTTTTCTTTCTGTGCTGGACTGTCTGCAGTGGAAATTTTGCTTGAAGAGAGGTTATCCTCTCGGCTGCTCCTTTTGGACTGATTTCACAAGAGGATTATTCCTGGCCGGGAGTGACAGGGCAGGATGAGGTCTGTRCTTTGTCCTGGTTTGCACCCTGATGAACACGAAGATGACTTTTGCCACCAGCTTTTTGTGTACAGGTTTCTCCACGAAACCCATCTGTACTTCTCGTATGGATGAAGTTAAACCTCTGCTGAGCTGTTGACATCACTCAATCCTCATCCAGTATCCACTAGTGGGATAGAGTGGGAAGAGCCCACTAGTTAGCAATCTGCTGGGAAATACCATTTCATTCTCATTTCTGCCCTTGGTCTGACTCAACAGCTGCTCCGAAGGTCCTTGGAGCATCCATGAGAGGAGTTCTGCAAAGAGAAGGAACCCCAGCAACTGAGCAGGTTCTATCGGATATAGCAGAACTCCTCCTATTTCAGCAAGAMATTTCCCAAAGGGCAGGGAAAGGGGACGGGGTAACTGCCTTGATTGCTTTGAAAACCAAGGAGCTCAGGGTGTCTGGCCACTTTTCATGCTGGTGAGAGGAGCAGCCCCTTGCACCGCCTTGGTTTCCCTGTTGACTCAGAATAGCGAAGCCACACATTTCYCCTCTCCGCCTGCGCTCTCCTTTGGTGTCAAGGGCTGGGTAGATGCCAAGCAGCTGCAACTTTATTTGAGCTTTTATCTTTTGTTATTTCACAAAGGCCCAAGGAGCAGGTTAAAAACAAAAACACAAAGTATTGCACGGACGGAAAAAAACAAGTCAGAAGATGCGCAGGAGGCCTGAGGTTCAGCTCCCTGGTGTGGCAGCATCACCTTGGTTTCATTGCCTTTGAGGAATGGGGATATTTGGGAGGAGGAGTGATAATAGCCTGTCACACTTCTCAGCAAAGAGATCTGCAAACAACTCCCAAATGTGGAAGGGGGAGGAAGAGGACCACAGATCCCTGATGGACTCCTGCAGTGAGGCAGTGATGTAGAAGACTTGAGACTACAGGAAGGCAAGAYGAAGAAGCTGCAAAAATGAAACACAGAGAACTTTGAACTGAACCAAAATGCACAACTGAAACTGCTTTGTTRTCTCTCTTTGACAGCTCTTTCTCATTTCCCCTCCCTTGGCTATCTCCAGAGAGCAGCAGGGTCCATCAGATGGACTCAGTGGTGGCCTGAACCAGTCGCCTCAGAGCCCTAATCCTTGAGGTCTATCCTGACTTAATCCCTCTCCCTCAGTTTCTTGAGCTGTTGCATGAGAAATGAGACAACCTCCAGGGACCACACGGAGGATTTGCTTATTGCCTGGCTGAGGCCTTTGTCCCAGAGAAGTGTTCAGGAGTCATGTCTGGTATTATCATAAAAGATTGAGAAGCTTGCTGATCATAGCGGGGATCTGCAAATCAGCCATGCAGTTTAATCAAGAAAACTGATAAGGAAAAAAAAATGAGCCGTTTTGCTAGGGAGATGTTCGTAAGCACTTACTTGGTGCTACGTCTGATCACACGAAAATAAGCTGTTTCTATGATGTGATGTTGCAGGAAACCCAAGGGACTATTATTCTGTGTTGTAATGAAGGCTAAACACGATCAAAGATCCCTTGTACTCAGCACTGAACATAGGAAAAAACAAAGAGATTCTCCCCAGTATGTCTAGATAGACAAGGCAGTGACAAGAAGCATTAGTATAATCCTCGCTTCACAGATGACAGATTGGGCAGGCAGACAGATTAGGGCTTTTCTATGCAGGGAAGTGAGTAAACTCTTGGTGAGAAATAGATACCTCTTGCCCAGACGGAGACTGTGTCCAGACCAGACACACCATGTCCCCGTTACCCATGTGGGTGGCAGACCAGACTGGAGAATATCTCTCCTGCAGCAACCAAAGTCTGGAGACAGGGAGGGCAGCAGCTCTGCTCCATCAGAGGAACGTGACACATCTTCTGCTGAGCTCTTCTGCAGTCATCATAAATTATGAGGTGCTTTGGGGGCGTGATTCATGTAATCTCCTCTGACATTTTGCTAAAGGTTGGAAGAATTCCCTCTAAACCAACTCAAGGTGACTGCCCCRATGGTCCTACTTACAGCGGACATGGTTTTGCCCTACATATGGAGTAAATTCATGTGTGTTGGGTAATTATAGACAGTTTTTCCTATCCCTTTGCTATTATAGTCAAGTGACTTGGCAAGGGTCACACAGAAAGACTGTGACATAGCTAAGGAAACAACCAACGCTCCAAAGCTGCAGGTTCAATGTCCAGATAACATGATTTCATGATCTGAGCAAACCCATAAAATTTTAAAATGTTTGARGTAAAACCTATTCAGTCTGACACCGTCGAAACATTTCACTTTGATAAACAAGTATAGCAAATGCACGCACAGCACAATAAAATCTAACACCCATTGGAAATGCTTCAATTAATATTGCAAAACAATACAAAATGAATCATTACAAGTTGAAACAATGTCTTTCTATGACAACAAAACATTTTACCATTGCTGAAGTGAAACTGAGGAAATACAATTCATTTAAAGGTTTCACTGAAAGCTTTTCATGAAAACTGATGTATCCTTGTGAACGGTGTAGAGGTCAATAAAATCAGGTTTTAAGATGTAGAATGATCTCGAAAGCACTGAGCACTGAGATGCACATTTTTTGCTTTTCTGTAGAATAAAGTAACTTTCAATAATTGGCAAGAACTAGAAGTCAGAAGGTATTTACACTTACTCAGAGCTGGTAAAAATTCCTTACACCCCTTTTCAATGCACATCACAACTCATTCCCTTATTACATGCAGGTGTTTTGGTTACTGGATATATTTAAGAGTGAACTGCGCTGATGGCAACACACAAAAGAGGCAAATTTGACCTCAGACTCTGGAAAACTCGGTCTACCCATGATGAGACGTTACATATATGTTTGCCCATCAGAGTTTTGTCACTAACCATATCCCTTCTTCCACATTCTGTATTCACAAATGAGTTAACTAGTTGTTACATTTGGCTTGACTGAAGTCAYCCTTTCATAATTTAATATTGGTGACTAATTTTCATATTTAGTCATGTCTCGAATAATGGTTGTGTGGCCACATGCACTGAATGGGTCCCTATCTGGACGAGAATTGTGTCTTCTCTCACCACCACTGGCTACACATCWCAAAATGTTTTCAGAATGCTTTAAATCCAAAATAAATCAGTTCAGAATGAGAACGAGGAAGGGAATGTGCTGTTTGTGATGGAGTCCCAACATGACAAAGTCTTCTTGCAGCTCCCAACAACAGGCAATAGAGGCAGGGCCTTTCCACGTTGGATTTCTGCATCCGGGTGGGTCCAGTGCTCGTCATTCAATTCCCTCAGCTRCCTGGGGTTCCTCATTGAAGGGGGGAGCTTATGAAAAGCTATCAATTTTTTTAGAGGTGCTCTTGTCTTGGTGATCATTGGAGCAACTGCTGTGTATGCAGTATGCAAAGTTTGGAAGAGAAAAGCATTTCAATACATCCTTGGAGCAGATGTTGAGGAGGTGGGAGTTTCATCATCACCATCATCAGCTGAGCCCTGGTTTGGCATATAAGGGGACAAAAGACACCTTGCCAGACTCAGCATGGCGATCATGAAGATGTGCAAATGCCAGCCTGTGGCTGAGTGTAATGAATCTGCAAATCTGATGAGTCTGAGGCTGTGAAGAGTTGCCAGATGGCTGGTGTCCATCTGGAGTGCTGGGCATGCTTATGTCCTCTCTAAACCGAGGATTCATAACATCTACAATAACYCCATAGCCAGACATAAGAGGTGCAGAGGGACCTGGACACAAAGCTGTCTCAACAGGTGCTGTGGTCCACATTGCTCTGTGCCAAGAACAAAGTTTGTTACTCCCCAAGAGTTGTTCTTCCTACATTTCTCCCTACTGAAAGGGGAGAAATGTCCCTTCTCCTCCATGTCTTCCCCTCCRTTCTGAAATGCTTCAGGTTGTAAAACTAGAGGGAAAAGGATCCCAAAGGAACAAAGKACAGCTGTCAGGAGAATAGGATAAAGCTGGAAGTTGGAAATCCCATTCATATTTACTGGTACAGTGTAACTAGCTAGGCCAACCTCGAGCAAAGAGCCACGGAGCAGCAAGGAAAGATGGTGCATCTGGGTATGGTTTGGTTTTAATATACTTTAAAAARACTTTTTGCTCAGACCTTAAGCAGAGTTTGGTCATTAAAGACAGGCTGGAGGGGAGAGCTTGCTCTGACTCTGCCTTCTGGGAGTATTTTTCACTGGCTCTCGTGAAGCCAAAGTTTGTCCAAGGAGRTCAGCAACAGCACATTGAAGGGGAGAGCTGAGTGCTCTGGCACAGCTGGTGAGCCACAAATATACCTTGTTGACAGGGCCAGGCCATCTGCTTGGGCTGTCTCAGACTTTATTCCCTCCATTCCTTGAGCACGTGCTTCCTGCACTGCAGAGTGGTGGCATGTTCTGGTGGTTTAAAGCTGCCCATGGGTCAGGAGAATTGGAATGTGCTCTTCTCTGTTAGAACCTCCTTGGTTGTCTTYTCAACGGCCTAGTTGCCCAGCTGTGAGAAGCGAAAAATGGTATTATCTGTCCCCCATGTGTCCTTTTCCCATGCTGAGTTTCATGCCCCAAAGAGAAGCAATAGTCCCTCACTGCTCAGTTTGTCCTGTCTCAACTGTGACTGTCCCTTTCTTGGGTAAGTCAATGCTCTGAATAAAWCTGTCCTTTCAGATCATCCTCATGGTCTTTCCAGTAGAAACCAGGCTGGGGCCTCCCGGACAGACAGCCTCCCAGGTCACCACGGCTTGGACCAGAAGGCTTCAAGACCTTTGAGAATTCAAGTAGAACTTCTCCAAACTCACCCTTGATAAGTGCCCTGGTGAGGTCATCACCGCACTCCCTAACAACAGTGTGAGGAGGAATGGAAAAGACTCCACATCACCATCACCGGGAACATGAGGAGAAGACAAACCAGTGAACAGCACAAAAGGAATCTGTGCCCAAGAAATAGCCCTGACTTAACACGGCAACATTGAGTACTACATTCCTCTTTTCAGCGTGTTCCCTTTTCACAGACTTCAGCCTTGCTTGTCTGAAGGCCAGAAAGGAGACAGACTGTACCTGAAGTGCTTCACCCCTGGAAACACCCTTTCCTTTCAGTCTGCCTTTGCACCCCAGCAGCACACCCCTGTACACCAGTACCTTCCCTCATCCCRTATCGCCTCCTGCCACCATCTTTCCTCCTCCCCTTCCCCCTCTTGCTGTGGCTCGGCACAGAGGAACCTGAAAATTCACTGTGATGTTTGAATCCCAGCCAAAACTGAAAGCGAGACCCTGCGACTGGTCCGAAAGCCTAAAAAACATATGGCAATAATTCTGCTTTCCCACAGTTCCTAAAACTGCAATTAAAAGCAACCCCCACCAAACAGAACCCCATAACTCAGCCTCATGATTTATTGGAATAATGAAGCTTTAGGGGAAAGTTGGCGAGGCGCAGGAATTCCACATCCGGGAGACGGGCTCTGCGCACATGGCCCGTGCACAGCAGAGCTTATTTTATTAGCGTGCCACCSGTGCAAGAGCAGGACCAGAGAGGGACGTTCCTCTGAGAAAGCTTATCTTGGGCACTCGCTTAGCCCCACGCAATAAACCTGCCTCGGGAAGCTGCAGAAGATGCGGTGCTGCAGAACATGTGGTGCTGCAGGCACACGCAAACGGGAGCTGACGGAGGCTAATCTGACTCTGTGCCAGAGCAGGACAGGGGGTAAACAAAGTGCCTTTTTTTTCCCATCAGTAACAAATAGATGTGGTCCATGAGATGCCAAAGATTAGGAGTCATGGAATTGCTGGGGTGGGCTGCAGGTCTCCCGTTTCTCAAGGAGGTGCTATATCATGCTTGCTTTCTTAAAACCAAGGCCTTTGAGCTCTTTAGCTGTGAGCAAACACAAAAGTCAATCTATAAAGCCCAGATCTGGGATTTTAAATGTAGCTGAGTTGCTTGGGAGAGGAGGTGTGTGAGGGGAATCAGGCTAGCTACAGATGCAGATTTCCGCCTATCTTYCCTTTTACTGATGCCTATTATAATGGTGCTTTCAAACAATTAAATACAGCAGCTAAGCTTAGACAGGATCAAACTAATTTCTAGAAAACCTTTTATAATCCTTGTGACCTGRCACTTCTATATCACTCTCACGTGCCACATGATGAAGGCAAACTTTAGCCAGAGCAATGCCAGGACAGAGATACAAAGAGAATTATTTTCTTTGTCCTTGCCAGTTGTCCAGATCCAGCKTATACCTCCGTATTTGCTTACATAGCAGTTTTCAGGAGTCTGTTTGGCAYTTAGCATCGTGCTTGCTGTTCTGGTTTTGCTCAGCCAGACTGCTGAAGAGGAAGATGAAGGTGCCCCACTCCCCARCTTCTTTTAGAATATTTTGTTTTTCAACCTTCCTCTACACACTGGTCTATGTAGATGCATGACAATATTTTTAGAACAGAMTTTCAGGTTCAGGACAAGATTATATTCACCCCTTACAAAGCCTTAAGCTGCAAAGTCTTATGTCACTCTGCTGTACAAATCTTGTGGTAGCAATTAGCAGAGTGGGGTACTCTCCCAACAAAGAGAGCATTGARCACCTGCCTTGATAGAGATCTCTAAACATCTTTGCTGATGGGGAGTTGTCACTGTGCAACTTTATACTCGAGCAGGTGCAGCAAAAGMTGGTTGCAGTGTCTGGTAACAGGAGGCTGAAGTTGTTTGGTTTCCTTTGCCTTGCAAAAGAGAAGTGAGACATAAGTGGGGAAAAAAAAAGATTTTTTTTTTAATATTCTCAGGAATTAAATTTTGGTTGGCTCTTGAGTCTCTCAAGTGGAGTAATGGAGTCAAGAGATCTGCAGACTCTGAYGAGTTATGCAAAGGACCATCTGACAGGACAAAGATGAGCCTGGGGTGAGAAAGTGAATCTTGCTAAAAGACTCTGAGGATGGTATTCAGGCCACCTCACGTCAGACAGGTCCTCAGGTGAGTTAGCCCTTCAAGGTACCCTTCACAGTCAGTGGACGGGAACAGGCATATGAGGCACAATTCATCTTACTGCTGTAGGTATCTCCTTTAGGCTAAGATGAATCACTCCCTAGAGCCCGTTGATTGTATTGATTAGATGTCCACTAACAGCAACCTGAGYTGAGGATACCGAGCTTACATGCAGATGTCTACCTTAGTGACATCTTCTTTAGCCAGGTGAGTCCCACCCTTTGAGTCATTCAGCTAGGGGAGCAGTGACACAGATGTCTAATGGGCACTTAATGACACAGGCAGTCTGAGGACCTGCCTTCTTTATCCTGCTCTGTGCCTTGGCAGCCTATCTCCTGTCCTTATGCAGAAGTCCAGACAAAGTGCTCCTTCTTCAGAGGGTGCCTGCACTAGCAATTCTGTATTGGATTTTTGATGGTATATACCTTAGTAAAGCCAAAGGAAAGCCAAAATGCCTGTTCTTCAACACTACAGGCTGAAAACCCTGTAAAAATGTATGATGTCCTAGTGGTGGTCAGCAGCGCATGAGCTTACAGTGGGATGTTGTGCTCAGGAGAGCTGGTGTGCTCTGCCAATACACAAGGCGTGGRTTTGTCAATGAGGTGAGACCAGCTCTTCCTGCCTCTGTAGGTGGCATTACTGATGCCATAACTGAAGTGTTGCACCTGGTTCTGGTGCCTGCGCTTTTAGATGTTGTTTGTAAATTTGGAAACAGTTTGGAAAAGATGAGTTGTCAACTGCTGAATCCGCCTCTCAAAGCARCTCCAGAGAAGCTCAAATCTTTTGTTTGTCTCAGGCAGTTTCCACCTATCCTTATTAGTGGCCCCTGTGAATTGTCCCTTAGAAGTGCAGGGACTGGCAGTTGTCRGCCTGTTGGCAGTTGGTTTCCTTTTCCCAGTCCTGCTTCCATGAAAGCCTCAGTAATAACCATTGGCCTGCTGGACATCCAAGGGCCAGCAGCTCAAAGACACTTCTCTAGAGCACCTCTCGGGTAGCACAAACCTCATATTGGACACAGAAAACCAAAAAGGCATGTGAATGCCTGGACAGAATTCCACATGGAACGCATGGTGCAAGCAGATTGCGGTGAGGAGCACAAGAGAGGCTCTGCTCCTGGGCATCTTTGAAACAGTTTTGAATATTTTCTGAGGAGATTAGGCCAGTAGCTTTTGGAGGCCTCTGCAAAGGTTCTCTTTTCTGTTCTTAGTCACTTTTACAGACACTTCTGAAATAGTCCTTACACCCACATTACTCCTGAACCACAAAGAGAAAACCGCTAGTCTGGAGAGAAATTACAGAAGCCTGAAGAATATGTTCTCTTCTGACTTAAAGTCTTCAGTGTGTTTGAATAGTGCCCACTTTTCTCACCAGAAGWGTATACAAATAATCAGAAAAATATGGCAACAAGATGACAAAACTATGGTATAATACTTCCCAGAATGACCTCAGAGACRTAAATCAGATCTCTAAATTGTCAGCAGCAATCTGTTCCAACAGTCCAATCACCACAGCATCCAGTATATTTTATTAACTGTTATTATTATGTATTTTTTGTTAACAGAGTGCTGTACATGTAGACACTGTTTTACAGGTATGTGAAAGACCACCCTGAGGAGTTTAGTTTCACTTAGGCACACAAATATGATATTCATTGCAGCAGTGCTATGGGTTAATGATTGTGGTTCTCTTTCAGGTCTCTTGCTTCCTTTCTGATTTTATTGCACTAAAGTCAAACACGTTTTAAACTCTGGACTTCAAGTTAATCTGTCTGTTTCAGGCATTATATGGCCATATTATCTTAGAATCAGAGAGTCTGAGAGGCTTCAGCGTATTTATTCTACTAGAACATCTGAACTCAAGGTTTTGAACTAACAGCTGAACTGGTTGGAAATTTTCCACCTAACTTTGCAGTCTTTGATTGCTAGTGGGACATGTTGTCTTAGCAAAATAGGGATTTTCATAAACAAACAAGACATCCCATTTGGGTCAAAGGCAGACTTTCAATTTGCTTGTGTGCAGAGCTCAGCCTCCCCTTTTCCTTATTCGGGTTGCATGAGGTGGGAGAGAGGGATATTAAAGTTTTCTTTTCTTTTTCCTCTTTATTTTTTTATTCCTACTTCTTTTTGCAACAGGAAGGAAAAAAAAGCCCAATTTGTTTTAATTGGTGTTTATCACTGTGCTGTGTCTCCCTGGCCAGTAGGCTGACGAAGCAAAGTCCCCAAAGCACCTCTGTGCCCCACATCATAGCACAGCAGGCATGAGGCTTTCAGTGGAGATCTGTTGCCTTTGGGTGTTGCTGCTTCCCTATACTGCAGGTTGATGCTATCAGAGTGATAGGTCTCCATCTGGTCCCTTCTCCAGCCTGCCAACCCTCCACATTGCTATCAGACCCTAAGCATCCCGTGGCCTGGGTCGAGAGAGGATGGTGAGCAAATCCCATTGCTTGACATCTTCTCTGTCTGAGGCGGGAGTTGCCTTATAATCAGCACAGCTGATATTGACTAGGGCACATCAGTATCAGCTTGGTAAGCACTTGACAACCTCACCTTACAGCMCAAGGCCTGTTTCACAGGTGTTAGCATCTCTGCTGCAGATTGAACCTACCCAAAGGCTCAAATTTGTAAGCTGATGAGGGGAAGCAAAGCGACSGAGCAATTAGCTCAGGTGTAGATTTACTAGGAATACCAAGCAGACTGCATTTCCCCACTCCAGCCCTGCCGGGCAGAGGTGCTGAGCAGCATTTCTCCCCCAGCACTAGACCTTTCCCAATCCCCAGTGGCAGTGGGGAAGAAAGGCATGGCACAATCACTGTCTGAGATAGTAGTGGTTTCTCATGCAGCCGGAGCAAGCCAAGAACATTTCTCACCATCAGCATCAAAGTCCCATTCACCAGATGTCTGGAGGAAAAGCAGCATCTGTCTTTCTGACGGGAGCTTCCCSCATTTCCCAGGATTGTCTCTGATTTCTTTTTTTTTCCTTCTTCTTCCAGGAATGTGACTCTAGACTTAACTATAATAGAAGATCCTCTTCCAATCCCAGCTATTGTGAAGTGCTTCACATGCCGGTGGAAAGCCACAGACTCAATTAATTACTTGATTGCTAATTATTTCAGGACTGGAAAGTATCYTAGACCCTCCCCATCTGCCCAGGTACACAGCCCTGCCTTGGGGAGTTACGGGCTCACTTCTGACGGCATGGAACAAAGTTGTAATGAAGCGGTGAAAAGCGGCGGGGGAGAGAAGTTGGGGCATCTGTTCAGATGYAGCAAGTGCCAGCGCCCAGGCTGGCAAAGAAAAGAGGGGAAAAACAAACACACAGGACACGGCGGTGTCTCTGCTAGCTCGTTTCTGACATGCAGGGTAATGAAAGGCATTTTGAAGAGGAACAAAAAAGATGTGGGACATCATGAGATAGGGGAGCTGAAGGGATGTTAGATGTAAGCCGGTAGTTTAGAAGGTCTCCATAGCCGAGGTTTAAAGTCTTCCTCTGCCAAAACCTTCTGTTCGACCATCAATCATATTATCTGCTCAGCGCCTGGGCTGCAGAACTGGGGGAACCAGTATTTCCAAGGGAGCATTGCCAAGATAAGCACACACCAAGCAGGGAAGCGCTGGTGCCCGGTAGCCGGGGCAGGCGAGCACAAGCTGCAGTGTGACTTGCACGTCCTGTGTTTTCCTCACACCCAGACACGGCCGTCCCCACGCTCCCTTGGGACTGCGGAGACTGCTGAATACGTAACCTGAGTCATCCCAGGAGAAGGGTGGAAAGGGAGCAGCGGAGCAGGGAGGTGTCTCGGGCTGCCGTGCTCCCGTTCTGCAGAGCGGATCGAGGTGGTGACGCTCGGGGACGGCGGTGAGAGCAGCTCTGCCAACAAGCCTGGCYAGATTCCTGGTGACAAACGCTCCTGCTGGAGCCCTTGTTTTCCCCTGTGTGTCAGCAGCTAATGACAGGTTGTAAAACCGTGCCCAGGCTCTGCTGCAGCAACACTGGCACCGGGAGCAACCTGTTTCCCTGGGGGCACCTTCTCCCACCCCGGGGATGCTGGAGAACCCCAGCCCTGCACCAGCTTTAGCTGTGCCTGCTAATACTTCAAAGCATTTTATTTGGGGGTCTTATCAGACCCCATTTCTCATATGCAGTAAGTGATTTAATAAATGGAGGCGAGAGTATTGCAAAGATAAACAGGCAAAGAATCAACTTTTGATGTGCCCATACCCCTTGGAGGGGGGCAAAATAATGCCAGCTAGACTCTTCTTGATCAGGCTTTGAAGCAAGAAGATAGCAGGTGCTCTCAGGAGCCTTGATCCTGCAATGATTTAACTTTGCAGGCATGAGCTGTCTTAGAGAAGTCCCGTGGGATTACAAAATTAAGCCTGCACCTAAATCTTTGAAGGATGAGGTGTGTGCTGGCACGCTGGCTCCTCCAATCACGGGCAAGCRAGTTCAGCTTTTCCAGGGTCACAGTCAGAAAAAGCTGATGTCAGGCCAGGCCTAGGTGATATCCATCTTACAGCAAGGCAGGAAACATGTTTCTGTGTTCCTGCTAACCTTAGAAAGCAAGTGCTCGGGTTGCTACACAGAGGATTTGTAGGAACAAGGAGAACGTAATTAAATAGCAAGGATGATTTCATTATTGYAATGATGAGGTGTCATTTTATAAGGAGAATCCAGGACTGAGAACCACAGCGTGCTCATCCCAGCTCTGGGCCCAGCTCCCTTGGCAGCCTGGGGGAGGTCACACCAGGCCAGCATCCCTTCTTCAGAGCACATTTATGCAACACGCAATGCCAGGAGACCCTGCTGCTTGTAGAAGCTATTGCAGCGGGAAGAACAACAACAGGCATAAGAAAAATCATCTAGTGCATTTTCCTTCTTTTTAACAGCTGGGTTCATACAMTTTCCTGTTATACAAGGGACAGTGGGGATCGCTGGAAAATGATGGTTATGAAGAGTTTGYTACCAGCAGGGCACTGGGGTGGAAYRCTGAGGTTTTGCCTAATCCTCAGGCCTTTCCAAATGRCCTGTAAACAAATCAATGCTCTGAGGTTCATATGGCAATGTAGCACCGAAATAAAAATTCCTCAAATAAAGGTTTGGTTTGATTCATCCGTCCACCCAYCCCTCCCTGCATGTAGCCCCTCTCCCCAGGTCCGCTCAGTCGCAGCCAGCATCCCTTATCCTCAATGATGATGCTGACTCTGGAAGATTTTGAGTCAAGTCTCACACTTTCACCCTTATTTTCTGCTTCCAGGGTGCTCTGCATTTTGGCTTCCGAGCCTGGGAGCCCTGGCTGGCGATGCAGGCTGCGGTAGGCAGAGGGGCAGTGGGCATCCCAGACGTTGTTTCTGCAGTCTGTGCAGAACAGCTCAGCAGTTCGTGGCAGCTGTGGCAGTGATTCAGGGACACCCACGAGAGCTCAATGCTCATTTGGATCTCAGCAGCCTGATGCAGTCGCAGCCATCCCACTTTTGCTGCCATCCCTATCCCTTCCTTACCCTTTCCCCATGCCAGGAGCTTGATGGAAAGCAGTATCCCCTCCCACAGGTCAGAGCAGAGAAGTCTTGCATCTAGGAAAATGTGTGGGATGCTAGTGTCTTTTTCCTTGGCATAAGAAAGCTGGAGCATGGAAGAGATTTTCCYCCACAGCCTGACCTGCTGCTTAGGAAAGTCAGCAGCTTTGCTCTCCGAGCCCTTCCAGTATTACAGAAAGTGAACACTAGAGCAGCACGTGTAAGAGATTTCAGTTCAGCCCTGCAGCCTTATCCCAAAGCCAGTTTTTACCTTTGAGTTTTAGCATTTGCTTTTGCAGCCTGGGATAGCACAGCCATTCTTTCCTTGTTTTTAAGCAAGCTAATCACAGTGGATAGCAACACTGAGCTGAACRCACACCATAGCACTGACCCACATCCCTGAGAAACGGCCTTCCGTTTGGTGAACAGCTTCCACGGCAAAATAAACCACTGGAGCATCCTGTTATCAACACCACACCATGGGAATCCCGTGTTTCTCATAGATGATCTTTTCCATGAAAGGATTCAGCCCTCCCAGACTGCCTGTACTGGGGCTTTCTCCATTGACCTGATCTTGGAGTCTTTGCTTTCCAATTTAAAGATATCTGACTCTTGGTTTTGTGGAGAAAAAGCTTAAAAGCCTTAATATTCAAGTTTCCTCATCTTTAAGCCAACCTCACCATCTGGGAGAGGGCCAACRACTGATTCTCAAATTTCTAATATTAAAATATCAGTGATGTTGCTAATCGCTAATTTTATTATCACCATCCCCCCTGTGAATTTAATGAGGATGGTAATGAGCTGCTCGCTGTCCACAGTTCACAGATCACAGCTGTAATGAGTCTTTCCTTCAGCCTTATGATGAAACGATAAAACGCTGCAAGGGGAATTGATAACAGCTCTCATCTGCACTGCTGAAAACAAGCAGAAATCTGGACAAGCCGTGACTTCTTGATCTCCTGGGCTCTAAGTCTTGACCCAACTTGGTTCAGGCATAACATAAATAACAGGCGTTGAGGATAYGGCCTGATGATACAAAGCACTGTTAGCTCTGAATTGCTATTTCTGCTGCACCCAGAGCCCAATCGCTCCAGCAAGGCATTTGTCTGCAGGGCCCTGTGTCTGTTTGCAGCCCTGGAGCTAATTCCCTGGGGGCCTTAAACAGGAAAACTTGTGAAACCAGGCTGCAAAACATGAGGTTTGCAGCAGCCCAGGCGGGATTTACCACTCCTTTCCATGGGTGTCTGTAGTGTTTGAGGAAGATTATATATGAGTTAAACAATGCCTGAGCTGTTGAAATATTTCAAGTGACTAATTTCCACCATTGCCCCCAGTGGAAAATCAAACTTTAAACCACTACATTTCTTTGCAAAACTTGTCATGAAAAAATTTATCCTGTTTCCTGTCTGGTTATAAAAGMGACTGAGGAAAATTGGTGTTTCTATTATTGCTTTTGCTATTTGAAACATAGCTGCTTTCTGACAATCTCTTTGGATGAAGGGAGTATCCAGTTTTCTTTAGTCAGGTGACAGCTTCTGGACTCCCCACTTATGGGATGATCTGGTGAAAAACAGATCAGGGAAACCAGGGAACTTTCCTGTGGTCTTATTTTGGTTTTTCCTTAGTGAGAAGTGCATGAGTCCYAGATTCTTTATTAATCGTTTGAGGAACCACAAGAGAAAGAGAAAATGTCGACACGAGTTCCTCTTCCCTCGTAAGCTGGCTTGGAGGTCGTTGTGGTTTGTAGGAGAGGAATGAATTGGAAGGAAAAATGATACAGCAAGGTGGTTTAATAGAAATCCCAGATGAAGAGTTGGTTCCTAAACTCTCCCTCTCCACCAGCCTGCAGGTGGTGGAGGTAGATGCACGTGCAGACACTTTCCAAAGGTGAAAGCACAATGTGGGATGTGTTTTCCACTGATATCTTGTCAGTGGTAAAAGAAGAAGCGTGTGAGAATGAATATTTTGCTGTTCTACATGGGACAGCAGATCATTTTCTGCATGTGTGTGCATAGCGGGGAAGGATGGAGGGATGGAGGGAGGGAAAGGGAAGCATTTGCTCCCAAACCACATTGCAACAGAGTACCTGAGCCACCCAAGGTCCTGCTCCACAACCCTCCTTTCTGCCATATGCCCCCTATRTTTGCATCTTTCCACTTCTCGTGCCCTGAAAGCTCCTTTTCTATTACTTGAGCAAGAGGAAGACATCAAGTCGGAGGTGAAATAAARCAGACACATGGCAGCCTTATGCCTTCACGGTTCCGAATGATGCGAAACTACCCTACCCYAAACACCGGACCTGATGGAAGCGTTGTTAGTGCCGGACGCTACCGAAGGCGAGTTCTTGCTGCGGATGAAAGCTGAGCCCGTGACCCAGAAGAAGGGCTCTGCGGGCTGTGACCCGCACGGCCGGCTGCAGAAGGGATGCTCTGCACCTGGGCTCTGCTCTGCGCTCTTACGGGCCCTGCCTGCCTTGGAGTGACCTACATACTAAACAAAAGTGATGCTGCGCGGCCGMATCAATATGTGTCAGGTCACATTACCTGCTATTGATGAACATGGTTGTTAATCCTAACATATTGTATTTGCAGAACTTCCTGGCCTCCCCAAGCTTGTCTGTCATGAAGGTTTGCTTGGCTGAAACTTCTCTAAAGGAGAGAGGCTTCGCTTAGGAAAGGTCTTAGTGAATGGGCCAAATATGCAGTTTGCTGCTACTGGTGAGTTCTTGAGCTCTGTTCTTCTTGCTCCCACAAAAGAAAGTTTCAGGAGATATCTTAGGGTCCCCATTACAAGCCACAGGCCTGATTTATCTACATAGTATGAGTACTTAGCTGAGCAAGCCAAGCTGGAAGTATGGTCACAATAGGCTCTCCTTGCTCATGGAAGAGGAGAAATGCCTTTGCAGGAGGCTGAGCCCAGGCTCTGATCCACGGTTTGCAGGCACCCCTCTCTGTCCCTGGCTCTTCATGGCATCAGGGATGCAGAACTCACAGCTGAGATGCTCACTGGGGTGTCCAGGGGCAGAGGAGCTGCTGGGATCACAACTGCCTGGGGTCTCTGAGAAGAGGTTCCTATTTCTGTCCTCACTTTGTCCCAGCATGGCAGTTCCTCCTTACTTCTGTGGTGCATGGGCCACAGAGGGGGAGTGGGGAGGAGAGCAAGGCGAGGGACAACAGTCAGAGCCCTCCTCACTGTCTGAGATGCAGCAGATCTGGAGGTGCAGGCTGCTCTGAGCAGATGAGAAACCAAGGTGCAAGGAAGGGCAGTGCCCACACGGCTCGGGAGRCAGCAGTCATCCGACCTCAGGCCGAAGTCAGCTGTTAGCACGAACCCACGCTCCTCAGCCAAGCTCCCATTTCCCCAAAGCACTGTCATTCCCTTTCCTCATTGCYCCCTGTTCCTCCTGCCTAAGGGGCTTTCCTTTCCCTCCCACGTCCCACACGGGGTGAGYAGAGTCACACTCMTCACTCTGCATGCAGGATCCAAGCRTGGAGCCCCGCACTGCAGCCTCTGCTGTGGTGGCAAGCAGCCACAAAGTGTCCTACTTGGTCTCTTCCAAGGAGGAACCAGTGTTTTGGACCAGCGATGTTCATCCTTTCTTGCAGGCTGCGTCACAGCACGTGTGCTGTGGCCTCTGGACCTTGCCATCCAGGAGCTCAGCAGGAATTACTGCCACCCCAGTAAGAGCAATTTGACGTCCCCTTGAGGTCCCAACCAGGAGAACRCTTTGGTGTCCATGATGGGCAATACCTGCTGTGCCCTTGTGCTCTCCAAGGGCTCCTCTAATACTTTCCATACCTGAAGTTTGCCCTTCAGTCTGTAGCCATGCTGAGTCCCTCTTGCCACCAGCAGGAGTTCTGCAGGGCAGGCATTTATTTTGCAGCAAGGATCCAGCCTTTGCAGGTGGGAGAATCTGCCCCAGCAGTTAACGCTCTGGCCAGGTTCCTGTTGCAGCTGGCTCGAAAGAGCCCCCACTCACCATCTGCTGTCAAGAACAAAACTGTTGTGGTTTTGAAACACATGCACTGACATTAAAACGGCACACACAGAAAAATCCCACTTGAACGACTTCATTTTACAAAAGAAGTGTCGGCAGCAGCCGTGCTGAACAGGCTGCAGCATTCGAGCTGGTTAATATTGTTTGCTCCAATCGGWGTCCGTTGCTTTTACCTAACAATCATCTTTCAACTTGAGCAGCAGCTTTCCTTGTCATATTTCTTCCTAACAGACTCTTAGGATTCCCATTTGGGATATTAAAGTCAAGGGAAGAGAGCAGGTGACAGAGTAATTTCCCAAAGAAATCTGCTATTGGGAAGATTTTGGTGACTTTATAGYTGGTGTTTTTGTGTGTGCAAAACACAACCACGACCTGGATGGGCTCCATGTGGCTCGTCTGTGTGCCACCAGCCCTGTAGTGCATCTTCCTAAGGGAAGTCAGCATTCATTTGGATGATAAAGGGCCTGTGCTTTTAGTGCAGGAAGAGCTGGATTTAATCTCCGTGGCTGCTGTAAAGTGGCCAACATGTGYGGCTGGGATGCCTCAGAAGAGCCAGATCCACTTTCTATAGGAAGGAAGCAGGAGGGAAGCATTCACTAAAATAATCCCATTGAAATGCCCTTTTTTCTTGCTGAACTCCTGTGCCACACTCTGCTCCAGAGAGATTGCATGTCCAGCCACGACGGGGCATCACAATTTTACCCAGAAAAGACTGTTAGCCGGCCTATATATTTAGCTAGCATCAATAAAACCCTCAGACTGCTGCTTTGCATTCAGAAAGCAACGTGTGAAATGCTGCCAGATCAGAGCAGATCCATAAGCCCTTGGCCCGGGATGGAGCCAGGCAGAGGCTGCACGGGGAGCATCGTGAGACCACAGCATGGGATGGGCTGCAGTGCAGAGAGGTGACTCAAACCAATCCCTTTAACTGGCTTTTCTGCTTTGATTCATTCATTCCACGCAGCGCAGATAGAAAAGGAACAAGGGACAGTAATTTGGGCTGGAGAGAAAGCTCACATGGGAAGCCTGCTTCCCTTGGCTCATCCATTGCCTYCGTGCCAGCAAAGCCAGGGAAGTGAAGCCAGGGGCTGCTCCCCACTCCAGTCTGCTCTGTCCATCACCACGCAGGAGGAAGGCAGTAGCTTTCTACAGCCATGGATACTWAAAACATCCAGGGGAGAGTGGGGTTGGTTAGGGTTTTTCTAGGGAATTTTCAATGTGTAAAAGGGGAAAATTAAAGGAAAAAATGAATTAGAAACACAGGGGAGTCTTCTAAACAGCAAAAGCTCTTAAAGTGCTCGCTCTTCCATCATGTGAAGGTTTTCACTTCCTCCGTATCTCTGGAACAATTAGGCACTAGGTCTCACATTGCTCTCCAAAGTTCCTGTTTTTTTAAGAAAAAAAATTTTTAAATACTTAAAATGGGCAGATCTCCAGCATTAAAGGTCTGGATAAAGCTAGAGCATGATTCTGATACAACACCTGAGTGAGGAGGGAGCCCAAGGAATTGGCCTCAGGTGAACTCCTGTGTTTGTGTTCCAGGTCCTTYCTCATCCTGCAGGACAGGATGGCCATGGGAAAGGGTCATCTTCTTTCACCAGAARCAGGGGCTGCTTGGACACATCCAGCAGCTGGATCTGACTGCAGAGGGCAGTGATGAAGAGCCAGGTCTGAAATGAGGCACCAAATGCTTTCTCTGCAGCTATGATAATAGGTATTTGGGGGAAAATACCATTTCATTCCAGCTCTGTAACAATTCAGGTTCTTTGTTAAAAATCCTGCTGAGGATTTATATGAGGCTGGTAGACAAATGATTGGAAAGGCAACAGCCATCTCCTSTTGTATCTGGAGAAATTCCTGTTCTGTGTCACTGATACAAGTCACTTGTCATCGTGACAGGCAGACCCTTTGCAAATTGGATGGAGTTCATCTAAGCCTTCACAGTCACCGTTCACTTCAGATCCAGGGCTATACTCTGCATTGAAAAGCTGTCTTTGCCTGCCTTAGTTTATATTGTGATATTTGGGGATGAAGAATACAAAACTGGGACAAGGAAGGAGGGATAYAGTTACGCAGGCATTGCCTTAGCTCATGCAAGGTCAGAAAGATTCAGTGCAGAAGAATCATATCATCAGTACGAGTTTAGATGTCTTGACTAGACTAAGTCAGATGAAGATGGATCGCTGGCTGCTCCTCCTGCTCCCTTGCCCCGGTCCCTCAGGATCACCCTCAAAAAGGGCTTTTATAAATGCTCCTCTGAGCTCTCCCTGGCAGTCCAATGTCACGGTGTACCCAGCTTGACAAGGAGACCGAGTGGCTAAATATCCTTAGAGAATGGCTTTGAGACATGCAATGAGTGTAGACAACCTCATCCTGTATGACACGGGAGTATGGATCTAGTTAACACTAATGCCTTGAGTGAAGAGCATGGCATGCACAAGAGGTAGCAGAAAGGAGGTTGGAGATATTACATCCTCTATTGTGTTAAAAACAAGAAGCAGAAAAAGAAAAAGAAAAAGAAAAAGAAAAAGAAAAAGAAAAAGAAAAAGAAAAGGAAAAAGAAAGAAAAAAATAGACTACTGACATTTCTANAAAGAAAAAGAAAAAGAAAAAGAAAAAGAAAAAGAAAAAGAAAAAGAAAAAGAAAAAGAAAAAGAAAAAGAAAAAGAAAAAGAAAAAGAAAAAGAGAAAGAAAAAGAGAAAGAAAAAGAAAAAGAAAGAAAAAAATAGACTACTGACATTTCTATAACTGAATAAGTATTAGTGTAAAAGGGAGACTGAAATAGGGATAAGTGCTTCAAGTTGCTGAGCAGAAGTTTTCTCTCATATTTATTTCCTTCTCTCAGGCTCTTCTTCTCATACCTATTATCGGGTGCACTATCAATTGCACTAATTCCAAAGCTCTTGAGATCAACTTAAAAGAAAAAAAAAAAAAACTTGTTTTGCCGCAGTTATCTAAACAAGTGCTGATGTTGGACTCTGCTCCTTGCACTGATGACATTCCTCATATCTCAAACAAATGAATTCTCATCAAAGCCCAGTGCAGACCCACCAGAGTCACTTGAAAACATGGACTCCAGTTAGTTTTGGTTCAATTTTGTAAAACAGGGAAAGCAGGCACCTCACAACTCCTACAGTAATGTGCCGAGCAAGCATGGATCAGGAGCAGCAGGACAGAGGGATGCATGATGTCTCCAGGTGCCCTTGGTGCTCTGCTAGTTTGGAGGCATTCATGGGAGCCCTAGTAGGTTATGCAGTGGTGATCCAACAGTGCCCAGCTCTGTCCACTTTGCAAATGCAAGGAAAGGAAAGGGAGCATCTGGGATGCAGTGAATATGTGGGTTTGAACAATTCCYTCTTTCCCTTGCATTTCAATCCTCTGGTTGGCTATCTCCAGATCTCTTCCCACCACAGCTGAAAGGCAATGCTAAGGGGACCTCCAACATTGTGTCACCAAGGCAGAGGTGACAATATCAGTCCAGGACATTGTTTCATTCACTGCCATGAGGATGGGAAACACATGGACTCTAATATCCTCCAGCCTTGGCTGAGGACAGGCTGTATGAGGTGTTCACCTGCAGTCAGGGCTTATGGCCCTGGCCCACAAAAGCATCCTGGATCCAAGACTGGCTCTAGGTAGTAGTGAGAAGCCACTCAGGTGCACAGAAACCTAGAGATGTCTGCTACTCCCAGGGAATCTTCCATGGAATGAATGCCCATGGGAAAAAGAAAAATCCTCACCAAATTTCCCTTGGCTATTCCCAGGGRACAAGTCACCTTAACCACAGGGATCAAAGACATCCTGGAGGCTGCTAATCCCAGGCTGAGACATAGACAGACCTTAAATCTGGTGGATACTACTCCCAGCATCCGCCACCAAAGCTCAGTATGATTTTAAATCATATCTGGCTCCAGGAATTGATTACTGTGAGATTTGGGGAGAGATCAGAAGTCATGTTTGTTGGTAGTTTTACTGAAATCTCCTACTGACTACAACCTAAGTGATATCTAGGTGAGGTGCTGTGCTCCCGCATTGCAGAGATGGACACTTTCTCGAGGGTATTCCTCTCATGTCAAGAGGCAGATAAACCACTAGCAGGTCTCTGTCCCATTGTGTTGTCCCAAGGGGAAGGTGAGATTCCCATGTCATCATCTCTCCTACCTGAACAGAAGAGTGCTTTTGTGTGCTTTATACTGATATCAGTAGTGAGAGAGTTCGTCTAACATATATTACTACACAGCTTAAGCATTAGCATATATCACACACATATCTGCTCAATTAAGGTGTGTTCTGAAAGAGAGGGAGGAAATTTGGGTCTGGAGATGGAGAACATTCAGTTAAAGATCAGGAGAAGCGAGGAAAAGCAGAGGAAAGGAACAAGSCTATCCAAACCTTCCTTTTCCATTGCAGTGCTCACTAAACCTTTCATTTTAAGCACCGCATTCATGTCCGTTGCTGCACTTTAAGAACGCTTCTGTGAGTTAGAAGAACAGCTCAAATTTTCCTTTGATGGTTACAGGAGCAGGCAGAAGAGAGAAAGCTTTTTAGAAGAGCCGGTATGGTGGTATCTGTGCTGAGAGGGAGCGTGTCCTTATATCCGTGGATGCAGCACGAGGCTGTGGAAGTGCTGGCTCGGGTCGGTTTAGGTCACTTCAGCACACATCAGTAGCGCTGACTTGCAGCTGAGCTCCAGTAAACAAAGGCACAAGTCCTGCTCTCCTGGTGGAGCCCAGGGTAGATGTCTTGATTGCAGCAGGACCTGGGGAACAAGCCACCATGCAAGCAATTTCCTTCTGACTCCAAATGGAAGGAGAGACACACACTGGTGGCCTGAGGTTATGCCACAAGAGCCTTGCCTTGGGTCAAGGACCTAAAGGGGCCTCACCCGTAAGGAAGGTGTCACCTCAACAATGTGACATTTATCTATGGGAAGCCAAAGACCTCTCTGTTTGGCCTTCCAGATAACCGTTTATTGCTCTGGATGGTAATCTAATACTTGGTGAGAGCTGTGTGAGGTTTCTGCTCTGACACTMTCTGTGTAACTGGAGTGGGTTTATTTAGCTCTTCCATAATTTAGTCTCACTTCCCTCAACCCCCCAAAAGAGATAGTGTTTTCTGAAACCATGAAGTTGTTGTGAAGGTAGAACAGGGTTACAAGACAGATTGTTCAGAAGAAGTTTTAAAGAAGGCTCTATAAAATACTATAGAAAAGTGTAAAGAAGTTGAATTCCTGTCCTTGTTCTTGGGACCTGGGACTTTGCCAAAGACGGAGTGTTCAAACACAGATGTCTAAAATTCAAGCCAGGCCTTGCTCTCTTAAGGTGCTGAGTGCTGGAGAGTGAGTCTGGTCTTGGTAGCGTTTCTCAGGCCTGAGGCCTCTCCAAGGCAGAGTTCAGTAGCAGTGACCTTCAGCTCTTGAGGTGCTTCCTATGTGGGCAGCTGTGGTCAGACTTTGCACTTGGGCATCTCGAAGTCTTGACCTGGGAACTCCATCTCTGGCCAAACCAGCAGCCAGTTTTACTTGAGGCAATTGCTTCAGTGGAGTAATTTTTACGAGATGCCTAAACCACATGTCCCTCCTTTTCCTACTCTTAAACAGTCCAGTTATACCAGCAGAAAAGATGTAGTCATCAACCTCAGGCTTTTTTTTTKGGGGGGTGGGGGGCTGGAGAGGGAAGTGCAACCCCAAGGATACAGAGAAATKAACCCTGTTCKTTTCCTACCTTTYTCTCCCTTTTAGATAAACCACAAGGATATTCTGGGTTACAAACCCCATCAGGCTCATAGGATCCTTACCTAGGGGTTTGGAGGCAGAGCTGTCTCTCATTAGGGGCTTATTTGCATAAAAATGGGAGCACCGGGTTCAATTCTTCAAGCTGGGAGTCCCGAATGCCCTYAGATCCCAGCAGGGCACTCATTGCCTCTGGAGTGGGAGCCCTCCCAGCYCCCTGCAACTCAGTACAGGTATTCCAGGCAGGCAAGGCAGGGAGCTGTATCCAAAAGGAGCAGGGGGGCAACTGCAAGAGGCAGGAGGTAATGATCCATGCTGGAAAGCAGCCAGGAGAGCAGAAACAGCATAAGGAAAAGGCTCTTAAGAGTGCAGTGGATGTTGCTGATTCTTAGGAATAATCAGTAGTGCCACTTGACACGGTGCATTTTTAGCACAAATTGAGAGTAAAAGATCCTCTCTGCTGAAATAGCAGAGTCCGTATTTCCTTGCCCCCATGGACAGCTTCCTCCAGCACTGCAGGTATGATATCCTCCTGCTTCCTTTACTTTGGATAAATATCATGACCCCCTTTCCATCAGCGGGGAAACTGAGGCACAGGCAGCGCATGCACCTTGCCCTTGGCCATGGACCTCGTTGATGGCAGAGCTGAGGTGAAGGCTCGGGAGCTCCATGTACTGCGTGGCTTTATTCCTGCGCTGTGTCAGAAAACATTATCTCTCACTTTGATGCATCCAGATTTTCTTGACACAAATTGCTGAAATTGCTGAGAGAGGCATTTATTTCAAAGTTCAGCACATTACACGTAGGGAGAGAGGAGTTGAGTAACTGGAAAAATCAACTTGGAATTGCATCACCRGGAGCCAGAATGTTTGTTTAGTCTTTTATGAGATGAAGCAAGCTCTAGTTTGGCCTCATCCAGGCGTGATTAGTCAAGAGATAACGAAGGGTTTCTAGACAGATCCCTGATACCGAGTGGTTTCAGGCATGGAYGCATTTTGGAAAGGAGGGAAAAAGAAAAAGGAAGAACAGTTTCTACCTAGCCAAGTAGACTCTGATATTGGTCATAAGACACATATCTCAAAATGAAGAATTTTGAGACCTTCCTCAGCACCCACCCTTCCTCACTGAAACATAAACTAGTTTCTGTAAATTATAAACAGAAAGATTTTGCACTAGTGCCCCATCCCAACAAGATGCCTACTTTTATTTTGGGCWAGTCAGATTTTCTCAGGGAGGAAATGCCAAGAGCACCACGGCTGCTCAGAGGTTGCAACCGTCTTCCTCCCACAGGACCAAGCAGCCTATGAGCTAAGGGCCTCTCAGTTGGATCTCCATCCTGCCTCTTGTACGGTTGGACTTGATGATCTTGAAGGTCTTTTCCAACCATAATGATTCAATAATTCCTCAGCTCAGGCAAAGCTGCTTATTCACCTGCCTCTGCACAGTCGCTGCTGCTGGCTCCAGCATGGGCTGAGAGCAGCAGGGCAAAATCTAGAGAATTGCTTTCCAGGCTGGTGATTTCAGCTGACTTCCCACCACGACTGCTGTCCTTGGTGGCATCCCTGGCTTTGTTTCACGTCAGATCTCCAGAGATGCCAACCAGAACATTCTATTCTGCACCAGCCCTGCCATGTAAATGGCAGTGAAAAACCCACCTAGAGGTCTGGAGATTGAAGATTTTGGATTTGCTTTTTTTTTTTTCTTCAAAATTTGAGATTTTGTTGGTCTCTAAGAACTGAGCTTTTTGCCCACCCCACCTCTGCTCTCAGTTTTGCAAAGAGATTTCACCTCCGTGCATTCCCTTGCATGTAGTAGYAATGGAGCAAGGCCTGAGCTCCCCCCGTCAGAACTGCAGGGCTGGGATTTGAACGTGTCTCTGCACAGCACAGTAACAGAAAAGGGCTACCACCTGTCATCCCTTTCAGGATAAAAAACAGAAGGGGCAGAGTTTTGGCTCCCAGCCACAAGTGAGAAACTCCGCTCGAGATTATTTAGTCCTTCGGAGCCTGCAGCCTTGGCCGGGGAAACCGGAGGACTTGGCAGAATTGCTGGAACCCAGACATGGAAGAGGGAGCCCAAAAAGAAAAACKATTAAAAACTAAGTGGTTTGTGGGCGGCTGCAGGCTGGTTTCCTCTGGATATCTCTGAATGTTACGAYTGAGTGGGATGGCCGCAGCTCCTGCCCTCCCCTCTCCCTGTGCCCCATCACCATCACCCCTACCCTGCTGCTGTCCCTGGGGATGGCTGCRCAGGCTGTTTCCCAAAGGAAGCAAGCTATAAAAAAAGGGAAAAAAAGAAAAGATTTAAAGAAAGAAGAAATCCTGGATAACGATTGGATAAATGATAGAAATGCCTCAAAATTTTGTCAGTCTTTCCTAACTCTGCTGTTTCCTACTCTGAGCCCTGAATTTCCCTGTGTCTCACCTGAGACCTGGACATTAGTTTTTCTCTTTCTCTTCCCCGACTAATGCAGCTCCTTCTGCCAGATTGTCTGGGAACCTGAGCGCTGCATTTTCTCTTTGGTGAAGTGGACCACGTGGCAATAAAACGTTTTAGAATGGGACGGCGTCCCTAGATGCACAGGTGGGATGCACAGCACAACCTCCCATATACACGAGTTTTCTCATTATACAACGGTCTCTAGTTTCCCCACTGCTCGCATCCCTGGGCTGCACATTTGGAGGCTGAGGCCAAGGTTGGGCAGATCCACGRTTATTTTGCTCAGTTTCCCAGCATTTCTTTAAAGTAGCAGGTGTGGAAAGGTCTCACAAACTCGGAAAAATAGTTGTGTTTTCTCCCCATCCTCACATCACTGATATTTAACCAGAGGCGAATACCTCCCACAATACTGCAGAGCCATTGGTAAATCAAACCACTTTATTGCCAGCAAGAAGCAGGATTTGGGGAGTGAAGAGAGCTGACGTGGTTTTGATGTTCTTCATTCTTATGGGCAGGAGACCTTTTTTTTGGCAGCATCTTAAACAGTGGCATTTAAGAGTTGAATGAAAAGTATATGTCATATGTGACACTTAAGACTAATTAGAAAATTTATTAATTAGTTTTATTCCACAAATTAAATTCTTGGTGGTGTCCCAGGGAAGGTTATAGGGTCCCCAGCTGCAGTCTCTGCTTGRTGGCCTTGCAGCATCCCTCATCCAGGGTCTCCGCCTGTAGTGGCACTGCCCCATCCGTGGCTCAAATGCGTGAGGCATCTGGGCTCTGCTTGGTCCCAAAAATCACCTTCCAAGTGAAGAGAGCTGCCCTAGGCAACTCTTAAAAAAAATCTTTATTTCTAAACTAATGAATTAATTAATCTATCAATCAATTAATTACAAACTCGCCCCTCTGCCCCACACAGTGTGAACGGAGATTGTYCAACCAGGGCAACAGACTGCTGTGAAAGGAAGCTGGGGCTGTGATTTGTTTCTTCTCCTGACCTTGGGAGACCTTTACCTACATTTCTTTCTCAGACCTGAATTAGCACCATAATAACACAGCTCTGGAAAATTATCCTTAAACCTCCCAGCTATTTCTGGGTTACAGAGGCTCTTTCTTTTTTTTCAATCTAACCTAGTTTTTTATTTCTTTTTTTCTTTTTTTTTTTTCTTGTGTGGAACCRTCCCAGCCTCTGCCAAGAGACATCCCAGTTTCCCTCCCTATATAATTATATAAAGTCTGGCCTATATTTGTGCCCTTTTGCTCGATTGCCTTTAATGTCACCGAGGRATGCTGTTCCCTTCGGAGAGGTAAAGAGCAGCAGCAAAGATTGACACTTCACCTCTGCTTCTGCCTTCGAAACCGTCTGGATAAACGTTGGCTCTGATATCTRTGAAGGCCCCAGCCAGCTGGAGACAACCTCAAGGGATGGTGGTGCAGTGCAGGTTGGGCCTTTGCTCTCCACTGCACACATGGGCATGAGGATGGAGGTAGAACCCTCAACCAGGATGACTGATTTGCTACCCACCTTGGCTGCCTCCCCAAAACTGAGAGGCCTTGGCCCTTGCAAGGGCCTCACAAGGTGCTYGAGGCCCTGGCTGAGGTTCTCCAGGTAAATCCCCAGTCTGCAGTTCTGAAAACCCAGTTGTCTTCTTGGTTGATCTTGGAAACTAAACACATAAGGTGGGTTTTTTTTGTTTGGTTGGTTTGTGGTTTTTTTTTTTTTTTTTTTTTCCATATGAGAGGAGAGAAAGGCAGCCAAGTGGGATATGCATTCACCCCAGCAACACGTTACCCCAGCCCTGGGGTCTTGCATTTTTGGGACCTGCAGGAGTTTCTTCTAGGAGAAACGTGAATTGAGGGACTGCAGAGAGTCTGCAGACCTCGACATCAGTCAGCCCTGGCTTTTCTCTTATTTCCCCCGAAGCATCAGAGTCAGGACAAAGATAGATTTAAACAACTGTTTTTTTGTAATATCACTCCAATCCTTCTGCTGCTTTCAAGGGGCTTTGAGTCAGGCTGTATTTCAGCCAAACACCCTGCAACTTTAGAGCAGTGGCACCTTTTTGTGATCAGAAAATATCCACAGAGCTGAGGAGGTCTCAGCAGGACTAAGGATGACTTTCACAGAAACTCCTTGCCTTCCCTGTGCCTCCCAACCTGGATAGGAACAAGAAACTCTGTGCCAAGGAAGCCAAGGAGGAGATGGGCACATCTGCAAGGCCGTGGCTTTTTGCTCTCTTGCTTTTGCTAATGGGTCTTGGACTGTCATCTTTGGCTAAGGAGCAGGATGGGTCCTGAGTAGGACAGAGTAGCCACCTCGTCGCAGCTCCATCATGGGGTGAGGAAGCCTTGTCTGGCTTCACCATCTCCCGAGTCATTTTATTTCAGTGTTAAAAAAGACAATAAAAAAGGACCCAGACCACAGCCCTGCACAGCCCAGTGTTCGCTCCAGAAATGCTTGGATGGAGGCCCGGGAAGTTTGGCTGCTTGTGTGCTGGGTGGAAACAGCCCTTTCCTAACTTGTTACCGGCAGCCCCCAAAAAAACAAGAAATTGTGAGTCAAAAGAATGAGACAAATTCCTCCAACTAGCTGTTTTGCATTAAAAATAGAAAAAGACAAAAAAAAAGAAAAAAAGAAGAGAAAAAAAAGAAAAAAGAAAAGAAGAAAGAAAAAAAGAAGAGAAAAAAAAGAAAAAAGAAAAGAAGAAGAGAAAGAAGAATCACGCAGTGTTTTGGAGACATTGCCCATCTCCTGGGTGCTGCCCATGGCCAGCATGTGTACGTGCATTGCTGCAGAGCAAGGGCCCACCTGAGATCATATTATACRAGTGGAAAATGTGAGGTCTGCTGAGGATGGAGGGGACGGGTGAGGAACACCCTTTCCTGGAAGGGGACACACCAGCCTATTTTGGTGCTTTTGCTGTATTGCACAGTTCCCTCTACAGGTCACAGCCAGAAGCACTAGGCGCTCCAGGCTGAATGTTGAGGTGGGAAAATAAAGGCTTTGAGTCATGCTGGGAGCAGGAGGTTTGCTCCACTGATGTCTTAGTTTCAGAGTTACTGGGAACAGTCCCTATGACTTATTAGTTTTGATCTTAGGAACATTTCCTAGGTTTTGTTTAAAGATCAGACTGGATGCTTATCTGGAAGTCTTCCATTAAATGTCCTTGTGGAARTCAGTGGGTCAGTTAATGGATGACAAACAGGTTAATTCCTGTGCAAGCCAACTTATTTCCTGCTCTGAGGAGGAATTTGAAGGATGCACCACCAAAAGCCCATAGAAATCACAACACCATCACAGAGGTGTGAATCTTCCCACCCAGTGCTTGGCTGGGCGCTTGTGTTTCCACCTCCCTGGCCTCCACAATTTGCTGTGAATGCTCTAAGTTTGACTGATGACCGCAGCTGGCAAAACTCAGCCCACCCAAGAGAAGGGAGGAAGGCTTCAAAGGACAAGTATCCCTCACTCTGAGGACTCTYGAGGGCACTTCATGACCAGAGGTGCCTTTGCAAGCAGAAAGGTCAACATAAGACACGGCCTTTCAGCATCTAACTCTCTGCGGAAAAACCCAGTGTTCATGGGTAGCAAAGAGCCAAGACCACTTGTAGCTTTGGCTTCCACCAGACCTTATCATGGCTGGAAGGGCTGTGTTTAGTGTGACACTGAGGCATGTATTGCATTTAAATGGGGCAAGTTGGTTAAAGGACTTGCCCAACGTGGAGCCTTGCTCTAGGATAAGCAAGAGCCGCTCTTCATCCCATCACTGAGCAACSTTCAGGGGAGCTCAGCTCACTGAGCTCGTATTTCTCAGACACGTGTCCCCTCTTACAGCATCATCTCACTGAAGCATCAATCTACAGCCAATCCTTTGAAAAACCCACTGSAGGGTTGATCCTTGGAAAAAATCAAAGGACTGGCTGTTCTGCTCTCCCTCTGTGTCTACCCACTGGACCTGCCATCCCAAATGCTYGTTTCTCCAGGCAAATGCACACCCCTCGTAGTGCCAGGTTGGGGCTGCTTAGGGAAAAATATAAGAATACACACAGAGCGGCCCAGTCATTTAATTATCTTCTGATGATCAAGTTTAGCAACTTCCTACACCAAATCTGGGTCCAGACCAGTATAAGAGAKGCTACCAGACTCTTGTCACCCATAAATTTGTCTACCCCTTGGTCCAGCCATACTCTGTAACCTGGCACAGAGATGTACGGGTCATTTTTGATCCTGTGCTCAAAATCCAGCCTTGATCCTTATCTGCACTTTGCAAAACTACCTCCTAGTTGTAAAACAGCAGCAGGGACCAGCCCTGAGCTCGCAGCAGAGCTTGGAGCCAGCTCTCCTCGTGGAAAAGCTTYGCCTTTCTGCAAGAATGACCACAGCCTGCTTAGAGAAACACTGCAAATTTATACCACAAATAACGACAGCGATACTATAACTTTAAAAAGAAAGCTGTGAGGTAGATTTCGTGATGACATTCCTTTGATTATTCTTAATTGCATTTGACTCACCAATGCAGACTCCAAATTAATGAGCTCTTACTGTACCRTGGAGCCTGGCTTATAAACGTAGACAGCAACCAAAGCAGTCAGGATAATGAGCCACACGAGGGTGACGTTTTTTCCCCTTGGCTCTCCTTTTTCTTCCCACCTCCCTCCTGACTTACAGCCAGAGCAGGGCTGTCTGCTTGCCTGGCTGTGATGGATTTCAATTCCCTGGACCATGCTTAAATATTTGCTTTCAAAAGCCTAATGTTTGGGAGGAATTATTAAAGAAGAAAAACAGGCTGGCTCCCACTTGCTGTCTCTCGTCTCGAGCTTTGATGGTCGGCCTCTTTTTTTTCAAGCGAGGATCATCTTCCGTGTGTGTTTATATTATGCCTGGCTCACTGCAGCCCTCGCCGTGATGGGACATATAGTAATTAAGTGCAATCAATAATGCSTATGCTCAACTTTAAAGCGCACTTTATTCTTGCAGTGCAGGACAGCACAATACACACTAATAATCCCTCACAGCTGTTGCACAGTCTTTCTTTTCTTTTTTTTTTTTTTTTCCCCTCTTCTTTTTGGCCTGTGAAAACCCAAGGCTGGATAAGACCTTGCATTTACTGGGAGCTGAGCTGAGTCACGGGCAAAGCAGAGGAGCAGCCGGGCCATCCTGCAGGCTCCGTGTGTCCTGGCACTGCAGCTCTCCTGGGGTGACCTGGTGGCTGCATCCCAGCACCCAGGGATGTAAAAAGCTGCATCGTTCAAAGCTGTGKTTTTTGCAAGCCTTTTTTCATGTATCCCCTGTATGCTGCTGTCTTGTACACCAGGGGACTCCCCTTTTGCTCTGCACAGACCCATGCCTGGTTTGAGGCTGGCAGTCTCGGATRCGATGGTCATAAAATAGCAAAGTCCAGAGTGCTCTTTGCAGTAACTGTCGCTGGAAGGTGGCCTGGAGGCCAGGACCCTTCATGTCTTGGATGAGGGCTCTCTTTCRGATGAGCCTGTCAGCCCATAGCTCAAAATTTTTAATATCTCTTCCCCGTTTGAGGGAARCCTGGAGTGATACCACATGCAAGGGAAAGCACCATGGATTTGGCTTCCTTTATTGTCTGAGGCCAAGGAAACAGGTTCCAAACACAAATAACTATTTGTAAGTCACGTTCCTCATTCTCAAAGGAGCCGTTTCTGCTCTGCAACCTTTTGCTGATGCAGCAAGAAAAGAAAAACAGCCTGAAGGGGAGAAGCAAACATCCCAGCTCCCCTTTCCAACCAGGAGAAAGCTCTGAGTGAGAACAGCTGCTAAGCAGAAGTCTCTCCCAACAAGAGTGGTTTAAATTAGTAGGATTCTGGCTAATTAAAAGACTATAAAGACATAATTAAAAGAACTGAGACCAAGCTATATTAAATTAGTCCACCAGCCGCCTTCCGAGGCATCATGGAAAAGTGCAGACTGTTGTTTTCACCTAGCGCATCTGCAGCACCCCTGTGCCCCGAATGCCAAGCAGGAGTGAGATGTCGTGACCGTGCAGGGTTTGGGGAAGGGGCAGAGAGGGGTGGGTGGCTGCTCAAATACACTCCGGGCAGGGGAGGGGAGAATTTCTCCTGGAATTCCCTCCTGGCCATCCGGGGAGGCCAATCTCCCGAGGAAGGTGTGAAATGGAGCGGGCTGTTCATTCCCCGGGATAATTTCTTCCCTCACACATCACTGCTCCTCTTGTGCTCCCCTGTTCCCACGAGGAGCGGAGCCGTGGTGTTTATGTGAAATCCGCAATTAAAATGCCCCACTGTTCGCAAATGAGCTCGGAGGCTCTGCCTACCTGCAGGGCCCATCCGAGGCTCCCCMGAGCCCAGGGAAGGGCTTGGGTGAAGGAGGGAGCTGCCGGGAGCAGCTTGCAGGGATGTGGGGAAGACAAAAATGGAGAGAGGAAGGAGGAGAGAAGAAGAGGAAGGAGAGAGAGATAAAAGGGAAAATGGAGAGAGAGGAAGAGGAGAGAGCAGAGGAAAGAAAAAGAAAAGGAATAAGAAAGAAAAAAACAGCAGAAGAGGAAAGAAAAGAAAAAGATGAGAGAAAAAGAAAGAGAAAAAAAGAAAAAAGAAACAAAAAGGAAAGAGTAAAATGAAAGAGAAAAAAAGTAAAACAAAATGAAAAAGGAAAAGAGAAAAAGAGAAAGGAAAAGAGAAAGAAAAAGAGGAAAAGAAGCAGCTACGGATGTTTCTATAGCTTCAGAGATGTAAATTCCTGACCTCCCGTCGCATTGCTTTCAGGGCTGCCCTGCCGCGCTGCATCCTGCTGTGCAGTAATGACRGACCCAGGCAGAAAGGAGCARCCCAGCRATCCCAAGAACCTGCTCCCTGGGAYTGCTGATATCCCACCGCGTGCACAGAAAGGGCTTCAGGTGGAGCACAGGCAGCTGAGCGTCCTCGGCATCTGCTGAGAAAGGCCTGCTTTGGCCCCAAGGTTCTCTGGGCCTGGATGTGGACAATGTGCAAAACACAAGAATGCCAAAACTCCCTTAAAYGGCAAAATTACTATTACACAATGACAGATGAGGATAAAGCTGACTTACAGCCTTTGCTCCCAGCTGCTGAAGAAGCAATCMATAGCTGCAGCTGCTCGCACCCGATTTTCCAGGCTGGCGGCAACTTCAAATTTTCCAAATGCTTCCTTCCTTTGTGCTGTGGAAGGCAAAGGTTGGGAGAWTTTTGGTAAATCAAGAATTTCAGAAATGCTGTCTGGAGACAAAAGAAGTGTTTGTGCTTTTGAGCACTGTGTCAGAAAAATCCCGTTAAAAACCCCAGAAGCAAAATGCATGTTGAAGTGCAGAGCTGTGTCAAGCTGAAAAATCAAAAGCATTTCTCTGAAAGAACGCTAGTTTGGGCAATTTTAAATTTGGGGGATGTTATTTTTTTAAGGGAAAAAATCACTGTATAGCATTGTGGCTGTTTTGTGGATGCCTGTGTATTTCTTCCCTCTGCCCAGTTATCCCACCACCATCCAGGTCTTCTTGGGAGATGTCCCCAGCAGGCCTGTGCTTCCTCCCATCCCTACTCCTTGCACTTATTAAGAGAAATGATTGTTTTTAAGGAGAAAGCTTCCTCCTCCCRCAGCACACTATAAAAGTGAATGATCAGACACTGTTGTGGCTATAAAGCACTTCAAGTCATGCGAGGGCCAGCACTGACAAGGAGAGTAGGTGATAAGCAACTTATGCTACCCAGTTAATGGCAGAAAAAAAAAAATGCTTGCAACCCTGAAAGGAGAGCTTGTACRACATGAAAGGTTACTAGACTCGTTTCTTCAGGAAATGTAGCTTTTGCAGACACCCTCTGTGTCTGTCTGTCTCTGAATTAAGTTTGACAGAGGGTTAGTGGCTTTACTGATAGTCCCCAAACAGTTTTCTGAGAATAAATATCCCGAAGAAAGAGACAACCCTGCACTTGGCTGTTATTAGCCACTAGAGAATCCACCTTGGGGCTGCAGCACTTACTGAGAGAAGCTGCTTTTAGGTTTTGTGTTTCATTGGGCATCAGCAAATTCAGCCTGCAAGACAGAAGTCCACAGAAGAGCAGATTTGAGCATCACTGCTGCACAGGGCGCTCTGGACTCAAGCAAACAGTCCAGAGGAGGATGAAAATTGGGTCCCTCAGACCATTTGGRGAAGATGTTACTGATTTTCCTAAGTGGATCCATGGGCTATGGTAATGGCTGATACTCTTGCAGTGGTAGCTGCCAGCACTTACCGACTTCAGTGCTTACTGGATTATTTTATGATACTTGTTGCACAGGTTGATGTAACCCTGTACCATCTTCTTTCTCTCTTTTTCTTTTTTCTTTCTCTCTCTTTTTCTCTCTCTCTTTCTCTTTCCTTTTCCCTTTCCCTTTCCCTTTCCCTTTCCCTTTCCCTTTCCCTTTCCCTTTCCCTTTCCCTTTCCCTTTCCCTTTCTCTTTTTCCTTTTCCACAAAAAATCAGTTGTCCCTCAGACAGTTTTAGAATTCTCTGTCATGTCTATTTGGTCATTTCCTTCTCAAACTGATAAATTTAATATCTCCTTCCAGACTCTCAGTCAGCCTTACTACTTGTCTTTGAACTTTCCCAATAATCATATTTACTTTTGGTGCTGTGGRGGTAAAAACGGGACACACTATTCAAGATGACATCCTGAGGTCCCTTCCAACCTAAATTATCCTATGTCCCCATGTGGATGCATCAGGGAAATGTRTAGCAGTATAACGACATTTTCTGCTTTGTTTCTGTTTCTGCACAATCCTTAGGATTGGATTTGATTTGATTCACAGTGACAGAGATTGTGGCATGATGTAAACATCCCGAAAGGTCCCCTGTTGTACAGTCTGGAAGGCTTAGGGCATAAATACATGCCCTTTCCCAGCTCTGTCTGGACAACAGAGATGACTTTCCCCTCACCACTGACCACCTGATAGAAACTGCTTTCTTTTCCTTACAGGTAATTGTGCTGTTCTTGTGATGGAGCCCTACCCCATCTCAATCTGAAGGACATATAGTTTAGTTTAGTCAGTTTTAGAATAGCAGGTCTTTGCTAACCCRGGGTTTTAAGCATGGAAGTTGCAATCTGCAGCATTGCAGCAGGCAAAGGTCTCCATGTGCCACAACCACTTCACGCGACATGGAAGCCTGGTGGGCAAAGAAGCTATGAAAGCCCTTGAACGTTGGAGGCAAAATCTGGTTCATACAAGGAGCTTGTGAACCCGGTGTCCCCCTGGACCTGCAGAATCCCCAAGGGWTCCTCCTGTTGTTGTGGCTCTGGGTAAGTCCTGTCCCTGGTAGCACCAGGACTGGAGTGCAAACAATATGCAGACAGACCCAACTGCAAACGGGCCTGGAGCACAAGCCAAACTGACCCCCAAACCAATAATCACCGGTGGACTCCACCTGCCCTTCCCAGTGGCSTCACTCCCTGACTCCGTCTGAGAGCACGGGCACCCATGTGCTCTCAGAGAGGCTGCACTTTGTGGTGTTTTTGGCCCAGCTGGAAGAAGGATGAGCCATAAATTTCACTCGACAGCCTAATCTCATTATACTTCCCAGCTCAGTTTCCAGGCCAAAGGGGTTTGGCTAAGCTTCAGAGAAGCATCTGAACTCTCAGATGCTGCTCCAAACCAACCTCCTAAATCTTCAGATGGTCACCCATCAACAGGAGTGATCTTCTCTTGTTGTCACTAGTTATGTACTAGCAGCAGTGTGCTGGTACAAAGACACAACAGATGTTCACTAAGAGCAACCCTTGACGAAGGTATTGCAAGCCATTACCTGAAGAGGAGGTATTAAAAGCACTGGTCATAATACGGCATGAACTGACTGCTGCTAAAAGACAAGAAGCCGATCATCTGCCTGTGGGAAAGATTAAGGGACCTCCATCAACCTGCAGAGATACCCACCAAATGCCAGCTGGAAAGAAGTGCCATTGATGGGTTTCTCCTGGGAGTTCCTGAGCAAGTCACAGGCTTTTGCGGAAAGAGGAAACGATAGCAGGAAGCCCAGGATTGCTTTTAAGGTCTGAAGTCTCTGCCAAGCGAGATCGAGACCACCGCTGCAGAGGCAGGACAGGGGCTAGCTTTGCACATGTCTGTGCCCTGGTGGTCCCGAGAACAAAAAGAAAACCACAAAGGCAGAGCAAACCTTGGGAACAGAAGGCGGCTGGTGCTGTAAAGATCAGCCAAGACCTCTCCATCAGCCTGGGAACCGGGGAATAAAACTGTGTGCAGAGCAGGGGTTTCATTCCTCAGCGCTTTGTGCAAAYGCTGCCTTGGTGTTTTGGTTCACTTAGTGTTGCAGCAGCCCTCTCAGCAAGAAACAGACTCCAAAGCTTACCAGAAAATCTAAGGCTGTGTTCCAGTGTATTTGCTGTCAGAAGTTTTCCTTTCATCTCTCTGGGATGCAACAGCGGGGACAGAGCAAGTAACTCTCTTAACCTTTGGAGGAATTGATCCTTACTTTCTAGAAAAATGCTGGTCAAGGAGGGTTTCAAACTCATTGGCTTGTCATTCTCTGCCGTTAGGAGCTGGGCTTGAGTTYCTGGTGGTGTTCCCAGAGCCAGCTGGCTTGCCTCTGCATGCACAGATCAGCAGAGCTTGGTCTCAGAGCAGGCTTCAGTCATGCATCAGCTTCCCAACCTGGAAGGCCAGCTGGCTCTCTCCAGACTGACACGTCTGGCCACCTGGACCATGAACCAGCTAACACTGTGATGCTGCTAACAATTCTCTCCCTTCAAGAACCCCGATTTGAGTCAAAACAGATATTGAAAACCCAAAGCCTGCAGTCTCTGGGACTGTTTGCCAAAGACCCCAGGTCACAGATATCCAGGAGTGGATGTCAGGTTGGTTTAAGGACTGATGAGGGTCTAAAGAAGGGGAGGAGGCACTCTGTCCTGAGCTTTTAGGATACTAGAGTTSCCTTAAAGAAAAGCCTGACCTTTCTCCCTTCTCCTATCCCTCCAGCATCTTCATGGGTCCTCTTTGCCCCAAGATGAGAAATTTCCCATGAAATCTTGATCYCTGTTAATCTTTTTAATCAAGCTTAAAAATTATAGAAAACACTGTCCCATAAATTTTCCTCTGCATATTTGTGGYAGTGTTTCCAACACTTTTTGCATTCAAGTCAATATTGCCTTTATTGGGCTCTCATGCTCCATTTCTGGGAATCTTCTGGGCTAGCTCATTATTTTGACTTCCTAAAGTCAAAATGACTTCCTAAGCAACTGCTTAGGGTTTTGAGGGTTGCAAGGAGCATAAGTATGATGAGATTCACATCTATATTTTCGGTTAGCATATTGCACTATTGGGTACACTTTACACCACGTAAACCCAGCRCTCCAATTTTAAGCTCTTCAAAGTAAGGCTTATTAAAGTGGCCAGAAGAGACTGGTGAGCTGGATCACCAMAGGCACTAAATATGCCGCATTTAGTTGTTTCATTCACTGGAAATCTCAGACTGCAATACAGACCCACTTAAATCAACCCTTGAACTAAAGTTGAGGAGAGCAATAGCCAGGAAAACAAAGGGAAGAAATTCCCACTTGTAACACGAGCAGCTGCTCCTGGCTTCTAAGATAAATTAGCACTGYGAAATACAAGAATCATGATGGGTCTCTAATGTCAAAATGCTGTCAGGGGACTGTAACCTATAAAAGGATTTTTTTTTCCTTTTTGAAAAAAAATCAAGTAGCTTTATTACTAAGAAACTCAAGGTCATCACACAGCACACATTAGACTTTTATCTATTTTATTTAATTCCAAGAGGCCATGGCTAGCGTTTCTTACCACTGCAAWGAGCAGAAGATACATGCACCACCATGAGCTGCTGGCACAGGGTGTACAGCAGAGTTACATGCCTGATTTTCTGAGCAGAAAGGGCTGCAGGAGCAGTGATGGCTTGTGGAGATGCTGCAGAGCCCAGGATGGTGCTGCCATGCACATGGGGATGGGGCAGGGGCCAGATCCCGATGCTCATGGAGATGTTGCAGAGCCCACGGTGGTGCTGATAGGGATGCGGGGATGGGGCAGGGACTGGGTCCCATTAATCATGGAGATGCTGCAGAGCCCGTGACGGCACCGTCAGGGTGTCAGCACTGAAACCTCGGGGCAGCAGCTCTGCAAACACTGAGCTGCRGAGTCTCACACGTCGAGCGTGGGACGCCGGGCGCCCCGAGCTCTCCCACGGCTGCCCCAGCAGCAGCTGCGTCTCGCACAGCCAGGGGGGCTTGGGAACCACCAGTGGGCAGCCTCCCATTGCGGAGCCTGGCAGGGCACTGGTGCTGGAAAAGTGAAATATGGGGAAGTGTCACGATGGGGAATGCAGGAGATGCACCCGTTCGACACAGGGTCTACTCCAGAGCTAGCCAAGACACCCTCACGGTGCACTCCTGAGATTACTAGGTGTATCTATAAATTCAAAGGAAAGGAAAGGAAAGGAAAGGAAAGGAAAGGAAAGGAAAGGAAAGGAAAGGAAAGGAAAGGAAAGGAAAGGAAAGGAAAGGAAAGGAA
>PTEX01000057.1:3382277-3596398 GCA_003342815.1 Eudromia elegans
AAGGGAAGGAAAGGAAAGGAAAGGAAAGGAAAGGAAAGGAAAGGAAAGGAAAGGAAAGGAAAGGAAAGGAAAGGAAAGGAAAGGAAAGGAAAGGAAAAAGAAAGCCTAAATTCTTAGCAGTCCCTGAGTTTCCTTCTCAAAAGCATATGCAGTTTACAGCCCTGAGGGCCTTGTCTGCCAGCCCTGCCCCCTACCCTAAAACAGCCACTGAGGGAAGAGTCGCTGCTGACATTTGCTGCATCAGAACTGGCCGTTAGGGCTGGCCCCTTTAATTAGATTAACAGAGGCCAGGGAATTGCCCCGTTGGTTTCCTCCTGGGGCTGTGGGCCGAGCCTGGCATCTCTGTGGACCTTGCACAGCTCCTGCAATGTGTTGGGGGCTTCCACAGCAGCCGTGGCCTCGGTAGCCTTGCTGCAYCAGTGTCAATGAACAGGGACATTTTACACCTGCAACAACGTGGGAACCAGTATGTGAAGAAGTATCCAAGTATAACACAGATAGCTAAGTGAGGAAGAGCTAAGGTGGACCCTCAGATTCCCAGCATGGTGCCTTATCCCACAAATCCCTTTCCTTTCTGAAGAGCACACTGTAACAGGGAATCCAACCATGGTTCATAGAAAGCACATGAGGATTATGCAGCTACCACCAGTTGATCCACCTAGATGATAAGTGCATCTGCAATCCAGAGCATTATCTCCAGTCCCACAGGACAGTTGGGATTTAAATACYTGAATTTTTACATCTACACTTGAAGAAGTAACAGTGCTCATGGACTTTGGCTCAAAGGGACCTAGGACAGAGTCAAGAATGCAACATGATGCTCCGTGTAGTGTGGGTCCCACTCCCAGACAAAGGAGGCAATGGCAGCGCTTGAGGTAATGGCAGTTCCCCATAACCATCCAGAATACAGAAGAGATTTAGGACTAGGSCATGAAAAACAAGTTCTCTGTCTGGTCATAGCGTGCCAAGAAAATGAGGGGAGAAGGAAGCTGCATCTAGCAAGACAAGAGTCTCAATAACTCACTTGCCTTTTAGATGAAGGTGGAAGAGGAGAGGAAGACTGCTTGCAAACCTCCTCCTTGTGTGAGGAGGGATCCTTAGTGTATTCTGGGCCTGGGCACTGGGACATCATTGGTTTGGAGCTCAGGGTGTCCATGAGAGTCTGAACCTGATATCAGATGTGCCCTTTTCCATGGGTTCACCTGCCTAAATGTTGCTGGTCACTTCAGAGCTCATCCTCAGGACCTCTTTAGAGTCAGAAGAAGTTAGTTCAAGACAGTGAGTATAGGCTGTGACCAAGAAGGATGTAGAAAACTAACTATTCTTCACCTGTAAATAAGTAGTCATCCTGTGCTTCCCTGGGAAAYGCTTCAGGATATAGGGTGGAATTGAAGTGATTTCACCCCGTTACCAGTGAACCAAGCAGGAGAACCAAGGCCTCCTTTCTACATTTTTAAAGCAACATCATTTAAACTAGTGGAACRGGAAAGAAATGACTGACACCTATGGAGGCAGCATCCACAGATCACTGAGGGAGAAAACATGATGCAAGGCCTGCTATTTCTGGGCTAAACGATGCTGGGCAGGTTAAGTGTAGATGGGGAAGAAAAGAGAAGAGATGCTGGAAAAGGGGAAGGAGAGAGGAAAAGCTCTTTCTGCTCTCCTTCTGCCCAAGGAAATAATTTAACRTGAAGAGTCATCTCAAAGAGTTAAATCAACCAGAGTACATTGTAAAAAGGCATTTTAGCCACTTCCATAGATAATGGTTAGGTCATGTCAAGATGCTGGCTTTCACGATGCTATCAAGCCATCCATAATTTAATGTTTAAAATGCAACCTTAGCAATACAATTAATACCATTTTATTAGCCCACAGAGGCTTCGTGTAACTACTTAGAACCATATAACACGAGCCCATCATCTCACAGCCCCATATAAATTCCTCCCGTAAGATAAACTTTTAGGTCGGCAGTCGCAGGCAGGGAAAATCTGCAGAGGCAGCAGAAAGTAAATGGCTTTCCTGTTTGATAGAGTATCGCTTTGGAGGAACGCACCTCTGGCTCCTCTGCAGAGAGATGTGCTGGCGCCAAGACCTTGGAGAAGAGGCAAGTACAGGACATACCTTGCGAGCTGTACTAAATCACCCCTTCCTGCTTCCCACCCTCCCTCTCGCCGTGTATCTCTTTCTGTCGCTCTCTCACACATTTTTCTCTCTCAAGGGGAGAAAAAASGGAGCTAGAAAAGGAGCATTTGTGCATGTTGCATGGTACTTGAATGAAAACCATCTGTTCAACTACTTACGGGTTCCGGTTGCCAAAGTATCCCCCAAAAAGCTGCTCTGCCTATTCAGACCCTAATATCTTGCCAGCTCCGCAAGGCAGGCTACGTTTGGACATCTTCAGGTTAGATATACCCATATGAGCCAGTTGTGTCAGCTGCCTTGACAGACAGTGWAGGGTGAGATGCATTTAGAGGGCAGGAGCTATATGTCCCAGATGGAGATGGAGATGAAGATTTCCAACCCCAGGAAGATCTCCGCTTTAGGGAGAGATGGACCCTGGACACTACTGGCTGCATCTCTATTGATTAGTTTGATRGGAAAATGCCTGTGAGGGGAAAGCCCTCATAGCCAGAAGTGATCTGAGCAGGGAGGCTGTATAAATTGGTGATGTTTTACCCAATACAGTCCTTTTCATGGTTTTCAGCAGGAGGTGAATCTCCAAACCATAGCCCAGACAGCTCTGGCTTCACATCTCAGCGTAAGCCTGAAACTCTGCCCGAGGCATCCAATTTATTTGCAGAGCCTTGAAGCGAATATGGTTCTTCTGCTAGACACAGGGCTGCTCGCCTACAGACGCGAGCTCGAGGCCAATGGGCGCATTAGCCTGGCATCGAGCCAGACTAAACACGTTCTCTTTTCCTACCACAGCCTTGTTTAAACTGCAGCYGTTTCCCCTTGGAGGGCAAGGTGAGATCTCAGTGCCATCTGAATAAGCCAAGGCTTCCCTAGCCTCGTAGCAGCCCCAGCACCGCTCACAGGCTCATTTGAGGCTGCCGTGTGCCAAGGGACATACAGAGCAAAAGCAGCTCCTGCCTTGAGGTATTTCAAGGTCAATACATGAAGAAGACAGAGACTAAAAGTGTTAACAGACTTTTACTGGGGACAAGTGACATAGGGAGGAGGAAACTTATTCCAGACTCGAAAGAGGCTGTGGAAGAGGTGAGAAAATGACTGAGATTTCATGGCCCTCACTATGCTTGAATTGCAAGCCAACCTTCCCACATTGCAAGATGTGTCTCCTAGATTGTTTCCTTACCCCATCAGCAGAATAAAAAGTCAATCCTGAAGCTGTCATCTCTGTGYTTCATATTCTAGTTTTCTCCCTTAAATTGTCATCTTCTGAAGCCAGGTTAGTCTCAGCTTTGTGTTAAAAATATTTTTCAAGGCTTGCCTGGCTGCAGAGAAAAGCTGGGACCTGGGAATCTTAAAGATTTCCAAATTCAGAGGACAAAAAGGTACACTTAKTTATCCCATCATATCTGCCTTTTAGTGATTTGTTACACGTCAGGACTTTCCATCAAATTCAGGATTTTGGAGCTCACTGTTATGTGTGTGGTTCTCATCTCCTGTGTGTTCCACACACCCCAAAGTGCAAAGACCCTGGAGTAAAGGAGGGAAGCAAGCTCCCATCTGTGTCTTGTGGCTATAGGACGGGGACAGCCATTAAAAACTAAATGAGCACCTTGCCCCCAAATTCCCTAAGGTTAGGGCCAGCCTTTCTTGTAATTCCAGCCTCTATTTCCTGTGTATTTTAATTACTTTCTCCATGCTTATGCAAACACACACAGTGAAGACAGACCGAGCTTCCCAAATCAGTTTAATGAATGTTCTCATCTGAGAGGACTGTCTTTTGTAATGACTGAGAGGGATGAAAAATATAACTCTCTAGCTCTCTAGCCTGGCTCCTCAAGAAGCAGCAGAGCCCCAAAGATATGAAAAAATGGAGCAATTCGTCAGAAACAGCGGGAGAGAAAAGTTAATTAGAGCCGGAGATGCAAGGAATGAGAAGCTGAGTATGGAAGGCACGTTAGGGAGAATAAGGGGAGCAGAAGGAGCCACAAGCCTAAATCTGTTGTGTGAGCCATGAGACTCACTGAACACCTGCACGAGGAGGAGAAGAGCTCGTGCCTCGTGCATGCAGGCAAAAACAGGCTTTAGGGGAAATGCACCTTCCTCGTTTACAGTTTGTATTCTGGAGAGAAATCTTACTCCATTTTTTCCCCCCACTCCATCTYCCCTTCCTTCCTGCTTCCAAGCAGGCGCCATCCCCAGAGAGATGATTGATTCAGGGCTGCCTGTATGGAACAAATGGGAAAAAAAATTGCAAAATAGGCCCTATTCACAGAGTAGTTGCTGTTCTGCCCCAGTGAGGAGCAGCAAACCTCYAGTGCCCTTTGAGCCCAAGCACAAACAACCAGGCAGCTCCTGCCCTGAAGCCCTTTCCCAAGAAAAAAAGAAAAAAGAAAAAGGAAAAAAAAAAAACAAAGGATGAGAAAAGATGGTCCTGTTCTCTTTGTTTCTGCAGACAGACTCTGCAGGCTGGTTTTTGGCTCAGAAATACATGGGCTCCTATGGACAGAGTGGTGCTCTGCTGCAGCGCCTGGTGCAGGGATCTCCCACCTCCAACCAGAGGGAAGCATGAAGGTGCTTTGCTACACTGGGTGCATTTGCCCTGTGCAGAGCTGGCTTGCTGGCCAGGTTCTTCCTTGCCTGCTTTAAGCCTATAGAACCTTTACATAGCTGAGCAGTAAATAACAGAGCAAGGTGGGCAGTGCAAGCAGGTGCCCAGCGTCTCGTTAATRGATGCATGAGGACAGACCCTCAGATTCTAGTAAAAATGGACTAAYATAGTCTGGATTTGGCTGCTGTGACAAGGTCACCTCGCTTCTCACCTACATATAGCAGGAGAACATCTTCAATATGGGCAAGCGCAGGCATGTGAGGATGAACCTGCTGTCCATAACCACCAGGCATTGATCATCCCCTCCATTTAATGTTATATGGGGACCAATCTGTCTCCAGAGATACATAAGTCAATGCTAAAGAGTTTCAGGAAAGTGAGCGTGAGGCCCAAACTTCATCTCAGGCAAGGCCATCACCACCACTACTGGGGTATCCACGTGCTGTGACCTTCCTATAGCTCATGGCTTTGCTGTATGCTAATACCTGAGGACAGCAGCAAGATTGAGCAGGGTGCCTGTCCTCTTAGCTTGTTGAAGCATCAAGTGAAATATCCTCCTAGAGAAAGACGCACTGAAATGTCCTGGACATGGTGAAAGGGGAACGTGCACTAGGCACAATGTAGCAGTACAGCCCAGCAGGGCAGCCCCGGGGATCATAGGAGGACCTGGATAAGGTTTTCTGCAGCACAAATCCTCTTGTTCTCCCATCAGCAGGTGAACCACATTTATTCAGGTGAAGGCTACCCAGACCCTGGATGACGAGACCATCTCTTACCATAAGGGAACTGTATTTTTTATTGTGGGCTATAGTCATCACAAATAAAGACTCTATTTCTTTCCCATTGCTTGTGGAACTATACACATTTATCTTGCTAACTGCCTGTGTCTGACTGCATAGCAAGAGCAGATCAGGCATTTTTGCCCCTCTTGTACTTACACTCATGTAAACTGAGTTGGGTGGGAGATATCCATGCAAGATCTTGTTTAAGCTGCCTCTCGTTCCCCAGATTGATCCTGCTGCAGGTTTGAAATCCTGTCCTGCTGCTGGTTTCTGTTCTTCCACCTGGCTTTGATGTCAGTTCATAGTAGAGTGGTATCCAGTTCTTCCAGGAGATATTTCATTTCTCAGTGTCCAATCACTTTTAGCACATGGCTTAACTTTAATGGAAACGCACTAAGTGGCATTAGGAAGTTGAGTAGGGGAACTGCTCTACGAGGTTGTGCCATTAATTGCTTTGCTGCTGGTTCTGTGCTTCCTATTCCTAAGACATTCCTTTGAAGTCACAGTGGGATGCTCTGAGATATCTGCTTCATCAGGGAGCACTGAAAGGTTATTGCTTCCTAACTAAATAAGAACAGAGGAACTGTTAATTCCTTTGGTCTGGTATCCATCATGCAGCAGAGGTCAGTGCTATATATTAGAGAGGATGCTAAACAGGGCACATTATGGGAATTGTTAGTAGCAGGATGCCATACATCCATCTTAAGCTGTCTGGAAGAGACGTGARCAAGGGAAAAGAAAGAGGCTGTGGATTTACTATCATTTTAAGAACACAAGAGAGAATGATAGATGAGATATACCTATATAGACTTGCAGGTGCAGATTGGCTGTGCTTTCCATAGGATCCTGATGAGTCCTTGCTGGACACTGTGTTTRATGCAGCTAGATTTTTCACAGTAGCTTTAGCCATCTGTCACCTCTGCTGTACTGAGCATCCTGCTCCTAGTATGCTAAGAGCTGTAATACAATCACGATGCAGTGATGCTACTAAAAGAGCTACCACCTTTATAGATTTGTTCTTCCGTCTTCACTTCATGCACAAGAGCACAGTGCAAACAGACCAGATAAAGCTTTATCTTAGAGAGTGGYTGCTGAAACAGCATGTCAGGCCAACTTCTCTTGCTTCTTGGGCAGGTTTTACAGCCTATGTGAAACATCCTGGGTTCACGGAAAGGTGACTAGTGGGGTGATTTGAAATCTGTTTGCCTATAYCCATACTCCATTCCAGATCGACAGCCCTTAATCTTCTAAAAACCCATTCCCTGAGCAGGTTGTCACATAGTCTTTCTTATATAAAAAAAAAATCCTCAAGTAGGAAAGAYGCCAGAGGATCTCCAAATGATTCAGGCAGTTGGTTCATGTATGAATAGGTGTTGCACAGTCTGGATGTTCATTTGAAGTTCAGATTGGGCTTTCACACATCCTGTTGAGTTGGAAAAGCCCCAGAAATTACCTGGTTTTTTGGGAGGTTTTTTTTTTTTGTTTTGGGTTTTTTTTTCACCTGCAGTGTCCTGCTTAGGCCTGAAAGAAGAAAATAAGGAGAAACACAGATGTTTTGAAACACCACCAGAGTCTGATTTTCAAACCCCACAAAAGTGTCATGTTAAACATTCAGATGGAGTCCTCATCCTGATGGTCTTCCTCACAGGAAGGAGGGCTTTGTTAAGGGAYCAGTCTTCTTAAATAAGCATAGAGATAACTGCCAGATAAATGAAAGGATATTGAGAGGGACCTAAATCCCTGTGTTCTGAGCAGAAATATCAGACTGCTCTTGCTATAGATGAAGCAAGAACTTCCTTCTAGGTTTAGATAAAATTATGGAGCAAGCACATGGCTGCTTAGGCTGGAAAACTTGGAATTGGGATGAGGACGTCTCCCTTAGAATCCAGGAGGATCAGGGACATTCCACTCTGCAAGCCCAAACCTATGGCAAGATGTAGCCATAGGGAAGCACACCTGAAAGTCAGGTGAGGTGAATACTGCACCAAAAGGACTTAATCACTTATTAGGTAGGGGTGTGGCAGGTTCTTCATTACTGAGTCATTAATTTAAGACCAGTTTGCCTTCAAGGAGCACAGTATCCTTTGCCTGCCAGCTATTGGTGCTGCTGCAAGGACTGGCACTGCTGCAGCTCTCTGGGAGATCAAATGCAGCTGCTGCAACTGTCCTTTTGGATCCACTTCCCTGCTGTGCAGCTGGTATTGAGTTATTTGGAAAGGAACTTCAGTCAGATCTTCATGAGCATACTTCCCTTTCTTTCCAGAAAGCATATCATGCTTATCCCCCTGACTTATTCTGGGGACATGCGAAGTGACACAGGGAAAGCTGATAGAGTTCAAAAATATGGATTCACAGGGCCTGTGCTTTAACATATTGTAAACAAAATCTTAGTAGATTTCAAGTGAGTCTTTTGCCTGTCCAGCACCAAGATTTTAATAGTAGCTGATACCTTCCTTCACTATGTCCATCACACAGGCACACACAAAAAGTTTTTTTTTAAAGAAAGAAAACAACACCATGAGATACAACTTGATGGCAGTTCCCTCCCTGTCTTGTTGAGTAGCTGACATTGAGGGTAGGGCAAAGAGGCTGCAACCAATCTGTGCACTCCAGGAAAGCAAGGCAGGCATGGAGACATGAACACTAGTGCAAAGTCCTCTGATGAACAGCTCAAGAACATCACTGCCAGCCCTGGAGGTCCCAACACCACCATGCAGGGCTATTGCTGACACAACACCATGCCCAGTAGCACAATGGTGCTCACTTGAGCAACTGGGATACTTTCCTTGGAGCATCAAGGAAACAGGATGGGGTAGTTCATCTAGTTCAATTGTGCTTAGCTGGTCTAAATTCACTGAGTTCAGTGAATTTGGGATTATGCCTGYTCACTGAAGAACCAGTATCTGTGACAGGACTGAACCCTTTCCAAAATGGGACTTAAGTTGCTCGGCTCTGTGGAAGGATTGGATTCATCTCTAGTAACAGACAGGACACAAACCTGTTCATTAGATTTTAGATTAGATTTTAGATTAGATGCACACACACATATGCACTCACACAAAATATTTATGCAATATTCGTCAATCTCTGTATGGGAACATTGAGGGAATTTGATGGAGATCAAAATAATAAAGATTTATTGAAGGGACTCTAAAATAGAATATATAATTTGCTAGAGAATGAGATCCTTTCTGTGGAATTTGTAAGAGCAACTTTCGTGCTTTAAAAGAAAATCATGCCCTGACTGTAGGATTCTGAAGCTTGATTTAAAAATAYCATGCTAATTTTATGGGTCCAAAATAAATCTGGTAGATTTTTTCCCCTAATAGTCTGGAAGGATTCATTGATAAAGTCACTGATGAACCACATAGAGGCTGCACATTTTTTACACTCCTATCAAGATATACATTGATCTATTCCCTTGCAGACAGATGAGGTGGTATTGCCTTGCACACCACGGCATTATTTAAACTGGCTTTCACACTGCAGAAATACTGCTTCTTTCCCCCCAAACACTTTGGAGTTGCAAGCTTCTCCGGCAGCCTGATCTGGCCAGGCACAGGATCCCATCATCTCGCGGGAGATGCCCCCTGGGCCCGGGATCCCAGCACTCCCAGCACCGGGAAGACGTGCTGACCTGATTTACCACCCCGGTTTGTACACGCGGGTGCTAAGGGAGAACGCGGTACCCTATTAAATTAACAAACTAGCACATTCCATCAGCCAGGCCTCGTGCCCTCCAGGCATCCTCTGGAGATTTCCGCGACATGCCRACGAAACATTCAGACTACAAGACAGCCCAGTCAATTCCCATACATTTTTTATGGTACCATGGAAACAAAGAGCGCCTGGCAATTCCTCGCTTAGGCTTTCCATAAATCACTGCAAAACCATAAGAGGCACTTGCCCTCAGCACCCTCGGGTCTCGTTTGGCTCCCCTGGGTTAAGCAGGCTTTTGCCCTTCTTGCCATCTCTCCTCTGTCCCGTCGTGGCCTCTGGTCCCTGCAGAAGAGCTTGGGAGAAGGTCAGGTTTTCCTCAGGCTTTGTATTTGCAGAAGTTGCTTGGCTCTCAGTTGCTGGAACCAGTCCTGTACATGTGCTGGGCTGTAGCAAGGCCAGAGCATTAGATGGGAGGAGAGTTTTGCAACGTCTCAGCCAGCCAGGGAGGAGGCCGAGGGCAGCGGGACAGACTCGGTGGCTCCAATGCTGCAAAACTGCTTTTTTTTGTTCTGCTTCAGGGAATCCTCCCTCACCCGTTTTGGGGCTTTGACGTGTCCATCAGAGCAAATTTTTCTCTTTTCCCATGTTAAAGCAGTTCTCTGCTCACTGTCAATGTGTGTATGTGCATGTACAACCTTTTCTGCTCGGCTCCAAATACCATTCTCTTCAGGGGTCAGGGGTGTATAGGACTCCCCCGAGCCCCTGCTCCCCTAATGCCTGTATTTATTGTATACACTGACGTGTGAGCAGGCACAGCAGCTGTCCTGGAGCAGAACAGGCCTCTCAGCTTTCCACACGCCACRGCAGGCACCACTTGGATGGTTTCTACTCGGGACTCAGGGGCTAAAATTTATGTTTCTGCCTCAATCAAGTCTGATTACCCCCCATCCTAGGACCTCACAACCTGGACTGTCTCTGGGGATCTTGTGCCTGTGGCACCCGAAGCTGCGTCACCAGCTTTCCCAGGACCTGGGGCTTTAATTATACTCCCTCCCCCCAAAAAAAAGAAAAAAGAAAATATAGCTTTTATTACAAAATAAAAATAATTTGAAAACCAAAACAAAGGAAAAAAAATATCCAAACATATACTGGCTCTTSTGGACTCAGGAGAAGGCTGAAAATCAAAGCCCTTGGCACCCAGGATGCTAAGACCTCTTGAGCCATACTGGTAGAGAAGRTCATTACCAGAGTATAAAATCAGCCTTGTGACTGGCTCCACATTGCAGGTGTGGCAATTGAGTCAGATTTGGCCCAGAGGCTTCTAAGGGAGAACTCTGAAGGTAGAGGATGGTGGCTTTGCCAGTATCTATCAAGTTCAAGGAGAAGTGCCCATGACTTTATCATTGGTCTCCACTCTGTACATCTGGAGGGGAAAAGGTGAGTGCAGGAGCACAGCAGCTAGTGGGTGGTTTTATCATGTTCTATGTTTTATTCCATAATTTTAGGCGTGTTTGGAGCCAGGATTTCAGCTTGGACCATGGTCAAGTGACGAATGGGACCTCTGGTTTGGAGCCAAATCTGTCTGAAAGCATTGCTAAAACACGTCTCTGTGTGTGGATGCTCGGCTAGACTCCCTGGCTCCCACCCAGCTCTGACTAGTTCTTGTCCACTAGAAATTGCTTTGCAGCAGCTCTACATGGGGCAGCCACTAGGTCTGATGGTGATGGTCAAGGGGAGCTTATCTCCTCCTCCGTGTATGAGAAGGAGCTTATCTCCTCCTCCTCCTGCTCTTGAAGCCCAGGGCTGTGACTTTCCCCAGAGCTTAGGGCTGTAACATCAAGACCAGTCTGGAGTGGGACAGAAATGATGACAAGGTGTCACTGCAGCCTGGGAGCAGAGGTTGAGGCTCAATCACRTGCAGATTGTCTCAGGCTTAAGGAATTTGCATGGACTTTCTTTTGAAAAGGGTCTCAGTGCTGTTTCCTGCAGCTGGAGCCTGCATGGAGATGGTCCTAGGAACTACACAGCCACCAAGACCAACATCTCCAAGCAGCTGATCCCATTTTACCTTGCTGCAGTCTCACCAGTTTCAATGGACGTGCTCTACAGAGACCAAGACTGAGACTTCAATCTCACTAATTTAAGGGGGTAAATGATGCTGGGCTGGGAAGGAGAGGGAGATCATACCTGGAAGGGCTCTGCATTAATACCTTTGCTTATGGGTGCCTTCTTACATAGGGCACATTTCTGCCTTGATTTCTGTCTTAGATTAACCTCCCATTAAATTATTTTCCCCAATAAATTGTCAGAACCTACCCAGGCGCTCATGGCAGGGTAGGATATGTGCCTTTGCCAGCTGGGTCTGGCACAGGCAGAAGCCGTTAGGTGCTTATGGGCACAGGGTTTTATTAAACATAAATAGCTTCAGCTTCTCTCCAGCAGYTAATAATAAAAGGGGTCATTTAGGTTTATTCTGACACCAATAAAGAGATTTAGATCTGTTGAGAAGCTGCACAGTGGAGTTTCTTAAATGCCTATGTGCGAGAAAATGCAGTGGTTATAAGTTGAAAGCACTCAGATGGTGGGTGAGCTGCAACTCGGCTTCCTCCATGAAAGTGAAGGGAAAAAGAGCTGATAAAACTGCTTGTTGAGTAGTGCCTGATGGGAGACCCCAGAGGTGCCAGGAAAGGGATCAGCACATAAGAGACAGGCACATTTGAACCCCAAACCTTCCCAGGACTGGGAGTTTGCCTGCCACCAAAGGGATATGTTTGCTTTGGCACRTGCCCAATTACACGTATGAAAACCATTGCCCTGATGCAGAGGTTCGGGCAAGAACAGGCCATTTCAAGAGTATGAAACCACAGCATCTCAGGAGCCTTATCAGCCGTTGACTGATGACAAGGGTCCCGGCACGTGCCAGCCCATCTCTTCTGCTTTCCTTGCACACCAAGCAAAACTGTGTACCTGCTTACAACACTTGCTGCTGGAGCAGGTTATTTTAAGTCCCTGCAACACCGTCTTCAGCGTCCTCTTCCCCTTTTTAGTTTCAGCAGAAAACATCTGTGAACAGCTCGTCACAACAAACCCCTGCTAGTGTCTGATCTTGTACGATAACACGCTCTAATGAGGTTATAGCTCCCCTCCTGCCTTGCAAACGCTTCGGAGTCGCTCGGGCTGGATTAGACGGGAGGTAATTACAGTGACATGCTTTCATGCACAGAGAGAATAAAGGAACACAAATTTCCTGAATGGACAAGAGCTGCTTGGCCTCGGCTGAGAGAAATAACCAGGCAGTGATCTAATTCACTTTACTGTTAATAGATTGTTATCTTGGAGCCCTAGCGCAAACATGATAAGCTGTAAAGAAATACGGATACAAGCCAAAGCTCCAAGTGTTGCAAAGATGCACATTCAGCCCAGTGCTGGTCTTGCCTCGGCCCAGCTTCAGTTTCTGCTCATCCTTGGAGCTCGGGAAATAACACTCRAGTGGGGCTGTGCAATCCACTGCCTTTCCAAACTGCAGGATTATTTGATTCTAGTGTCAGGCTGAGAATTCATCATTTCGCCTGGTGGAGTTCAAGGCAGAACAGGCAGAACTGGAGCCAAATCCACCCTTGGCCTCAGAGAGGGGTCTGGCTGCTGCAGCTCGCAGGGACCCTCCACTCCACATGGGTAGAGATGCCCAGTGGTTCTGCATTGCATTTAGAACCATGTCCAGGTCCCTGTGTACAGCAAATCAGTCCTGCAATACCCTACTGGATGTGAGATGCTTTGGACAAGCTGCTTCAGCCATGGCCAATGGGCTTGAGGGTACCAAGCCACGGGCAGTCAACATCACTCCTGCTCTGTCCTCTCCTCTCTTCTTGTGTGGAGCTCTGCTGTGYCTATCCTCCTCTTTCCCTAGGCAGAACTTATCCACCACACACCCCTTGGGCCACCCAGGTGTAACCTGTGCTCTGGTTTTAGTTCTGCACCCAGCTTTCCCAGCTCAAGCTGTGATACTTCTCGCAACTTCAGCTCCCTTTCTTCAAGGCTAGACCTGGCCAGCTAGAGAAAGGCAGTGACCACCCCTGAGCCTTGGAAATATGCCTCCAGTCCAACAGTAAGGATGTTTTTCTGTATGGCTATAGTAATACAGGGAGAGGGCGCTGGGTTGTGCTGCAGTTGACCCAAGGTGCAAGCAGCACAGCAGATCAGGTGCCTTCATCACAGCGATGTGGTGAAACCTCGTCCTCACATCCCCACTGGCTTCCCAAGAGTCCCCATACTATCTTGGCTACCTTCATAATGTACAGTTTCTTTTATCCAGTTTTTGCTTTCCTCAGGCAAGAATGCTGTCAGCTTCCTAGACAGGTTTGGATGTGTCAAAAAACATAATCTTTTGGGCCAGATTTAGCCTACTTTTGGGAAGAGTGTGTATTCTGATTGCTGTTTCACTGACAGCTTCATTAGASACGAGACAACCCCAGCCCTGTCTACCTTGTCGCTCCCCAGCCTTCATCTCCTAGCGAAGCATAAAAATGCAGCCTTATGGCCTCAAAACCTGCTCTTCCAGCTCACTCCAAACATGGGCCGAGGGTCTGCCAGGTTATGCATGCAGGACCTTTGGGTCTGCTCTTCTTCCTCTGGCATTGCAGGCAGCAGAGCCTTTCCCTGACTTTGGTTCATTTAGGTAGTAAGAGAGGACTGCAGTCCTGTTGAGCGGATGATTTTAATAGCTTCAGGAGGTGGGTTGACRCTCAAATCATGGCTTTGACAATCACTCACAGTGTGGATGTAACCACAGTGTCCCAAGGTGGAGAAGTTAGGCATGGACATGCAAATGGTGCCAGTTGATGCCCATGCCAGGAAACAAGCCCCATCCTCTCTTATATATTTAACAGTACAGACGTAACCTTGAGGACTCTTCGATCCACCTTTTGCATCTTACCTTTGAATTAATGCCATGCCAGGCACAGAGAGAGCAGCCTGGCTTTCATTGTGAGCACCAAACCTGCCAAGAGAGTGGAGGAGCCACACGGTGGCTCTCATTCAGCTGGAGAGCTTACTGAAGGCAGCAATTTTCCAATTGCTTGAAGAGCTGTCATTAGACGGTTTAAGATGGCAGATTGCTAAATTGCYTGACGTCTGCAGCCAAGCACCCTTCGACAGGGCACTCTTTGCTGTGAGAGTCCATGTACGCTGCAGTTCTTGGATTGAGAGAGAAGGAAACTTGCTGTTTTGCTTTGAGAATCCTGCACTGCTAGGAAGGAGCACAGCTTGCCACGGAGACAGGGGACACAGGACATAGGGATGAGAGGGACAGCATCTTGGAATAAAGAATTCCTATATCTCTCTGTGCCCTGGGATCCATGACTATGGGGTCATAGTCTTAACCACCACTCATCACAGCGTTGACACTTTCCTTCCGGGACAGAAGGATCCAGTGTTTGTTAGGTTTTCTACAGATGGAGTAGCTGATGGAAGGCTGTTCTGATGAAGACACCTCTGTGTCTGTGAGCTCTGTAAGGGAGAAAGCAAAGGTAGAGCACAGGGGGAGACAGTGGTGAAAACAGATCTTCATAGAGAAGAAATTCATGTTTTAGTTTGTTTCTTTGTTTTCTTTTTTTTTTCACAGTAATCATGTCTATGACAACCAGATAAAAGACATCATTCTCAAACAAGATAATTTAAATTAGTTAATGCAATGAAGAGGATGGAGCAATACCAAACACTGGTGACATAGTTTTAAGCCCTTAGCTCATCTTGGGTTTTGGATAACCCAACTGTTAGACACATCCTGAAGTTTGGCAGGATGTGGAATTTGAGGAATCCTGGTGTCCTGTGCATCTGTGCACTGACATTTTGGTGTAGAAGAAGGAGGTAAGCTTGAAAGATGCATGTTTAAAACAGTGAATGGAGATACTCTTATTGCGGTATATAAAATGCGAATAAAGGACTTTGACTTTCTGTCTCTCATAAATCTTGGGCCATTGATGCTGTYATCACCTGATAATATATGCACTTTGTGATTTTGGCTTTTTAATATTGTTTTCATAAGTGATCATGTCACATTCGTGTGGTCTAAATTACAACCCCTAGACCCTGTTGGCTGGGCCCTTGTACAGATCTACAGCWGGACAAGGGCACCCTGCACACAAGGACTGAGGTGATGCCCAGCCTTTCTGASCAGACAAAACTAATTTCCCCTGAATTCCACCTGGAGCGAGGTGTAGAAAGTCCCTCTGTGAAATGGCATTGAGGATCTGAGTTATGCCAGTGCTTCTGAAAAATATTTTCCATCAAGATGATGGTTGTGAAAAGCCAAGTGATACAAACTCAGGGCCCAGGGGAAGAAAAAAATTTTGTGTTTGTTGCTGTGGCTGCCCAAAGAAGGTAGATAAAGCAGTGACCTGAGGAGGAAGGAAGAGGGCTGCATTAGCAGCAGCTTCCAGAGGCTGAATACCCAGCACCAGAGTAATCTCAAAGGCACCAGAGCATTAGCTCACATATGCATTTTCTCTGCCGGCACAGGATAGCTTTTCCATGTTTTCCCACCATTTTACACTATTTGGTCCTAAATGTGCCAATTCTTCTTTTTCCAGCCCCAAAGGGAGCCAATGCTGCAGGTGAAGGGGGATGACACAGGTCTACAGGGACCAGTGTTTGTGAGGGCAGGGACTGTCACACAGCAACCCAACATGCCCAAGCTGCTCTTCTCTACCCCCTTAAAGCCCTCACCCCGTACCTGGCAGCAGATCCCAATCCACAGCTTCAATTAATGCACCACACGGCGAGGCGCTCGCATCCTTATGTTTCATTCCCGTCACGCCAGAGAATGCTGTAAGATTGGGAATGACAACAGCCTTAAGATCGTAATTGAGTGGGACTCCTTAGATGTTGTCCTGTTGGTAGGACCCCAGGGATCTCATTTTATACTCCATCTCAAAGCCTAGAGCGGTGAATGCTTAAGATGAGAACTCCCTTCGAATAAAAATGCTGCTGTAGTACTTCTGAGTAGTTTCTCACTGGACTTGACATTCTCATCTATTCACTGCCCCTGGCAAACTTCTCTTGTGGTGGCGCTTCATCTCCCAGCTCCACACAGAGAAATTAAAAATCCYCATAATATATTTCTTTAATCTAGTCAGAACTCGGGCTGCACTGGGGTCTGTTGCATGGGCAGCTTTGCATGGGTGAGGTCTCCAGTTCACCTCCTTTGGTGAAATACCCTCTTCAGTTAAATTCCCTGAAACACACAAATGAAGCTGGAACAAAGGAAGAAACAAAGGAACAAAGAATAAAATTCTCAGCAGAGCTGTCTGATTACCACTACTGAAGGGTGGAACAGGGGAATATCTTGGCTGCTTCATGTCATTTGCAAAGGACAAACTGACCATTCTCATGGCAAAAAACAAGCAAGTTAAGAAGAAACCAGGATGAGATTCTGYTTTGGGCTACCTCAGACTCTGCTGCCCTCCCACCACGGCCTTTTCACTTGTATCCCTGCTGGAGTTTGGAGGGATCTTAATGAACTGCCCCATGCTCGTGTTGGCYGTGGATGCAAAGCCGTGCAAAGATTTCAAACAAGAGGATCACAAAGCGCATTAACATGTTGCAGTTTAATTCCATTTGAATTAATGTTTTAAATCTCCAAGGTTAGAYCAGGTCCGTGTTTGTGCCCTGGGAAGGTTTTTTCCTGAGAGCCCTGCGAGAGCATCTCAGGCATGTTTTAATAAGATGAAAAAGGATTCTCAAGCGCTCTTCTTTGAACTGGGTGTTACCTGTATCACAGMTGCTCATAGGATCATGCTGTTAAATGCTTGTGAGTGATTCAGACAGTCACTGATCCACAAAGAGAAAAGGATTTGGCCCATAGATTTGCCAGATTTCTTCCAAAATTTCTGACCAAAAATATTATTCAGTTGCATTTCATTATTAAGCACTGCTTAACCTTTTCACTAATCAAATTCCACTCTTCACACACTCYGAGTAAACTCTAGCAAACCTTTTACAAGCTGGCCAGAGGGTGGAACACAGAAATTACAGGAATACACACTGAATGATAAGTTACTCTGAGGGAGAATGGCTGTATTCATTTGCTTTGTTTCTTTCTATTATTACTTGCCAGCTCTAGGTTCAGAGATGCTACTGCCCTGCTTGATAAATTGAAGGACTTCATGGACATATTAACACAGCTAGTCCGTAGTTGGGGAACAGACAATTGATTACATGTCAAAAAGTCACATACTGGGCAATTTCGCTCCTAGGCTTTGCTTCCATTTCTCAAAATACGTGTTACAGAGCAAAGAAATCAAAAGTGAGAGATAATAATTTGTCTGCATGGTAGGAAGCTGCTTGGAATAGGCATGGTCTCCCTCTCTCTCTCCGTTTTTGTACAGAGCATCTTGTTGGGATTCAGGGAAGAACAGAGCAGGTCGATGCCTTGCAAACAAGAGATATTTCTTAATGAAATATGAGTTTCTGTCAGAACATAATTTTTGGCTCAAAAACATGACTTTCAATGACATTCTCCTATTTTTCACCGAGAAAAGTCAAGGCAAACATCTTGTTCTTTTTTTTTTCCCCCTCCAAATCACCTTTTGTAATTTGTTGACATTTTAGCTGAAAATATTACCATTTATGTCAAAAACGTTGAAATCCTTTCCTTACACCTGTCTAGCTCATGTCAGACTATTACTTCATGAAGACTTTCAGGGATGCTTGTTTCCAAGTCACCTTTTTCACACTGTGTCAGAATGGAACCAAGCTTTGAAACGCTGCGACTTCTCCCGTTGATAGAAGTCCCATTTCCAGGGAGAAATAAGAAATAAGAAATTTGGGTATACTGAAGCCTTTCCTGTAAAACCTACTGAAATAATCTCTTATTACTCACATTGCATTGGAGGCTGAAGGTCACAGCGGGTTGCAGTGGCCTGTTGTGCTAGGCGTTGGACAAGCACGCAAGAGGCAGCCCCACCAGCAAAGTCCAAMCGTGATCGGCAGATGAGGTGAAGCAGTGACTAGAAACAGAAGCATGGACAGGTGAAATGACTCACCCAAATCATACGGGAGGCCAGTGTCAATGCTGGGAGCGGAACCGGCATTTCCAGACCTCTGTCCAGAGGCGGCATGATGGATCTGGCTCTCCTGTGGCTGTGTCAAAGGAGTGAGTAGGAGAGGATGTTTCACTTGGGTACTAACCCTGTTTGCTGAGATTAGGAGGACMACTCTGTCCTCTGGCAGAGGTACAATATTCTCCTAGTTCCCTTTTTTGATCTTCTGGAAAAGCCTGGATGTCTTGTCCTCCAGCAAATTGTGCACATCTGTATTTCCCCTCAGTCCTTCAATTTTGAGGGCAGTCCTGTTGGCTTCTCCCACTTTGATTCTGCAGGAACACCCTGACTCGTGCACCCTGCTCTACATAGGGCACAGCTGCTCCAAAATCYAGGACAAATGCACCTGCAGGGGGTAGGTGATCATGGCAGATCTGCACTATTACCAACAGCCAACATATCCTGGCCTCCAAAATCACAAGGCACAAGSCCGATGGGACTGTGCAGCCCCACTGCTCCGAAGCCTGGGTGACGTTACTCAGTCTTGCTCTTTGGAGACTCCCCTCTTGATTCTTGGTGATCTTGGTGATCAAGCGACACTTTATGCCCCATGGCAGGGGGAGGGATGTCACAAGCCACCAGGAACAGGGTCTTCATGCTGTGCAGTGCAGGATCATCCCTTCCTCAGCATTCTAGCAGGGCATCATCCCTCAACTGAGGCAGGAACAGCATGAGAAGGATGGCCCTGGTCCATCTGTTCCTCAGGCCACTGAGCATAGGGCACCTTCTGCACCTCTTCAGAAAGAACAATAATCTTTTCTTCTCCGTCCTGCAGCAGATGAGTGCACAGAAGAGGGAGATCAATATCTATCGACCACTCTATTGCCTTCATTTCCCCAGCCCCCATGATTACATATCTGCTGTCCTTTCCTACTCTGCTTTATGTGACAGAATCTCACCTCACTTTCCCTTCAAGAAAGCTCCAGAATGGGGTTCCTTTGAGCCAGATACAAATGGTGAAGCCAATGTTATGGTATTTTGGGATATGTCTGCCTTGAGACGAGAGCTAAGCTGATGATAGTGCCTCTCATCATAGGAAATTTTGGCCTTCAGGTTAGAAAACAATTGAGACATTACAGCCCCAAATGCCCCCCTGGTGTCTCCAGGTGCCTGTTCAGCATGGAAAAAAAATACTTGTAACTGGCTAGCAAAATGTCTCATTGCCTCCYCTATGGCGAAGGAAGGAATATCTTGGATGCCAGGATATGTCTGGCACCTCTGCAGATCCCACTCAGTGCCCCAGGCCTGGATGAGCATCCTGTTTCCCTCCCAAGACACATGCCCTCACCCCATRTGGAGCTACTGCGGAGAGCTAAGCCCACAGAAAACTTCCCAGACAAGTGAACCTTTTCTTTATGGTTTAGTTCCCCGAACCAGCTCACCCCAGGGYGAGTAGTTCATCTGAGGCTCTGCTGGGCCAGGAGTGCAGACATGGGGTGAGGATGGGGTGAGCAGGGTCAGGGCTGAGCTGTTCTGCACCAGCTCCATCAAGAAAGAATAACCCATGGTCGTGCCCAAGGGATGCTCTGCAGCCAAATGACATTTGCCCATTCATGGATCCTGCCTGAAAATATTGCCTACCCGTAGGGACAAGGCTCCTCCACCTCCAGCCCCTTTGACACTGGCTGCTGAAAAGCAAAAAAGCAGCTGCTAGTGAAGAACAGGGCGGGGAAAAAAGGCAGAAAAACAATACAGGCAATTTCTCAAGATCCACYGGCTGAAGGCACATCTTGATTACATCTTTTCAGATAAAAGCTTGGATCCACTCCTYGTCTCCTTCCTTCTCCCCGCCCCCAATGTTTACAGCTCTCAGGCTCTGATTTAGGTGGTTTACCGTGGCTTTCATCTAAGTGCATCAGCATTTTTAAATTAGTCACAGGTGACTCACAGGGTTACAAGAATAATGTTAAATTACCAGACATACACAGCCCATATACTTTATTACCTCATTTTTGTATCTTCTTTATGGTTTGTGATAGCAATGACCTTATAGTCTGTGGCTGAAGAGCAAGTTAAACTTGTTCTCTGTCAAAACGGTAATTAAAAAATTCCTATAGGGTAGGAAACAAACCTTTACTCTCCAATATATTTCTCCTTCCAACAAGGCCCCTGAGCGAGGCTTGAAGAGGAACAGAAGACAATGTGCACAGAAGTCTCCAATGAACACGCTTATCAGCAGGCAGCGCTCAGTCAACTGCATTAATATTTTAGATAAATATGTATTAGGCTTAACAGGATACAACATATGTCAGAGCCAGAAAAATACAGCAGTTTCTCTTTGGCCACCAAGCAATATTTGATCTGATTGAGAAGAAAAAAAAAAGAGAAGAAGAGAAGATAAATATATTTAGCAAATATTTTTTATTGTTCTTATTTCAAATAAAGATGAAAGCTTGACTAGCTCCTTATTTTTTTTTTCTTTTCTTTTCTTTTTTAATCCTCTGCCTTTCCTAATGGTACCACTGCCAAATTGGAGAAAGGCAGAATAGACAGGAAGGGAAAATATGATATCTGAATAAAGCTGTGGGTGGGTTCCATGAAAATAAAATAGGGAGGAAAAAAAAGGAGAATGCAATTATTCTTGGGTGAGGAGTGTGAGAGAGGTCAGTTTTGATCTCAAAAGCTGCCAGGGATGCCCAATGTGCTACATGTCCAGGGGCAGGCAGGCTCTCTTGCACTTCGTTTTTTCCTGAGCTCTCCACTTGCCAAGGGGCGATGTTACTGCACCCATTTTAAAGATGATGCACCAGAGGATGAACTAGTCTGCTTAGTCACTGTGTCCAACAAACTAGTGGACCAGCTTTCCCTAAACAAGCCCCTGAAATCCCATATGGAGAGTGTCACTCCCAAGAACAGGTCCAGGGAGCCGAGGGCAGAAGAATGCCCTTCACCCCAGTGTCATGCCAACGATCATGGCAAGTAGCCAGGTGCAATGTCCCAATGCTCCTATGGCCGAAGCTCTAAGCAGTGGAAAAGCTGGAATATTGCATCATTTTCTTGCTCTYCTCCCACCCACCCCCTTTCAGATTCCTTTTTATTGGTGTCATTTACAGGTTACTAACCAAGTTGAAACATTCAAGCCGAAGTCCAGCAGTTAAAAAGCAGCAAGGCATTCAAAGCTTGCTTCCCGTGCAATTTTTTTAAAGTGCTGCACTAAGGAAATGTCCGGGAGAGTGAAGCCTTGCCTTTTATATATCCCTGCAGACTTACACTTCTCTAATAGACCCGTCTAAATCAACAAAGTATTCCCCAGCCAGGGCCAAGAGTSGACAAAAATGACTCCAAGGCAACTGATTCAGCCACAATTTTTCCCTGGAAATTAATGAACTTTTGAAAACATTTGGAAAAGTGATGTATGCACAAGGCTCCTTAGTGTATCATAGCCAATAAAATGCTCCCCCTTTCCTTGGGGAGACCCTGTCTGGTCCGTCAACCATAAGGTTGTTCTTCTAAAGCTTTTTTGTTTTACATGCAATTCTACCTCTCTCTTTCCTTCTCTCCCTCTTTTGTTTTGAGGGGGAAGCGAAAGGCACCCAGCTCCTGCCTGTACAAATTGTGCTCTTCCAAGAATGCGAAGGGCAAAGAAGCAGGGAATAAATGTATGCATACCTCTGCACATAGGCACAGGCAGCAAGAGTTGCTGGCAGGAAGGAGCACTGGCTCGCCTAGTTCTCAAAACTRCAGGTAAATCTCTGATTTCTCTTTAAGAAACCTGAAGATTTATCTTGTGCTGGATATTTCAGAGAATTGAAGTGGATCCCTACATGCAGCAGACATGGAATTTGAAACATCGTGTAGCTCCTGCGTCTGCTGGGCTTGACGCAGTTTAGGACAGGAATGACCCAGCTCTACAACAAATACCATATTATTGCACAAGAGGCTAAACTCAAAAGACCCTGCAGTGGGTCTGGGAGAAAATGCCTSCCTGACCCATACAGCTTGTGGGTAAGGGCAAAATGCAAAAAGAGACACCCAACGTCTTGACTTGGGCACCAGTTGCCAACAGGCTGACCTGGTKCTTTGCTTCAGAGCAAAACAAAATAATCCAAAAATATATCAAAAATAGACCTAGATACAAATTACACAACAGATGTAAAGCAGTCCTTCCTGGCACACTTCAAGGCAGCCTGAAGCTCACATAGATTGTCTTACTATGTGTGGGCCATAAATCCTGAAGCGAAGCAGGAGAGTTTGGATCACATCCAGAGCCTCACTAGTCCAGCAGACTACGGGTCCTCCAGCTCSACCCGATATAGATAAGATCTCCTCAAGGAGAGCTCTAGGGAGATGCAGTTTCCTTTGAGGATGAATTTATCTGCTTTCCAAATAGTGTTGCCCAGCCCTAGGTGTCTCTCTGAACCTTTCATCCAGCTTGTGTCAGGTCTCAGCACAACCGCCCTACCAATTCTCTGTTCTCTCATATTGGCAGCGCCCACTTTTTTGACAGAAGAAGAAAATTTGAAGATTTGCCTTTTTTTCCCCCGCAACAATACAATAGAGCTCGTCTTGAGAGGTTATCACACATGACCCTGAAATCATTCCCCACGTCACTGCTTTCAAACACAGAGCCTGCTTTTCTGTAAGCACAGCCTTGCGTTCTTCATTCCCAAAGGGATTCCCTTCAACTTAGCTGAACTAAAAGCATCCTGCTGAACCATGACCAGTTAAGTACCTGATCCATATCACTCAGTTTGAGTAACTCATATCTTCCCTATTTGCTACCTTGCAAATTTGTCATTTGTAACACCATAAAAGGTTCCTCGCCCCTATATGTTCTATATCCTTGTCAAATGACTTTTACAAAACTTTACACATTGTWATAACAAGACTAGTCTCTGGGGAAGACACTTGAAAATTTGTCCACTCACTGGAGTTTTTGCATGAACAATTCTCAAGATACTGCAGTAAAATGGTCCTCCTAGTTGTTGCTCCATTGTACTATAAGATATAAGCTGTAAAAATCAAAACATCATATGATCCTGGGTGAAATTCCTTGAAGAAGCTGCATGCATCATGTCAACACGGTTGACTTCTTCAACTCCATGCTATTGCCATGACAAAGAAACTAGCAGACTGGTTTCCATCTTGCCTGATCACCCCATATGAGAAGCATTCAAAAGTTTCTCCATTCCTGAAGGAAAAGGATGTGTTAATATTTGGCAGGAAAATATCAGAGTGAAATCAATAGCAGGAACTGAAGAAGATTATGGTTACAGGTCATTTGTTTACACAGCTTTGCTAGTGACCCAGCTAAGGGAAAGTTAACATAAGTTTGCAGCTTGGGAAGCTAGAAAATGTTCACATGTCCAAGGCATGCAGGAGCCTGTGAAAACGGACACACTGAAGGAATGTCCAATATAGCAGTGCTTTAGAGTTTCAGTATTAACTGTTTCATCCTGGACCAGAATACAGTCCCTGAACAAGACTTCAGCATTAATCTAGACCTGGTTTAGGATGTTCGTTTTCAGAGGTATTCGGCATAAAGAAAAAAGCTGTTTTCTTAGAAACCTTGTACAAATATGAAACGTTCTTAACATCTTAGTTAAAATCTCCCTCTATATTCCGTCTGGGTTCACTGTACCTATATGCCCACCTCATTCTCCATCTCTACCACTCTTTCTGACGTGATTACATAATACACTTTTTAGAGATTTATTCAAGTTCATTATCACATTTTTTTGTTAAATATGAACCATCTGGAATGGAAAAAATGAAACACAGTTACAAACAGACTCTATGCAAAACACCATACAGTGATTAACAGACTAAGTCTCTGAAAGGCAACCAGGAGCTGGGGGCTACCAACTAAAACTGGCAGGCAGAGGGCTTAAACAAAGAACAGGATGTGGTTCATTACACAAAATACATTTGAGCTGTGGACTCCTTGTTGATGGTTCTGGGGATGCTAGGAATACACAGGGGTTCATAAAGAAATTAGACAAGTTCCTCCCAGAAAAATCTATCAGGAGTTATTGCCTCTAAAGACACTCTTCAACAAAAAGGTTCCACAGCACAAATTGCTAAAGACTTGAAAAGGGTGCTATGGAAATATTATGTATCTTTTTCCTATTCTTCTGCTTTTCTCTGTATAACTGCTCTTAGTCACTGCCAATGGCAGACTATAGGACTAGAGGGAGGTTTGGTCTGGTCTAATCCCAGAGCTCTTAAGTGTTTTTGTTGTATTTAATTGTTCATAGTCTAATTCTAAAGCAATATTTAGCGACATAAATCTTAGCATTGCCAAGAGAGTACAACAGGAACCCACTTGGCAGGCTAAGAAATCTCTGCAAAAGGAATGCTCTTCCCATTGCTGTCGCAAGCTCACAAGCTGGGGTGCAAACAGCTGTACACAACTGGGGGAGTTCTCCAACCTAGACGCATTCCTCAAAATCCATCAAGGGATCCAGACTCCAAAGCTGTAGACAGAGCTCTGTGTTTCAAGGAAGTATCAATCCTCTAGTTCCTYGGCACTGGGGTGGTGGAGAGGTGAAAGAGACACTTTAGGTTTCAAACTAGAGATTTTCTATATTTCTCCTCTGCCTTAGGCATCTGCTAGAGACTAAGACTATGTTGGTCTGCCCCAGTGCAGCCATTGAAGCACAYTCTGATACCAGCCTAGGAGAAGATGCTGTCCAAAGGGTTAAACATGGTTACTGCAGCAGYAATACAGCTCTGGTGCCATATGGTGCTCATGATCACACTGTTAGCACGGCAGCTGCAGGCAGAGGTAGTTCTACAGCTGCAACACCTGCACACAGTGCTGGCCCTGCCACAGGTGCCGGGGGATGAAAAGAAAGTGTCTTTTAGGTGCTGATTTTGGCTGCTGTCCTGCAAGACRAGCACAGATTTCCTATGGGGAAGAGAGAAATAAACAGGAGGAAATGCAAATTTGCAGATGCAAATGATGCAACTGGAGTTGCCCCTTCCAAATCCCAACTCTTGCGGTTTGGAATCTCTCAGATAGTATTTTCCTTGCTGTTGTCAAGGGAAGTTTGTGAGCAACCAGATGCTCAAGTATGAGGCACTACAACATTTAGGTGGCCCCAGTGTCACTGTGTATGCCTGTGCAACTCCACCTAGAACCCCTTTGTGAGACCCATTCACTCACTTTTCCCTCTGCCTCCCAACTAAGAGGGAAATCACCCTATTTAAAGTGCCTAATTTGCTCTGTGGAGAGAAACATTGATGTCAGATGCAGATGTCAACACCGAAGAGGTCCAATTTTGCCATAAACTTCATTGTAATACCCATCAAATTKCTGATTCGTCTGATGTAAAAATTCACAGTTTTGAAGCCAATCTCAGGGGGGTCTTCTYTGGGAGTCTGAAAACAGCTCGGTCTGGCTGTTCTTGAGAGGAGAACAACTGCATGGAACAGAACATCCCATCTCCAACGTGTGTGTGGGCTGCGCATGCAGGCAATCCCCCGGCTGAAATGTCTTGTGAGGGTTAATAGCAGAAAATTTCCAGACGCTGAGGAAATCTAGAGGTCTTAGCTTGTTCACAAAAAATCTGCAAGCAAAAGGAGAGAAAAAGAAGAGAAAAAGAAAAGTGTCTGGAGGAGGGGAGCAAATTCCCTGGATAATTGCCTAGACTTTTTTATTAAGAGAACATGGTGTTACATAGCTGGCTTAATCAAGACCCAGCACAGTGTGCTTTTTCAGAGGGGTAGGTTTTGGTGAGAATTTCATCAGAACAACTCTGTTGGCCCAGGAAGTGGGGAGGAGGGAGACTTAGGTGATAAAATTGTCCCCTGAACCCTCAGGAAGGGCAGCTACTTGTCACTCAAGATGTCATCCAGCTCAGGGAATATTTCAAACCCCTAATGTTTATCCTCAGTTTGGTAGGTCTGAAGGTTGCTCACCACCCTTCTTCAGTTTTCCCTGTGTGTAGGTGCTGCATGGGCATATTCTGCATCAAGCATGAGCGCATACAGTTGTCTCTACACTGGTCCAAGTTGTATCTGTCCACTCCACTGAGGGAGCCACAGCCATGCCAACCACTGACTAAAATGCCAAAAAAAAAAGACACCCAAGGAGAAGGAGATCTCCTTGACACTTGTTGAAAAACTCTGACCTTTATATGGGAACCTAGAACATGCTACTGCATGAGGAGTCTAACGCAATGCCATCATTAGCTCCCATGTAACCATCCAATGGAGAGGCGGTGTTGCCTCAATGGTGAGAGTTGATGTGGGCTGTGCTGGGATAGCTGAAGATGTCCCAGGCAGACCTGCTGACCTGMGGTTGCCCACTGTCACTTAAGCACACCATCAGAAACCGAGCTGAAACCCCTCCAGATCCTTCAGAGGGTCGGCTTACCCTTGCAGTGCTCTCCCCCACAGTTCACCTTATTAAAATTTTGTGTCAAGCAATGGAGGGAGGTAGATTTTTTTTTCATGAGATCAGATGCACGGTAAGAACAAGCTGTGGGCGCAACTCAGCAAGGCTCAGCCTGACCTTTCAAGCCTGAGCAATTGGAGAYACCACTCTGGAGCAGAATAAAGCCTGATTAGTGATTTTCAGAAATGTTCAGCTGATAACAGTGAATGCTCCGAGTTKCTGAACAAACACAGACACTGGTGCTCTGCTTTTCTGATAAAAGATGATTAAAGTCTCCTTAAGAGCTTCTAAATCTCCTCTTCAGAAATTCCATTAAGCAATCTAATTAGCTAATTCTATTAACTGATTAGGTGATATTAATTAGTTAATTTAAGGGGAAAATTCATAATGCTGYCGAAGGAAATACAAGAAAAGGACAGGGACTTTCGGCCAAGAACTTCCTTTCCTCACCCCCACCGTGCCTTAATTAGGAATTGTAATTAGCCATACGCTGGGGGTAGGGAATCATTAATGGACCAAGGCGTACCCCATCCTCTCTTCTGCTTCTCATGTGCCCACTGGTAATACAGGGTGACCAAAACAACTGTAGAGAGTGGAGATTTTCTTCCCTGGCTTCTTGCCTTCCTCCCAGACATTACTTTCTCTCTTTCTCTCTCTTTTTCCTTTTTCTTTTTCTTTTCTTTTTTTTTATATGTATTGCACGGGACACCTAGATACCTAGATGAGTGAYTTAGAAGAGTGCTGTAAAAGGTGGAAAATGAGAAACAATCTGTGCCTAGCACAGAGTTAACTGCTGCAACACCTCAGCAGGGCACTGTGGGGCCACTGCCTGTGGCTGTCTGGCAGCCCTCAAACATGGTTTTCAATTTGCAGCGATGACCCCGAGAAGCTRACAAGCATTTCTGGTGCCAGTGTTGCAGATGGCTGCCCATGGGCAGGGACACCCRGGGATGTAGTTACCACCACCATGCAGAGCCTTTGGTGCTTGAGAAGCGAGTGGGGTGTCAGGGAGAGGCAGGATGGAGGAGAGCGGGAAGAGCACAACCAAGTCCACACGTCCCACAGATCCTCCCAACCCAGGTCAATGTATTGGAGCTCTAGATGCACCAGAATGACACCCACAGTATCTGGGTATTTGAGACCCCATCACACCAGTCTGTCACCAGCTGTGCACAGGTCTGGCAGAGGGAGGCACTTAAAACTTCCCAGACATCTGCAGCGGTCTCTCCCGACAGACCCCGCTGAGGAAAGGCTTGGCATCCTCCAGGGACCTCTCTACATATCTACTCTAGCTCCATACCCAGCATCTTTTATCCAAACCAAGGATTCCCCAAGGAATGCAAGCGGATGCCAGCACAAGGTSTCAAAGTCTCTGGAGGTCCTGAGCTAATCACACCACAGCAACTTATCCCTAGTTGGGTAACACTGGCATCCCAGGTGGTTAAAGACAGAGGTTCCTGAGCTGTGAGCCAGGAGACAGGAGGTGTAGAGAGGGAATAAACACAGTGAATTGAGGCCCTTGTGCATTGATCAAAAGCTCCTTAGGGTAGGGCAGTCCCAATCTTTGCTTTTACCTAAAATCCTTTTTCAAGGATGAGAGCATGTTATGTTAATGTTATCAGTGTAAATGCAAATGAAATCCTGGACTAGGAAGGCTCTGTTAATGCTAGTGCTGCCAGTGTTGCTGCTAACAGGAACAGCTCTTTCCACATTCTCACGCAAATAACAGAATTATGAAACCAAATGTTTTGGGTTCTCAGCCAGATTTGGGGTGTTTAGACCTTCTGCTGGTGCCTGCAYTGGGCTTTCAAGCCCCTCATGGCATCCTCAGCGGGTCCCTACCATGGGCCGTTGCCTCCCAGGYGCTGCCAAGAGCTGTCCACAGCAGAGGAGAGCTTGCAGGAGAGCTGCAGGAGAAGCCTCGGCGAGCTCGGTGGGCTTGGCCAGCCCGCCATCCCCTCTCTGTCCCCTTCCCCGGCGAGGCGTGCTCTGCTGATTGCGCTCGGCGTGTACTTTTGCGAGGATCCCCGGGGCGGCAGGAGCTGGTACTAAAGTTCAGCTGTAACAGGAGCTTTGTTGAGCGGCGCTGGGACCAGGAGGTCAGCGGCAGCTGCTCTGGCGGCGTTTAACGCTTTGTTCACCTCTGCGCGCTCGCCCGTGAAGAATTTCCTGTTTCCTGGGCAGTGCACTCAAGAACCTTCTCTTATTTGTTAGCTCCATCATCCATCACTTTTAACTCTGTAGTAGCASCAGAAAGGCAACCTGCACGCGGCTCCCTTGTCGTGCTGCAACGTGCTATCCAGCGGCAGCTCCACAGTGCTTTTTGCCAAGCAACCTCAGGCAACATGAGGAAATTTCTCAGCTTGTATTTTTGCAAAGTGCCGCTCAAATGATGTCAGTTCTTGAGAGCCATGGGGTTTCAGCACTGTCAAGATATTTAAATCAGGGCAAAACAGATGTATCGGAATAAAGTCCCAAATTGCAGGAGATAAGCATTGCAAAGTAGCATGCACAGCTGCTATTTCCCAGCCCAGATCCCACCTACTCTGCATTTTCTGAGCATCCATGGGGCTAAGGAGCGTACTTGTTAACCTGACAGAAACCGTGGGGAGTTCAGAGGTGGCTGTAAATGAATACACAAGTATCCAGCAGGCTGGTACGTGAGGCGGCTTGAGCACACACTGAAGAGCTTATAGATCCCTGACTCCCAGCCCTGATCATGCARCGCAGGGAACTGTGTCCCTGGCACCTTCCTGGCTGTTCTGAGGATGCATCTATGCTGTAAAATATTCTTGCATCTAAGCAAGGCACCCTTCCCCAAAACGTTTGCTCAGGCCCTAGACCTTGCCCTAGACCTTGCTCCTGGGTGCAAGCTGCATCTTTTGCAAAGAACSAAGTTATCCTGCAGGAGATAAAGTTACTGCAAATCACACGGGCTTCCCCTGTGCTTACCCACGCTGCCAGGCCTCCCCACAGAGCTGCTCTCTAGGTCAGCTCATCTCATCTCGCAGCTCTTCAGCAGTCCCTGCCTGATCGCTCAGCCACAGTCCTAGGAATTACAGCTGTAAATTATCCTATTGTGTAGTGGCTCTAGCCTTTTATTCTCCAGCCTCCCAGCTGAACAACCATGACATTCTGAGTGGAAACTTCGAGGAACACTGTTACTTGGAAATCACCCCTCTGCTTCCCTGGGTTTTTACTGCCATGAGACTTCTTGTTGCATCTCTGTTCTTCCCACAGCACCTTATCAAGCAGGATCAGTGCRCTCAGACAGGAACAGCACATAACCCTAGCCAGGCTGCATACAGCGCTTCCTCAAATTATGTCTCAGCAATGCTCTGTGTCTGCTCTGGGGTCTCTGCGGTCTCCACCTCAATGCCTCTTTTGTAAAGTGTTGGATGATTCTTGGTGGCTGCTCAGAATTTTTTTAAGGAGGGCTCATACAGTGTTTGCCTGTGCTTTGAAGATGRTGGTTGATAATATCTCACATGAATTTCTGGAATATGGACAGGCAGGCTTGTGCATCGTGGCACCGAGTGAAGGTTGATCCCACAGATCACTGGACCTTTTGCTTATAGTCACATGAAGGAAAAGGCTTTCAAGGACATGGATGTGTCAGTTGCCTTATTCCTCTCAAAAACCAACATCAGAACAGTCTATCATGACACCACCATGTTTGAAGAAATGGGTACACTGAATCTTGCAAACAGGGGAACAACTCCAGAAGAAGAATCTCCGTCAGCGTGGAGATTCTCAACAGGACCTGGCCATGACCGCATGGTCCACATGTGCTCATACCATGGCAGATCTCCATCTGTGCACAGCTGAGCAGAAGGAAAAAGCCTTTTATAGTGAGGTGGAAGCTGCTCCTCTTGCTGAAGCCACAGACGGGGAAGCGAGGTCACGCGATGAATGACGAACTCGCCTCCTTTGCCAGATCCACCACGAGCAGCTGTGGGACCCAGCAGTTCAAGTCCCAACTGCTCCGACACTCTGCAACATGCTGGACSAAATAATCCACGGAGGCAAATGGTGCTCAGCTCCAGCGGAATTATGCCAAGGGCAAATTCTGATGTATCATCCGCGGAGGGCAGCGGGAGAAGGCAGATGTTCTTATCTGATTTGAACCAGATCGCACATATCTGGCAATCAGTGTGGTAATGTATAATCTTGGGCCAAGCCAAGAAACCTGATCCCATGATGGGGCCTCCAGCTGTTGCTGTATTAGAGTCATAAAACCTGCTTCACGCACCTGCTTGTATAATACAGGGGGAATGGTCTTCCTGGCCATCCCCAGAGATTAGTTTTGCCCTAAAGAATGAAATTTGCTAGCACTTGTTGTTAATATGGTTAGCTTGGGCTGCCTGCTTTGGCAGGTTTGCTAGCATACTTGCAATATTTAAAATGTAAGGAAATATCCTTTTTAGCGTTCAGTGAATGACAGATCTACAGAGAGATGCAAGCCTTGAGAAGCTGCAGCCAGACCATTCTGCATGAGGACCTCACGTGTTCAGCAAGGTACCCAAGACTGGGTCTTGTAATACCCTGRCCTGGAAGAGGAATATAACTATACGGATCTTTTCCTCAGTCTTCCTCTAAACATCCTCTAGGTATGGAMTGGGAGACTCTGTTCCTTATAAAARCAAGAGTGAGCTTTCAAGAAAACTTCAGGAACGATAGCTGCATCCAAGCCAAGGTYTCCCACATAGGCCGTGATGACCGTGATCATTGTGTAKTTCTTAATGACTCTCCTCACCAGGACAAAACTTGATCCCTCATGATCCTCAAGGCAAGCAAGAATAGGCTCCAGACCAAGTAGAGGTAGATTTTTATCTTGTTCTCCTTTTTTCATTCTTCCTATTTTTCTGAAATCCATAGGAATGTTTCCACAACACAGTAACACAAAAAAAGTGAATATGATACTATAATTTCCTGCAGATAAGCAGCTGTAAGTCAATTACCAGCTGCCTTTAAGCCAGGAAAAAACATATCTGAGTTTAAAAGGAGAACACTAACGGAGTGTATTATAGGAGCAGAACCCACAAACAAAAGAATGGGCAGTTTTTGCATATTTTCTTCTTAAACTATAGAAGAAAAGGTACAGTCTCCTAATAAAAGATAAAGAATTAGACCCTCTCCTCTTCTCACTGGTTACACTAAGGTCAAATCGGACGTAGTGACCAACAACAAGCAGACRCAAACAAGAAGGTGACCAAGGGTCTGGTTTGGGGATGGTACAACAGCCCTGTGTCTGTGCTCTTCTCAAGAGCATCTTATTGTAAATATTTRCTACAAAAGCCTTCTGAATTCACCCAAATAGGGCTCCTTTCATTGCAAAGACATACACACCAGAAACTGTTTCWTTTAGCTTTGCATCTTGGCCCTTTCCTAGCTCTGAAGTTACTTGCGGTGATGAGAGAGGTCCCCAGGACAACCAAAACCAGTCAGTGTACTTTCACTTTGGAGGAAGGTCAGGCCCAGAGTCCCATGTATCTAAAAGTGASAAGAACTATTAAAACATTCACCTTGTTAAGCACTGGTGAGATGGACCGTGCTGCTTTCCTGCCTTTGGCATTGAGCCACAGCCCTGCACAGATGATGAACTCCAAAACGCCTACAGATTTTGCAGCAAGAGTGAGATCCCAAATCACCCTGCCTGGGTCATTAAACCACCACCAACAATCCATCATTCTTCTCAGATTCCCACACTCCATCCATACAGTCAAAAATATAAAATCTTATTACTTTTTTTGAGAAGAAGTTCTGGATATAGCTTCTTACCAGATATGGGCTGAYTATCATGGTACCTGCATGAACCAGAGGCATTAAAAGCAAAAGGTRTAGCAGCACAGCAGAATCCCAGTTCTGCACTGTGCTGAAAGGAGAGTAAAGTGAGTAAAAAAAGAAGGAAACATTTTTTTTTTCATTGTATTCAATCTCTGTTTCAGCTTCACAGAATTAAAGAATAATTTGGATTGGAAAGGACCTTTGTAGGCCTCTAGTCCAAGCTCCTCAAAGCATGGCTAGTTTCAAGGTCAGTTAAAGTTGTTCAGGGCTTTCTTCAGTTCATTTCTGGTTATCTCCAAGGGTGAGGACTGCCTACCCTCTCTCAGGCCTTGYACTGCTTCACTGCTCTCATGGGAAAGAAGCTCTTCCTTGCATTCAAAACAATTTCCCTTGCTAACTTGTACCCATTGTGCCTTGCCCTTTTGTTTTGCACCTCTTCTCTATAACCCTTCTTTAAGTAGTTCGAGATAGCAAATAACTGCCTCCCCTCAAACATCCCCTTTGACCCAGAATGAAACACTTTATTTTGATTTCTGGTAAGAAAAGGGGTGATTCTGAATGTTGGGTTTGGTTTGCATGGCTTGATATCACCATCCCACCCACCCTTCCATACACTCTCCACCTTGTTCTCCAGCTGAAACTGTTTGCAAATTCAGGGTTGTATGTGCTAATGYTCTTCTGGATGACAAGAAGCATATTTCTCATCAAACTGAATACTCACTAGAAAAGTGAACCCATGGGAAAGCACTAGAAATTGGGTGTCTGAAAAATCTCACCCTTTCTCTGTATCCTCCTCCTTACCTCTCATGSGTGTTTAATATTAAAGTGAGGAGCTGGTGGTTTTGATAGGAAAGAAGCCATATCTCTGCCCACGGTATTTCCCTTCCTCCCTTCAAACACTGAATGGTTTTTTTCTTTTTTTTTTTAATTCTGTATCTGCCAATTTCCTTCACCCCCCGCCCCCCACAGATGGCACGATGCCAGATCCACAGCACGCGAGCCAGGAAGAACGTATATTCCCATTATCCTCAGCACCACAGTGGAAGTGCTTAAGACATGGGCTATAAATTCAGTCTTCTGCCGGTAGATTGCTTAGAGAAGTCCCTTTTGCAAGAATGTCACCACACAAAGAGCCAGACAGCAGGCTCCTGCTATTATCAGCAGATGGTTGGAGGGTCAGCACTCCATGTGCCAGGGTTTGCCCCAGGGCTTTGCAGAGATGCAGGTGAGAAGAACTGTTGCTCCATGCGTGGGGAGGAAATGCCAGGCCGCAGCAGAAGCAGAGGAGCCCGTGCATTTGCAAGGGTTTGCCTCTGCCACTSTGGATCACCCTCTGCCAGCCCCTAYGGCAGAAAGGATGAACTCACAGCTGCCAAGCACTTGCTTGCCTGAGAAATGGCCCATGTGAGCTGGCAAAGGCAAGTGCCAGAGTATTACACGTTACCTGGACAGACAATACCCACTTCCCTTGAATCCTACCTAGCCTCTGAAACATCCCGTAGCAGTCCAATGTGGAAGTTCCTCACTGGGACCTGTTTTTCCTTCACTAATTCCCTTCTTCTGTTACTTTTGTCTCATAACAAATGAGATAAGAACAGCAGTACTTCATTTATCTTAACTACCTTTTCTCCTCCAGGTTATTAGGACACATGACATAGAGCTTTGCTGGTTCTTCCTGGAGATGAGTCACCCACTTCATCTCTGAGAGCTGAGATAGAGGCGCACATGGAACACACAATCTCAGAGACATTTTCTATTTTATTAACCCACAGGCTCATAAATAAAATGCTAAGAAAGTCTAGTACTTTCTCATTTTTCCTCCTTTTTTTTTTTTTTTTTTACCAAAACACACCAATTGGCACTCAGAAGATGGCCAGATCCACAGAAATGGCTATATGTGGAGGTATTTTGGCACCCAGCTGCTCTTTAGATGCCTAAACTTCAACTGGTTTCAAGGAGATAAGCACACCTAGGTCCTGCTCTAGGCTCTGCTCCAAGTCCCAGATCTTTCCTTTTTTCCCCATCTCTGCGGACGCATAAAAAAGGGTTTTCTGTGCAGCTCCTACCACATCATAACAACACTTAAATTATGCCCAGATACAAAGTATAAGCACTAGTTTATGGACTTTCATAAGGGAAATTAAAGAGTGAAGCCTCTGAACATGACCTGTGGAATCAAGCTCTAGAAAGAAGCATAGCAGGTTTCAGCCATGGATGTCTGGTGCCCTACTACACTTTCCCTATTGTTAAGGATGATGATGATCTATTTATTTCATTACAGACCATTGTTGCCTGGATAGTTTAAGCTGCTGCTAATTAGCAGGGTCTGTTTCTGTTGCCATTAACTGTAACATTAATTTGGTTTCATGTCATTTTTAAGGAGACTGAAATGTTTCCATCTTTAATGTATTTCTCCTATTCCTTCTGCAAGCAAGAAATGTAAATACTGATCAGCCTGACAGATAAACCAGACCTAAATAAGAAAGGTCATTTTGACTGGGTTAATTAACATTTATTGTAGATTCAGAGCATATTCTTATGTTCATGAAGTGCGGGGTATTTCTTCTGGATTTAGAAAATTATATTGCTTGAGAGCAGAAACTTGGAATATATTTCTTTTTATAAGCGTCATGGTGGGCATCTGTAAAATAAAGGTCTAAGCCTTTAAAAAACCCTGTTGCCATAGCRTTTGTAGCAAATACTGGCCATGAAACCTGGCAGGGCAGCTTGTTTCTTCAATCAATCATCTTCTCTGTCTTCTTGGTGCTCCAGACCTGTGAAGTGCCTTCCTAACACCCTGTCTAAGAGGTATACATGCACTCCCCTTACAACAGACATCCTGCCTTTCCATACCCACTTGGAAATAACAACTCCCTTCTGCAGTGTCATCAATAACCCTGGGCAGAATTTAGCTTGAAATAGCAGAATTTAGCTTGAATTTAGCTTGAAAACAAGACCCTGAAATGTAGTCATCTGGGTGCCCCTGTCCACATGTGAGCTAGGTGGTCAAGCTCCCATCAGAAGTGATGGATATCAGTTTGGTTGTTCAGTAGGTACCCAGTGCTATTCAGAATGCCCTCAGGTTCTTCAGGATGCCTGTACGTAGCTGGCAGATGTGGCAGAAAACCTATGGGAGACCTTTCTGGAGCATCAGGCAAAAGACTGCCTCTAGCCAACACAGTCAATCAAATCTAGGGTGCAGTTCATACCATCAGCTAATGCCTGTGTATTTTGGAGAAAGCTGAATCTCCACCCACTAGMTGTATTCACTAGATCTCCTCATGTACAGTGGGAATTCAGATGCTTGGGTCCCATTTAACCACTGACTCCTATATGTTGGAATTTGGGCTTCCAAATTTCAAGCTGAGTTGCCTCTCTCGTGCACTGAGTCGGATCACATTGCCCTCAAGTGGACAAAGGCACTATCACAGTGAGCTGCACAGGCCAGCGGGCATCAGGATACTGTCTTCTTCTGAGGACTAAAAATAATAATAAAAAAAGGTGATATACCCAAGTGTCCAACACAACGTGTGCAATGACAAATGTCAGTGGAGAGAATGCTAAGGTTGCAAAGTACAGGCCAAAAAGTTACAAGGGAGAGGGCCATAATTCATGCTGCCAGGCTGCCAACATAATTCAGCTGCTTCGTATGCTCCCATTACGATACTATCTCACTCAAATCAACATCAAACAAAAGGTGGTAGCAAAGCCAAGAACATAATTTACCTCTTCTGGATACCTATACTGGGCCTGAATCACAAAAAAATGCATTTGCTTACTATGCAGTCTGCCTCATTCACTGTCCACTGGTCCCACTGAATGAGGCTGGGGCTATCTATCAAAATGTTCATGGTCTTCTAAAAAGAAATAAAAACAGGAGATTAAACGGAACTCATTTTAATAGCCTGAATTCTGGCAGCTTCTAGTATGAGGTATCTTAAGTTTGCAACCTTTGGAGTCTTGCTATTGTTCATGGTTGGACTTTTTCCAGGTTTAGAAAAAAATTCAATAAGATATTTTGTAAGAACAAAAGCTCTTTTACATGAAACTATACTGACTATTCCCACACAGGCCTAGATAAAAATGTGAATCTATGTATCAAAAGCACAGATCTCTATGATCTGAAGGAAGGTCTATGCTAATAGACCAACAATTATYTCCCATTTGGAGATATTACCAGAGGACAACAAACTGTATTCTCAGTTTGTTTGCTAAATGGAGGAATAATTCTGGAAATTAAGTTTTCTGAATCCTGCTCCTGWCTCTGGAAAAGAGCATTCTCTAGCAGGGGTAGCTAACCACAGGTTAATGAGGAAATAAATCCAGACGTATTTCCATGCCAGACCATCAATTGGGAAAGGAACTAACTTGCTCGAATAGTGCTCTCTTCCAACAGTCTTTTTTTTTTTTCAGTAGGGAGGACATCTCCTGTGAACGTGGCTTGATTTCCTTGGGATTCTCCCCATCTTGTTCTCTTCCTCCAAGTCAGCTCCCTCTTCAGATCTCTCAGTTCATCCTACAAAAGAGAGGTTCAGGCTTGAGCGCTCTGCACAAAGTGAGGGACATAAATGAGATGCTTCAGGTCTATAATTAAGCATTTTGTTGGCCTTAGACACCAAGAAAATGTCTGTGGTCGAGTGAAGGTGGCTTCTGGGACAAACCTCGTCCTCCCAGCTGCACTGCAAAGCACGCTGCCCCTCCCAGGATATCCCAGGATATCCTGGGTCTAGGCTGCCCCCAGGCTCCCCTTCTAGTCTCAGCTGGGAGCAGCCTGTGTGCACTGTGTTTTATACCACAGGGACCTCATTACTTTTTCCAGCTGTGCACTAGACTGCCCTAAAGAAAAGTAGGCTTTATAAAAAAAAAATAGCAGGTTTTATGCCTACTAATGTGCATTTTTAACCAGGTTTCATGGACCTCTTGGAATACTTCCAAGAGTACACGGCCCCTAGGTTGACAACCTGTGGTGTGAAGGGATGGAGGGGATGCCAGCTCCCTTTCCACTTCCACCTGGAGGGCTTTTTCTCTTCTTGTCCCTGCAGTTTTTGCACTGGGTCTTCCCTTTCCACTTGAGTCCACTTACCGTCTCCTCAGACTGCTAATCGCCCTCTGGAAAACACAGAGAAAAAAAATCCGTGCTCTGCTCTAGTGTATTGTCTTTGGCAGCAGCTCTGCTTTCCTCTGATGTTTATTACTCTCCGTCTTGCAAAAACCCTGACAAAAGACTTCTTATCTCAGCTGCTGAATCCTGAAATCCACTGGCTCGGAGGGGGTTTTTTGAAGGCACCATCACCTGCCAGTGCAGAGAGGAGCCGGTGGGTTGGAGAAGGCAACCGCAGCAAGGTGCAGGTGGTCTGAACCAAACCAGCTGCTCCCATGGTGGGAATCAGGGAGAGAGCCACAAAGGTGTCACCCAACAGCCTCCACAAAGGCAAGGGAGGGATGGAAGTAAAAGGGGAAAGAGTAGCGACACCCTCCAAGAATCCCTTGCTCATCACAAAAGGCAATCTTAATGAGAATTGCAGGCCCCAGGCAGTCAGAGGGAGTCAATTTAAAGAGGGTTAATATTCCATCACTTACAAAGTTTCATGGAACATTTCACGGCATATAAGGGATCATCTAACTTTATCTTTTCTTTATAACAAGCTGTGGCCCAGCCCTTCCTGGAGCCTGATAGTACAGATGTGGAGATAGCTCTTCATTGCAAACGAGGCTGGAGATGACAGCTCTTCATTGCAAAGGAGGCTGCAACACAGCAAGCTGCAACCCAGATCAGGAGGCACCACAACCCCAAGGCACCTCGCTATTTATTCACTTGCTAATGTTAACGATCTCTTAGACAAGGAAAGAAGACTTAGGATGAGGCTAAATTATTGCTAGGTAAGCTTGGACCTAATTTGTGTTCACAGTCTGATCTACAAACTGATCTCTTTGGTAACAGAGAAACCTGTGTAAAGGTAGACCTGAACAGTTGTGTTCTCAGCATGAGGAGGTTCCAGCACCCCGAGCATCTCAGCCCAGACCCAAATCTGCTCAGGAAATGAAGCAGATTGAATTCAAGTGGGGCAAAGTGTGTTTAGATTAACCTACAAGTGATTATCAAGACGTCTTTACACCCTGTAGACAGACCATTTACACCTAATTCTTCCAGTAGTCCTCAGTATAGCATATRGAACAAGCTCCTCTAGAAAAGAGAATGTGATAGCCAAAGGGATATGAATTGTATCTGAGTATCTAGAGCATTAGAGACRGGGAGATTTACCATTAGTTAGGCCAGATGGTAGCTAAAGAATCTGTAAATGTTGAAGKTGAGATGCATTTGGGAATTCTTTCAAATGAAGAGAAACAGTTAAATGACATATATCAAGTAGACTTAAATTGTATTTTTTTCAGACTTTTCTTGGATTAAGATAATATGATGTGATTATAGACAGATACTTCAGTTACCTTAAAATATTTTACATTGCTCGCTAAAAAATAAGAGAAGGATCCAACAYATCAGTTGTATTCTTGTACCCAGCGCTGCCTTCATCCTGTGGTTTCCTTCTGCAGATATCCACAACTGGCATGAAAATTAGTTGCCAAATTTAGTCCAGATTCAGATTTCTGTCCTGTGTCTTTTTCTTTTAATAAAATTCTCTTTTGATCATATCTATCTTTCCTCATTTTCATCTGGGTTTGTTTATATTCCGTAATCACATTTGCATATAGATGATATCACTGCTACACATAACTTCCCCGTGTCATATCTGCATTCCATTAGTCTGTATTTGCCCACTGTGTTGACTGACTATAGYGTAAAGTAAAATTCGCTTTAATCTGTTACCTTGAAAACCTAATCACTTTGCAGGGAGGATCCCTGAATTCTTGTGGATACTGATCTTATGGCTGGAAACGAACAGGCCATTCCAGCAGGTGACTACAGGATCCTTCTAAGCATCTGGAGGATGAGGTTTGTGTGAGTTAGGGTCAGAAACACAAGAAAACACATGATACGTGGTCCCACCATGTGAAGCTCAGAAACAAGACATCACCTGTATGGCCTTTTCACTGTCTCTCACAGCCTGGTGCATCTGCCCTCCTTCAAGTGCTGAGATCCATTTGGCTTCTCAACGTTCCTGATGGTTTGAGTGACCGAGGGAGCTCTCACTTTGGGAGGAATTAGGTTCAAATCCCACATTTGACCATGGTGACCACCTTCTTATTCCACAAGCCCTCTCCTTCTGCCAGCACCAGCAAGAAAGCYGGCTGCCTTTCCTACCTTAATTTCCAGTAATCTCCTGAATCAGACATCAGGGCCACCCATGCGGGATTCCCTGGCTTTCCACAAAAAGCATTGAGAATTGTTTCCATTCCCTGTAGGTGTGAGTTCAAAAAGTGCATATATAAAAAAACCCCTTGCTGACTCATGGGCCCAGTATGGCTCTTTACTGACTTGCTCCGGATGACTCACCCCATGGGTGAGTAATGTGTTGCATCTGCAGTGCATATTTACGGCGTTTTTGCGTTGACCATGTCAGCAGGAAAACTGTTTGTATAGAGTAACCATGGAGAGAAAGGAAATGTTGAAGAGGACTGAGAGATTAGGGATGAGGAAARACCAAAAGTGGAAAACATATTCCACCTCCGCAGCCCCAGAGTGCCCTGCACATGTGGAATCAGCACTAAAAGGGAAATATTTGCTTATATTTTTTTTTCCCTTTGCATGACGTCTTGCAGTTGGAAGAAGTTCCTAACTTTTACTACAAGAAGAAATAGTCGCGTAGTGACGTTATCAGCGTCTGGAGTCCCTGCTAGTCCTGCAAGGCAGCACATTYACAGTCACTGCAGCTCTGCTCTGCTGGCCAAGGGCCAGATACTCAAGAGCAGGAGCTTCTCCCGTGTCTAACAGCCCTAAGCAAAGAGCATGGAAGGTGGCATCTCACTCTGGACACTGCCTGGTGGCCACCCCTCATGATTTGGCTCACAAACCASGACAAAGTGAGTGCAGAGAGTAAACCCAAAACCTCAGAGGGTGAGAGCCAAGTGAGCAGGAGGAATAATGGCTATAACCAGCTCCTGTTTGCAGAATGCTCACTGGTGTCTCCTGCATCCATGGTGTTTCTATCATCCAGTCCCCCAATTTACAAGCAAAAAAACAAAAAAACAAACAAAAAAAAATCTTATTACAGTATTCTTTAATGAATGAAGTTTCTTTTTCCAGGAACATTTTATGTGACAGATCCTTTAGTAGTTAGTAAAAGAGTATGAAGTTATTAATTTTTTTTTTTTTAACAAATGACCTGTCAGGCTAATCAGATGTAGGCACCTATAGAACTTCCAAATCATATGGTGACAGTCCTGCTAGAAATAATTCTTGCATTTACATCATCACSCTTCCCTGTATAAACCCAACAAATTAGTCATAAGTGTGGTCACTTTTTCTCCGTTACATTGTTGATCTCCAGATCAGAAGCATTTTTCTGCAATGGAATTTACAAACTTGACTTGGTTCTGAAGATTGTTTTTTCTCTTTGTCCATCTGTCTCACAAACCAACATCGCTCCCTGCTTGCAGGGAGAGTGAGTGTGTGGTTGTGCTGACTGAGGCACAAACCGAATACTCCTTAATTCTGACATATAGCAGAATACTTCTGYTTCCACACAGAACAGGTTGTACAAYGAAYGTTCACAAGAAACCGACGCTACACTGTGTTACAGACCTCAATTTATCAATCACAGTAAAATTTGTCTGAAAACGATTTTTCAACAATGACATTTTTTAACAAAAATCACCTAAAACAGCAGCAAAAACACCTTTCACACTGGTTTGCACTACAGAAGAAAAAAAAAAAAAAAGTTGTACTTTGCACTGCTGAGAACCCATGTGCCTAGATGTAAGCACACAATGGAAAACAAGGTAGTTTCATTTTCTTTCAGGAGAGTCAAGTGAGAGATTATCCGCTCCTTGGAGCTGGCTTTGCTAAGCTTACCACTCACCAAAGCTGCACAGCCTTCCCTCTGCCATGTGTTTACCTTAGACTGTACATAAACATGAGGTGTGCCAACACAGRAATAGCTGCATATTACATCAGCTTGAAGACAAGTCTTCTCTTCCCTGCATTTTTTCATTTTTTAAAAAAATGCATTGGCCTTTCTCCGAATTTCTTGTGCTGGGACCACTCTGCAGCGGGTCTCCTTCTGCACAGCATCAGCTCAGCCCATGGCAGCTGGAGATGTCCAGGACAGCAGCTGCAAAGGTGAAGCTCTTGCCTGGGATGCAGTGACCGAGCTCCCCGGCTAGTGCGGTCTCTTGGAGCCAACACCTGAGGCCCTTGTCATTTCCCATGCAGGAGGAACGGTGCTGCTGCTTGCTAAAGCCACTTCTGCTAGCCCACAACCAGTCATGTGAGCTGTGTCACAACCCCTTCCAGTGGGTATAACTCACAGGTTAACGAAATCTGCCCTAGACTGTTCTTATCTGTAGTCTAGGTCACAGGACATATCCAAATTACCTCCAGAAAATAAATACACATTCACTCAAAGTACTGAAATATGAGGATCAGAAAGCCAACAGCAAGCTTTGTACAGTGGGCATTGAAAAAAGAGGGATTTACTTAATTTTTTGTCAGAATTTAGAGCTTGTCTGCATGAAGCTGCTATTTCAAAGAAGCAGAGGATGTGAATTAAAGGCATCATAATTGTGCCAGAACAGCTCTGCTTGTGCATTCATTTTTATTTTCAAAATCRGTGCTTCTTTGYAGGAGGAACTATATGGRGTGGTAATTCTCCTGTGACACAGAAGACTTGAATATCTACCTRCCTGTGAAGATGAAGRGCCAAAGTCTGACTGGTGCAGCCCRCACTGGTGTTACCGCTGTGTTGTTTTTGCCCARGATGACTATCCCAGATCCTGCAGAATCTGGGATACATTTTGCTAGCCTTCAAGAAAGAACGTTGCCCTTACCCCTTCTCCTGATCAGTGAGCTCCTGGTGATTTGTCTGAAACAGCTACCTAAAATAAGTGAGAGAAGCCTTCCTTCAAGGAAGATTCGTTTCGTACCATCCTATATCTCAGTCTAAGGAGACTCGATGCTCCACATAGTCAGATAGCTGAGGATGGAGGAAATAAATCTCACCTGAGGAGAAGTGGGAGGCCAGCAGATATCTGAGGAGCAGATTATCCAAGCAGAGATTGAGGCCCTATACCTGTAACAGAGACAGGAGTGTGCTCTGTTTTTCAAATCCAGCTCCAGATATGAGCTTCTGAAAGACCAGGTGTATTTGGATTCAAGATTCCCATCCATTATAGATAAACAGACTAGCAATGATAAAAAGTGGATTTAGGTCATGACCTGAATTCCCTAGAGTGAGTGGTATATCTAGTCCTGGATTCATTTCCCATCTCTCCGAAGCTGCATCTTTCCTGCAGCAGGAAAATGAGACACGCAAAAAGAGTAAAGTGAAAATGCACCTCAAATTCTGCTGTTGCTGAGATCTATCAGGAAAATAGAAGGCAGTTTTATTTTGTCAACTGTACACACACAGAGACATTTTATAAACAAGGACTTGATTCAATTGTTTCCAGAGGTATAAAAACGAGTGAGCGAGCTGAGATTTAGCTATTACAGACAATCTCAGGAGAGGAAAAGAATTAGTCTCCAGTTGAGCCAAAKATTTTCCTCTCAAAAAATAAGTGAATCAAAGTCATGTTCAGTCAGCCAAATTATCCAAGCAGATGCCAGCATCCCTGGCCTCTCTTGGTTATACGTGATTTTGAGAGCAATGCAGTATTCACTCTAAATGGAAAAGGGGGCCTTCCGAAGAGGATAGGGACTGTGGAGCTTAAATAAGGCAGAGATCGGGAGTTTTAGGGCATCTCTGTGGGTCCTAGATGTGTGGGTTTGATTTGGTACCAGCTGTCAAGCCTCATTTGGGGTAGATTCATATCTGCCCAGCACTCTGTTTAGGTAGTTCCCCAGTCTCATGCAGAACCAAGTTTCCTGCCCACACTGGAAGCAGCTCTGTATTTGTCACCCACTTTGCTGTAGGGGGGTCTCACTCACCTCTTGGTCCCTTACTTCAYCTTTATGCACTCTGCCGTGGTAGCACAAAGCAGGGCAAGATGTGCTTAATTAGTCCCCGAAGGATGACCCTCCCCCCTGACACAACTTTTCCTGTTACCTAGTGATTCCAGGAGTAAGGAACAGAATGGAATCTGCTGTCCTGCAGAGGATGGACGCTGAGTTCCACCAAGGTCTCAAAACATCTAGCAGTTCTACATATCCCTTTGGCAGGAGCAGATGACTTTGTAAGGGCACATGAGTTACTGTCACCATCCCTGAGAAGGCAGAATGTTCCCAGAGAAAGCAAGGAGCAGAGATTTTCTTCAGCAGACCCTCTGTTTGCTGGAGAAGTGGAGGTAAGAGAAGACACAAGGAAGAGGATTGAAGCCAGGTGAGACCAGGGAGCCCATTTCTCCCCTCAGCCACATCCCTCTGCCASCCATGCATGAGGAAGTCTCCTTGGCACAGATTTCCCCTAGCATTACACACCCCCCTGGCATCGCTTCCCCACTGCCTGACCCATGGTCCTAGCTCAGCAGCAGGCAAGGGGCCAAGGAGGAGGTACCCATCACTCAGCTCCATTCAGACCTCTTCAGATTGAATGACAAACAGGTTTTCTTGAAGGASTTTCCTTCTCTTGGAGAACTTTCCTTCTTCAAGGACACTGTGGAGCAGACCTGGAGTGAAAGCTGCCTAGGAGCCCTGGGTGCACTTGGCTGCTCGCCCTTGCTGCTGAGCTGCTTTGTGTCCAGCCCTGCGCTCCGCTTGCTCCATCACATGCCCTGCAATGAGCCTACGCCTCCTCAGGTGGCGAAACACGGGCTGGCAGCTCCATCCCTCCCTCCCTGAGCCCTGATCCTCTTAGYGGCGAGAGGAGACGGTGGCAGCTGGCTCCAGGGTGGCCCTGCCAGCAGCAGGGARGGCAGCAGGGGCTGCGTGCGAGTGCACACAGGGTGCCTGAGGTGCCAGCTCCATGTGGCTGGCAGGAGGAGAGCAGAGCACGCCTCCCATGGATACGTCTCCAACGACAGACTTGTCCTGCATGTTTTCCAGCTTCCTGCTTATGCGGGAGGCCTGTGTTGTGCTCGGTTCTCCCTGGAAGGTGGACATGAACCTTGTCCCTGAGCCTATCAGGAAAGATGGCATCACCATCTGTGTTCATTCCTCTTCTTAGGGGCAGCAATTCCAAATCTAAAACATCTCAGATACTTAAAAGAAACTACTTTCTACCTCTATCTTGAATAAATCTGAATCCGGAGCCTCCAGAGACCTGAACCAAAGTGGTCTTTGTTTAAGCAAAGCAGTYAATTTCAAACTGTCTTCAGAGTACRAAGAACYGAAACCTCTCTTTTAAGGGCTACAAATAAAAGTTTCCAAGACAGTTTCCAAGACATCGCATATAACAGAGAGCCCTCATGGTGGTTTGAGCACAGTTCCTGATGTGATGGGAACCGACTTGCAGGTTGTGAGTATGACCCTCGTATCTGCAATATCAGGGTTGAGAATACAGCTTTGCTATCTCCAGTATCAAAGTTTCAGAGAGCCAAGAAAGCTGCTTCTAGCCTGGTGACTTTTCACCACCGTGGAGGTCTGCCAGCTGGATGGGATCTGCCCGCACTGTTTGCAAAACTGGTCTGGAGCAATTCAGCAGACTTTAGGAAACCATAATTCTGGCACTGATGAAGGAGTAGGATTTATTCGTCTAGAGCAACATCTGCAATACACATACCCACAGCTCGACTTTCTGACCCACCTCTACAGCCAGTGAAGAGATACAAGACCTTCTAAGACAGGGTTCGTCTGAGTTCTTTTGGACTCAAGGTGAGATGAATGGTGAGCAGCTCTCCCCAAGCCATGAGAGGCCCCAAGATGAGTGGCACTAGATACCTATGCTGCTCCAGAAAGAGAGATCCAAGCACGGGATTTCCGCCCCTTGCTCTGTTTTTTGCACTGCACATACTCATCCTAGATTGCTAACTCAGGGAGGTATGTTAATCTTGGGCCAGACACAAAGAAATTGCTATTTTATGTGGTTCTCAGATCAAGCATGACCAGGCACTTCATAGTAAGAGGAGCATTCCTTTTCACCCTCCTCCTCATATCTGTTCGCTGTGTTTATTCCTGTGTCTCGAAGTGCATGCAATTTCTTTCTTTTCTATTCATATGATTGAACATGGTCACGGATTCTAACCCGGAGTGCTGGGCCAGCCACAACATCGCTGCTGGTAATGTTTAGACTATGAGGGAACAGCTTGCCCCCAGCAATCTAGCTCCTGCCTGCTAGGATGGGGTCATGAAGAATCACCTTCCATCCATTTCCTCCCAGTCTCAGGTTCCTTTAGAAGTTCAGCTGCAGAAAGCACAATTTCCCAAGCTGTAACTAGCCAAGGGCACTTACCACCAACAGCCCTGACCTACAGAGGCTTCCTCAGGTTTCCTCAGAGCCACCTGGTCTCCTTGGCAAACTTACAAGCCCCCTCCTATCACACCGTATCTGACAGCAGCTCATAAATCAGCCCACAGCTGCTGGCACTCGCTTTGAGGATCTTGGTCTGCAGTTCAAGTTCACAGTGAAATATGTAACCAGGTGAGGGTGGCCTGGGTGAAGGCAGCCAGCCATGGATGCAGCTGTGGGCTCTTGGAGCAGCCAAGGGTCCCATATTCGCACACTGGACTGCAGGCAGCCTGGCAGTCACGGAGCAGTGGTTTCAGGAGAGCTGGATTGAGACAAATCTGTGTGGATTCACTCAAATTGCTGTTGAACCAGCCTCTTACCACATCATCTGCAGCTGCTGCCATACCAGAGAGCACTGCAAACGCCTGTGTTCTCTTTCCTCCTAAGATGTCCTCACCAGATCACACCGAGTCCTTAAAGTCTTTAGATTTTCCCTGCTTTGCTTCTTCCCCAGCAAATCCTCCTCTGCATCTTAGCAGAGATCCAAACTGCGACACTTAGAGGTGATTATTTCCAAAATCAGGATCAGTGCTGCGAAGTCTAGCTCAGCTCACCACCACCCAGCATTTCCCACCTCTCTATTCACAAGTATAGCTTGATCCAAATCTCTGCATTTTCATTCTGTGGACAAAGGCGTAATTTAAACTGTCCTGCACCATATTTTACTTCTTTCCTTGAAAAGACTGCTGCAAGGCCAAAATAAAAAATAAAGTATAGCAGTTAAAAATAATACTCTGCATCTCACCAATAACAGAGCCCAGCAAGTATTTCCATCCAGTAGTAATGCATTACATATGGACTCAAGGCTGTGCTTTCCCTTTGAAGATCATGGGAATTTGGCCATTTATTTCTGTCTGCAAAGGAAAATGCTGAATACTCGGTAAGAGTCTGTTTGGCTGCTGAGTTAAACATTTTGCAAAGCTAAATCATGCTAAGCTTCTCTCCAAGAACTGCTGCCTTCCCTGTGTTTCACACTGGGAACACAGGTTTAGAAAAGACATGTTTAGATGTCTTGGGGGATAGACAGTGTGACCGAAGGAGACAGGCTGATGGCTTCGCTAAGTCCACCCCCGTGCTGCTAGTAACAGGCCGTGGCACCCATATCACATCAACATGACTGTGGAGTGAAGTTCTTTTCCTGTGCCCCTGTTGCATAGGATATTGCATGGGAAAGTGTCTTGGGAGCATTGTCTTCTCGTTGTGTGTGAAGAATTTCAGCTGGAAATTGTCTTGTTCTGGGTTAGCTAAGTCTTCTATCACTCGTCTTATGCAAGCAGATGCTCCAGGTCACTTATGCTCAGTCAGAGGGTCAAAATTCGAAGCAATGAGCTACTGAGATGTTCCATAAACCAGGACTGCCAGAYCCCAGTTCCCTACCCAGTCAATAGAGAAAAGCTAAGTGCTGTTAAGCAGTGAACGGGAGGATATAAGACACATATCCCTCCCCCAAGCCTGCATGAGGAGGAGTAGGTGGGATGAGGGGGAGGGAGMTTGCACTAGCAGGAAGTCTGAATTGCACTTTTGAACTGCAATGCTATTGAAAACCTCCTGAATGCAGCCTTTAATCTGATCCGCTGTCATCTCTTATCTGACCAATAATGTCCACATAAAGGTTCTGCTAAAAGCTAAAAACATATTCCTTCCCCTCCACCCATCTGCAGCTAATGATTAACGAGCTGGGGGAGTAAATGGTGGGAGCTCATCTTTAATGAGCAAAGAGTCTGTTGCGGAGCACATCTCCAGGCCTGCCAACTGCCGGCAGTTTTCCTTGGGAAGCGCACCAATTCCACACTCCTGACTTGCTGCAAGTACCAAGTCTCTGTACCAGGGACCGAGAGCTCTGGCTGAAACTTCCTCATAGCGGTTTGTTTGATCTTGCGTTGAGAAATGGCCTATTTTTGAAAACGAAAATTTCAACTTGGATTATGCCATTTAGTGATATACATTGATATATGGCTGCAACACAGTAATAAATAATAGATTTATATCTGTTCYTTCCTCCCCTTGGAATTTAAGCTGCAACTGAAAATTATTCAACTTTTTGTCGAGGAAAGCCCATATTTTTAAAGAGYCCGTTCACAGAAGTTTGCTCAACAAGATGAAACACTCTCCCTGACAAAGCAGTTGAACAAAGACTTTGCATACACTGAGAAAAAGCTCCCTGTTTCTTACTCATGTCCTCTCGTCCACCTTTCTGGTGAGATCAGTAGAAGGCCTAGCCCAATACTGGCTGCGAATAATAGTAGATTAATGTGGGCATCTCACAGTGTCCTTTGGAGCAGCAAATACATTTGCACCGAAAGAGATAATCTTCAATGCGCAACCTCTCTATAAACATCCTTAMCTTATGCAAGTAAGGTCTGGGGTTTACCTTTGACAAACCCATCTTGATGTGTGTCCTATTTTCTGCTTTCCTATAAGCCTTAAATTACTGTACTCTCCAAAAATCCTGCCATGACCTGATGCACCGTTGAAGTCACAGCAAGGCTTGCCTGGATAACTCTCTTCTCTCCACAGGCACTCCACAAGTATACTCCAAACTGGAAGCATGGTGCTCTTCAGATCAGTTTAGCTGCCATGGGAGACCTGGGGTTTATGTTACATCACCAAAATCAGACTAAGAGCGAAGAGGTAGGAGGCAATTCGGTTTGAGCAAAGCAAAGTTTAGTAGAATAAAGMAAATCAATGAGGAGAGCTGAATAAAAAGAAATCAGGAAAGAGACAGGCCAGTCCTAGAAGGTAGCATAATTCTGCTGCTTATTTGACAAGAGCGGCAGGAGTCAGAACAAATTCAGAAGGGATTTTGTGGTGACCTGAAGCTAAAAATAATAATAATAATAATAATAATAACAAATTGGAGGCTTGCAGAGGATGGGAGGGAGGAGGTGAATAAGATGACATAGATATAAAAGACAGGGGCAAAACGTACATAGGAAGGCAACTATATGGACTGAAAGCACTAAAACTCTGGAAGGAAAACCTGTTTGGAAGAGAAACACTCCAAGAGCAAAGCGTTCTGCTGCCCTGGGTCCCAAGCAAGCAGTTTTTAGCTATTGCAGTATTTCGGGGCTGGCAGCTGGGAATTCACTCCACTTGCATTCTTGGCTTTCCTGGTGAAGACAAGGGAGGACAAGCTCCCTTGGTAGCTCCCATCCTCTGCCAGGTCCCTGACAAGCAGGAGTCTCTCCTGCTCGTTGTCTCAGGCGCCTGCTGAAGTCAACAGCCGAACTAGTGGCTCTGGGGCTCCCAGCAAGGGCAGGAAGCTGCGGAGCTGGGCTGGACCTGCAGCCTTCRTGTCCCAGATCCGCTTGGTCACGTGCTCTGGCACCAGGGAAGGTTCAACCCCATCACATGGACCTGGCAAGGCTGTTCTTGGCACTGGCACAGTAAAACCCATAGAYGGGTCTCATCATCTCCCAAAGTAAAACAGTCTATGAGGCCACAGAAGATTTCTACCATTTTGTGACCAAGGGCTGAAGTGCWTGAAATCTGGGCAGGAGTCTGGAGCCACACTGTGATTTTTAMCCTAAGTGCTTAAGACCTGACAGACCTGGAGTATTAGCAGCTCTAACAATATTATCATCAAACTCTTCTATTAATGTATATGATTTTGATTAGAAAAGAAGGTGGGAGGAAAACTCCATGAAACAATCATTGAAAGTCACATATTTGTATGCTGTAAGATCCATGGAAGCCATAAGCAATCAATTTGCAACAAAAAATCACCTTTGAAAAACCTTTTTTAGTCATTCTAGAAAAGCATAACACAGCAGGAGCTCCACTTTTCATGAAGTTTTGTATGCCAATCCAAAGAAATCCATTGGATACTTTATAGCTCTTATGTTCAATTTTTAATTATTACCTTTTCCCCCTTGTAAATTTGCATTCACTCCCATTACATTTAGGGAACAATAGTGGAAACCTCCTGTAGCTAATTTAACACCTTTAAATTCCCATGGAAGGTAGCCAAAGATCTTGCATCCAAATGGACAGCAAAATGTCTGCCTTGTTTTAGGGGAGGCAGGTCCTGGCTATAGGCTATTTTTTTTGTTTTCTGTCAGAATACCTAAAGAATAATTCCTGGGCATTGTGCAAAAAATGGTAGTCTAACAGCAAGCAGCTTGTGCAAAGTTTTCCATATTCTCTGCAGATAAGCTAGAAAAAACGATAGTTAGATCCTATAAAGATACTCACCTCTTCAGCCAAATTGGAAGAGGTATCATTGCAATGATCAGCTTAAGCATGGGGTAAAAATGTTGTTAGATTGACCATGCTCAAAGCACCAGAAGCTGCTAAGCAAAGAAAACTGTGAAGTTCAGTTGAAAATGTTCACTCTAGCTCAGAAGCTGARCTGTTTATTCTTTCTTCCATTGGAAGATGATGGCAAGTGCACTATTGACTGCATCGGAAAAAGAATGGCAAAGACTTTCAAATTTTCAAAAAGTGATGCAGAAACAATAGTTCCTAACAGATGAGAAGATGCCCAGTGAACTGGCCTATCCATAGCCAATTTAGACTCAGCTCCCTTCTTCCCTGACTGTCAGACTCATTTTGAGGTCAGAGGACAGCACACCCCGCAAAGATCATGTACGAACTGAAACCTCCATGGCACCTTATAGACTTCTAGACACAGCACTCATATGTACTTGTGCTGTGCACATCTCATAAGATGCTGTTTGCATGCTGATAACTTAACTTGCTTGTTTTTTCCTTGCCATGACTTTCCTCTTAGTGTTCATGATTTAAACCAGCTCTCACATTATTGTATTGATGGAGTAGTCTGGATGGCCAACAGGAATCCAAAGTCTCTTATTTCATATCCATCCCATACACATCTGCTCACATTTACCCTGGATGCTCCATTAGCTCTGTGCTGGTCAAGTGACCCAAAACTTGAATTTATATCTATGCAATCTTCCACCATGAGTAACTTAATCCTACAGGTGACACCAGAGGAGAAAATCACCAAGTGCTTCTGCTGCTGTAGTTCATACAAGAAAACATTAATTTAAATATGAGGGTAACCAGGTGTTTCCTGCTTCTCTCCCAGATTCATCACTATATAGCTAACTCAGTTTTGGGGAAATCAGTGGAATACTTGGAATAATATTACTCGCTGTAGCAATAAAAGTAGTCATTGTTATAAGTGGAAGAGTTCACAGAGCATTTGTGTTAACCAAGTTTTACGGGCGTTCAAGTGATACAGTGTGCAGATGAAAGCGTATCTACAAGTCATACTTTTGCTAGAGGCACTGATTGACCCAGGAATCAGCAATGGCATGAACATAAAGCCCTTTACTTGCTCTTCAGTGCCAGTTCAGCTTAGGAACATGGAAATATAGATCACGTACACACTGTGCGTTTATGCAGGGTAGTCTAGTAAAGGTCACCTGAGTAGATGGAGCAAGTTGGCTTCAGGAGCTAGCTGTCTAGATTAATCAGTATGTTGCTGTGCTTCAGCTGAGTCCAAGACCCAGGTCTACACCTAGGTGCCTTGGCTGCTGGGAGATCTCTTCAGGTAGAACTTGCACTGTTCAGTTCAGACATTTCTGTCCAGCACCCCATTGCACAGATCTTGCAGTGGGGCACTCGAGAAGCTTTTAGATAACAAAAGTTCTCCAAACCTAAGGAGTCTGGTTCTGTTTATGTTTTTAATTCATTCATTATAGTTGATATATTGAGCCAGGAGTGTGTCATTAAGCCAGTATCAAAACAGTGCTGGGCAGTTCATGGAGGAACAGTAGTGCTCAATCCTGCTGGAGGCGATTTTCAGCAATAGTGATATTTATTTATACAGCAAATAAAGGTGTTCAGGTGTCTACAGATGAACGGTGTACCCAAGTCAGTGAGAATTTATCACTCAATCCGGTAAACCTTGGATCTCTAAAGCCAAATGGGATCTGCTACAGCAGGACAAGGAAAGGTCCTTTAAGGAATTAGAACACAGGGAAAAAATACACACTAATCAATGCACTAAATAATGGTGAATATCCTTTCATGCCAGAGTGCTTCTCCTTGGATTATACTTTTTTTTCTGTTGGTCAAGAATACGTCATCCCCTTATAGACATTATCCTGTGTATTCAATGAATGTCAGTAAGTTAAATTGCACCTGCCTTTGGGGTAGAATGTTTAATARCTGTTTAATAGGTAGCAATGCACTTTGCATAAATGAAAGTGATTTCATTTTCATATGATGTTCATGTTCATCCACAGGTTGTGACTGGGTTTGCATGGGTGGCTGGGGTATTGAGTGCTTATGTGTCTCTCCATAATCAGAGATTTTCATCAGAAAAAACTATTCAGTTAGTCTTTTTTCCTGTTTCTGTTTAGGCTTGTAAGAGATTTTGCACATCCAGTTTCTGGGAAAAAAAAAAGTCTAACAAATAACCAAATAATTTCAATCAGTAATTCCTAAACTGAAGCTCCAAAACACAGCTAACACAGCCTCCCTATTTGGTTAGTTACCAACCCCATTCAGAGTGAATATTCATCTATATTAAGATCTCCTCCTTCATTAATGCTTGGATGATCACACAGAAACTTTCTCTGCAAGTTGCACTTCTTTCTGTAAAGAAAAAAATTATATTTATGTATTTACGTACATATACATACAAACATAAATTTAAGTCTGGAATGTCTAGATCTATTGGATCTGTTGCACAGAAGCAAGGACACCTTAGGTGTGTGATTACTGAAGGTCTGGACCTGCATGTACCCAGACCTGAGTGCAAGATCCCATGTTAGGCCAACTGACAACACTGGAAGGAGCAAACAAGCTGCATCTCCAAATGTTCCCAGAAGCTGCAGGGTTTTGCACATCTGAAAAYGCAGCTGTTGTATTTTTGAAGCATTTTGGTGTAATAAAACAATTTTGGTCGAATCAAAACCAACAACTTTCCTTATGAAACTGGCCTCAATGTTTGCCCTCCACCATCAGAGGTATAAAACTGCATGCTGAGAAGGGTCAGCTCTCCGGAAGCCAGATGTGATTCAAATTGTTGGACAACATTCTACTCCCCAAACTCAGACAGGTTGCAATATGAGGTTATACCCACTACAGTGATTACTCCTGGTGTTGAGTTCAGATTCCCTTCATTTCTGACGACTTTTGGTCAGAGTTTCTCCACTAAGTTATGTGCCCATAAAATTTAGTGGAAAATCCTTGACCAAAAGTGATGCAAAACGCACATTCCTAATAACCCAAGTGCTTAGAAGACAGCGGACGGTGGCTTCTCTTTGGTTGCAAGTACAGTATGTGGTTTCCTTTCATGACCTTGCACACATTGCAAGTACCGCATGGCTCTTACACCAACTCATTAGCCCATTGTTGGAATTTCTGAGATAATTTAAGGATGAATATAGAGGGGAGGGGAAAAAAAAAAAAAGCTTTGCAAGCTTTGCATGTGAAAGGGAAAACAGGGGGAGGGGGATAAAATCACCAGGGTAAAGTACAACATGTTCAGTAGGCTCCAGCTCCTTGGCTGCTTGCCCAATGACTTTCCTGAGCTGAAGCTCTCCTAGCAACCGGTCCCCAGCCATTTGAATTTTTATGTATCGCTATGTCTGCCGTGATGTCACCGTTTCCATAGCTACTATCAGCTGGAGGAACTATGACACTTAACGCTGCTAAGTAACTGAGAAAAATTGACCTGACTGAAATATTCCAGGCAACTCTTGGAGACGCTTACTATTGGGTTTGTGCTAAGGCACAACGCAGTACACGCAGCGATGCTTTCTGCTGATGGAGTTGTTCTTTGTGAGCACTCGGTCACTTTGTGCTTGCAACTGGAGGCAGACGCCTTGTCTACCCTGCCCTGCAATATTCATCCCACTATAAGTGTTTCGTCGTATAAATTAAATATTGTTATTAATTAAGCTYCTCGTCCCACAGGCTGCCCAGCCCTGTCTGGTTAGAGCACACTTGTGAGAAGAGAACWGGCAATCCATTTGTCATGCGGTGACAACTTCTGGCATCAGGAATGAAGTGTTTCAATAAGAGACGGCTTTGATCCTATTCATAACAGAGTATTTAAATAATTGCTAACCAGGCAGAGACTTCAGGCATTATCCCAGGGAGTGTTTCGTTATTGCAAAAGGTTAAACTGAGCCTTTGGTGCACAAGCCAAAAAAATGGGAGGACTCAAGAAATTTGGTCAAGGGATTAGGTTTGAAGCCATGTCTTTTTTAATACAAAATAGGTCAGAGGCCAGGGRATGGTCTGGACACGCTGTCAGCAAAGAGTGAGCGTAGAATGTGCACATGGCACAGAGCAAACAAGCACGGCATTTGCAAGCACATAGCAGTTTAGAYTGCAGGAACTTCTGGGCTCCTATCAGAGATCATCAGACAGTACTTTGAATTTTGCAAAAGCACRAAGTTGTGAGTATTCACTGCAGAGAAAACACTGCTCTGCACGACGCTGTCGGGTCATGCTCGCCAAGTGGGTTCTTGACATACACTAAAGGTTTGGAGGAGAAATCTCACTCCCACACGTGTTGATAGCAAAGCTTCCAAGGACAGCAGTAGTTTGCCACGTTACTCAGCTAGATAATATATTTCCCGCTAGGGTTCTCAGAACAGTTTATCACAGAATCCTCAAGAAACCTCTCAGAAATAAAATTTTGGCTAATGCAGTACAAGATGCATTTTTTGCATGAAGTTGTGAAAAGGCGAAGCGAATTAGGAATCCTCTTGGGTTGTGTCTGAAACTCTTTCGGGGGGGGCCTGGCTGCAAAGCGGGTGATCTATTAAGTGTTCACTGGTCCCAGTATGAAAATCCCTTCTCTCAGGTTTTGTGTCCTCTCCAGTGCAGCTTTGCCTCAGCTGTGAGCTGTGTGTTGCTGCCACCTCTGAAGGCATCATTCCTGGTTCTCAATGCTGCTGACACCAGCAGCAGTTCTCACAGATGAAGGTAACTGCAGATTAGGCATCCATACCAAGGACCTGTATGTGAGCAGATGTTTAAACTTGCTTTATAGCGAAAGAAGAGCCAGCCAAGAAGCCCAGAGTGATCTGTGCAGCTCACCACAAGGCAGAGACCTACATTTGGCCATCTGAGCTATCCCTGGACTCCACTGACATGAGGTGTAATTCAAGACCCAGAAACATGCAACTAGTGCCGTTTCTGACCTGAAACTGGGTACGTTTGAGAGGTTTGCACAGGTCAAGTAGATATGACACAGCATGGTGGGACACCCCTGTCTCCTTGAGGGGCTGTTGCAGCCCAGGTGGATGATGCAAAGCATTTCAAACGGTGCTAGACACTTCTGCACTAGGTCATCACATATGAAGAGACATCTCCATGCAGATGTTACAGCCGTTGAGACGAATTCCACTCACGTCAGCTGTGAGAGCTGTGGCCAGATACAGTTGCCAAAGAGCCCACGGTGTGCTGGAATATGTGCTGGATACCTTGCAGGCATCTCAGCAGCTGCCTACATCCAGCCAGTCTGTTCTCATCTTCTGTAGAACCTATCCACACATATGCTCAGCTGAAAWGGGAATTCATACAAATCTTTGCATGTTTTCCATATATTTGTTATACAATGATATATCATACTATAACAAATATATGGAAAATATGCAAAGAATTGTATGAATTCCCATTCAGAATGGACCAAACGAGATGGGTCTTTATCCAATGGGTAGTAGCATTGTGGTACTCCTTGCCACTGGAAGGGGTATTTGCTAAGAGTTTACATGAGAAYCCTCTTAGACCCAGGACACTCCAGACAAATTACAGAAGAGAAATTCCATGACACCTAGTAAACATGCAGAAACCATATTTGKCTCATGGAAATGGCTGGGATTTAGGACAGCGCTCAGAGAAATCCATTTACTCTATTTTATGTGTTCCCTTAAGCAAGGCAGTGTTCACCACTGCAGGAGAGAGGACATGGGGCTTTGTTTGACTTAGTATGACCGTTCTTATTCTTCCATAATTTTTTTTTTTTTGTGCTTCAGTGAGAATCCCCTACCTGTTCTGCCCTTGGGTGAAGGCTCTTAATTTCTGTCTCATAAACYGTGATACAGGTAAGATAATCCAGGTGCATGGCATAGTATCTTCTCACACATGTTAGTAAGTCACTGGGCTCGCTCTGGCTATATCACCTCCTTACAGCAGATAGAAAAGCAGGAACTTCTCTCCTCTTGGCTTGCGTGGAGAATAAGACTTTTCCCAGAGACTGAAGCCCCCTTCCTTCAGGCCRTGTTGGTTCCCAGAAGACTCATCAGACTGTGTTACCTGGTCCTTCCCCTCWGCACATCATCTCAGAGAGGATTCAGAGTCCTCAGAGCCCAGTGCAACACATGATATTCTGGCTTCCCTGCACCCTCAGAGCAGCTGCAGTGATGCTGCTCCACCAGTAGAGYTGATCCAGCAGGACATCCCTGGGGGTCCCTGCATCCCATGTCCCCCACCTACATCCCACTGACCCTGGCATAACCTTCCTGTGCCATCTCTGGAGAAGAAACCTCCCACAGACAGCTCAGACAAGAAGGAGGATACTGGTCTCACCTGGCAGCACTAGAGGTGCTGTGACAAACACATGGACTAWGTGGCTCGTGTTAGGTGAGGACAAGCCTACCCTTGAGCCATGTCATACTTGTAAAACTGTCCATCCCTGAGCAGCGAGCTGGGAAATCAAGACATGAATTCTCACAGCATTGCCCTTGCTTGCTGTATTTGAGATCACTCGCAGGCCAAGCCAGCATTAGGTGGGTGATCTTCACATGATCAGACAACTGTACATTTGGCAAGGACATTGTGATTTCACGACCTACAGAAATCACAAATCCATGTATTATTCCTCCAAACGCTGGGACAATGCCTACACTCACCCCTGAGCCTTTCACACAGGAGCTGGTGTTTTATTTTCCAGGAGATAATTAGATTTGCTAGAGACCATGTGTTTGCTTCCAAGTAATGTTGGGCATGCTATTTTCAGGCATAATTCAGAGTAACCTACAGCAGCAGCTCAGGGTTTTTTTGGCAAGTATTTTGCAACAGCGCTGTAAAGTTTTTAATGTGCTATCATTTCATTTCAGTTGTTAACACAGATGTCTGTTGAAAGATAATGTTGCACATTACAATCTTCCAGGCACCGGTGCAAGACCGTTTTCTCAGGAAGGCAAGTCCCTGGCAGGATTCGTCCCTGAAAAAACAYTCTCCCTAAACGTGTGGGAGCATTTCTGTATGGCCTGGTGCCTGCCTAGAAAAGACTGGGCTTGTCAAAAGTGTGAACATGCGCATCTGCACCTACGTAGCCTATTTGCTCAAGGAATCTCTGTTACTGCACACTTCATGCAAACATCCGCACCTGAAAATGCCTGGCTGCATGCTCACTTTGCTCCTTTGCAGAGGTTCTCATGAAGAACATATGTAGAACTGTGATTTCTTTTGTGATTTAGGTACGTGACCAGCAAAAGTAACCCCCACATAGTCCAAGGCCTATTTGTGAGGAACTGATAGTGAAGGAAAAGTCCAAAGTAAGCGTACGAACCCTCATGCTTTAGTGCACAGACTGGGCTGGCTACGGGGTGGAGAAGAAAGCTTTTTTCTGACCCATTTCTCTATAGAGCAGCATCAAATGRCTTCCTTTGAAACCTTTGATACTGCATATCCTCCTGTAACCAGCCTATTTCTCCTTCCATCTATACATGCATAGCAACACAGCAAGCTGTGGGCAGCAGAAATATTTAGGGAAAACTCCTCCAAACTCATCCTGGAACTGCTGGGTACTGCAGGAAGACACCAAGTTTGGCTGGAGAGTCAGTAGCGCCCCTATCCTGGTCCGCGTGCAGACACCTAGCACTCTGTCAGTGGCATAGCATGGATCAAGGACGGCTCCCCATCACCACTCACCTGCTTCCCTGCCTCTCCATCGTCCTYCATCTGCTTTTGGTGGTCATTTCTGCCTCCCACCCCATAGCTCCCCCAGGTCTCTCCATCCAGCTCATCCCACAGCACAGCATGGCAGCGCATCATTTAAGTGCAGAGGCTGCATTCACCCAAGGGAGGGAAGGGGTTCCCCTGCACCGTTCCATCACGAGGAGGTTTCCCAGGATCGTGTGACTCCATCACGGGTACCCGGGGGCCTGCGCCTGGCAGCGCGGAGCTGGTACCCGTAGGGATGCAATGAGTCTCTAGGAGCAATTCAGCCCGCTCCTGAATGAAATGCTGTTCRCTTGCGGGCCCTGGCTCCCATTGTCACCCAGTGATGAATGAGGCATCAGCGCTCCGTAATACTCTATTTGTTTTAGAGGTCAGTGTCAAACTGAAGGGTATTCTTCATAAACCAAGTCAGGGAGTTTGTGCTTACGTGACCAGATTGGCAAGAGTATGTGAAGCCCCCAGTAGCTCCCATTGTCCTGAATGGGAACAGAGCTCTTTTGAAGATCTTACCCATAAATTATCCACCGTTCCCCGCTCCCCCTCCTGCTCTCTGCTCCCCACTCCTGCCCTAATTCAAGCACAAACTTCCAGCYTGTGCCGCTGTTGAAGAATTGTTCCTGCCTGGGCCCATGGTTTGGCATGCGAGGGAATGRCAGGGCATCTGACACCACCCCCACACGAGAACATCAGAAGCCGGCCAGTGAAATTCCTCCTTTGTTTTTCTTCTCTCCCTCTCCATCTCCAAGCATCCTCTAGTGTGATCTGACAGCTCGCAGGGGGGCTGCACCAGGGAGGGGGCAGGGAGCAGTCACTGGGAAGTCAGCTTCAATCAGGAGAGATAATCGTCATTTTGTCTTTTTTTTTTCTATTTTTTTCTTTTTTTTAAAAAAAAAAATAAAGTTGTTTAGATTTTTCTGCTTCTTGGAGTTTCAGACTCCAACGAGAGCTACAGCTTAGGCGAATACATGGTAATTTGGTATTTCCAGCTAGGCCATATGGGGCTGGCTGCCGGAGTCCGCAGCCATGCTAAGGCATGCTTCATTCCCCATCGCTCTTCCTCCCCTGGCATATGGAGCGCTTCTGAAGCAATGCTATCATCCGAAGCACCGAGAGATGAGGGATGCACCCAAGGCCAAGCAGCCGGTGYTCGCAGCCGTGCAAAGAAACTGAGCATCTGACTCCTCAGACCCCCCCTCTCCGACTTGTCTGCAATCTGGCACGTTTTGGGGGAAAGAAYTGGCCGCGTTTTGTCGAAAGCTGCTCTGTGTCCCCACTGCTCACCACGGGGATGACTCCTCTCTGCTCACCCCACTGCTGTCTGGGGAAAAAAAAAGCACGGTGATACACGAGGAACTAGTGGAAGAGCACACTGTCCAGAGGTAGTGCTTAGTTCCGACACAAATCTGCATGACACAGGAGATCTCCATGCAGATCTATAGTGATCAGCTTTACTCTCATCATTCCTAGGCCCATGCATGACAGACACCGTCCGAACCTGCATCCACACCTATGCACACACAGAGACATGGATTTCCAARCGGATTTCCTGCTTTTTTCCAAAGAGGAACATCTTAAGCAATACAGAAGCCATTGCCTCATGTTTTCTTGCTATTCCATGAAAGAATTCCTGAGAAAATCAGATACTTTTGGCTAACTGATACGTAGTTTCTTTCACAATAAAAAATACCTGAAGATATCAGAAATTAAGAGACCAATGTAATTAAGCAAAAGATATAATAAAATAACATACATATGATATTCATCAGTAGCCGAATACATTTCAAAATAAAATTCCAGAATTTGTGCTCAAACTGTCTAAACTGCAAAAGAAAAATATCTTGAGACAAGCTTACCTCTGCCTAGTGACAAAAAATATTTATTTTCATTCCAGTGTAGGAAGAAAACACGCTTCCTGATGTTAAAATGGAAGAGAATCTGAGTCCTGACCTGTACTGATCTTCAAATCAAATGTTATTGCCATTTGAACACAGGGATGTGAACCATGCAAATACTTTAGCATTACAAAAGAAAGTTTAATGGCCATTATCGGTAACTGCTCTTGAAAGATGTTAGGCATTAAACGGAAGGCTTTGTAAGAGAGCTGGGGGCTCAATCAGGTCCTTGTTGTTTGATAGTGCTGCCTGTACAGAAGAAGGAAGCGTTTGGGGCAAGTGCTTTTACCTGGGGCTGAGTCATTAGCACCTACCCAGCTTGGCCAAAGGAGCCAGAGGACACACCAGGCGCTGCTCCACCAGGCATCCTTCCAGAGAAGGAGGAAAGCTTGCTTCCTTGGCATGGAAATCATGCCAGGATGAGCTGGAGTTAGGGCGGGCTGGGCTCCCTAAGGAGCTTCCCCCTAGGGAGCAAAGGTTAGTGGGCAGAAGAAGCACTCGGTCTGACACTTTCCAAAGCTTTGGTTTCCCTGGGTATATTTTTTTTTCCTTTTTAATACTGCTGCCTAATTGCTTCTCTGATGTAATCACCTCTGAACTGYGCTTCCTACCCAGGGAAGGAGCTGCTGTGGGGAGGTGATAATGGGCCTCCAGGCCAGGCTTTGTTTGTCCGGCAGGGAATCAGGCTTGGATCAATGGCTCCTCTGCCCTTCTCCTCTGCCCTGGYTGTGYTCCTTCATAGCCAGCTCCCCTGCKTAGGGATCTGCACCTCTAGCTGCACACATGCCATTTAGCATCTTCCTGTTTTGTTTGCTTTGTACCAGTTAAGAAAAGGCAAGCTAAGTGAYGGATGGTTTTCAGATCCCCTTCTGCAACTTATCCCACCAAAATACCCCAGCTGCTCTTAGGAGATCTCTGCACCTGCCCCAAACCACTAGGCAGTCAATGGGAAACTTTCCAGCATTCCGTGCTCTGCCCTGTGAGGCTGACTGGTATTACCTCCAAGTCCTCACAGGACTACTGGGACTGCTCCTAAATGTTCATAGGTCTTTCCTGACACATTCTAATTTATCTCCCCAAATTGGCTTATTGCTATCTAGAATTAAATGTTTAGCATGTCCTATTGAATCAACCTACAAAGTGCCAAGGCACTAAAGTGCCCTTGCACTGCATTTCATCAAGACATGAAGTTGGGCTCTCAGAAATCAGAGGAGAAAATGTCCCCCTGTTTTTCACAGATAAAGGTGACATTATCTCCCACCCTTCCCACTACCATTAGAGCATTCATTGTTAGCACAGATTAATTTTTTCATGACAAATCTGCATGTTCCAACCTTCTAGAGGAAAAACTTGGATGTCTCCAGGATTTTTGTCATTCCAGAGCTGGTCTTACTGCAACCACCCCATTTGCAGCAGAGTGCCAAAGTCGCCAGAGCTTTTGGCTATGTTTACATAGTAATATTTGTAGCCATGTTTCTTATTAAAAAGTCAAGAATTTATGGCCTTGTGCTGTGCAGAGTTCTCGAGATTAGTTGCCAAAATAAAGCAATCTATAATAATCTCCACAACTGCTGTTTGCATGCCACCAACAGAGGAGGACAACAGYGGAAACCAACCAGCCTGATACAATCTGTGGTTGATGTGCATTTTTATTTTCTCTTTGGATTGTGTTTAGCATTTGTTTTATATGAGTCACTGTCAAATGACCTGGTTTGGTGGAGTATGATTGGATATTAGGCACACTCTGGGGCAAATGTCTGCACGTGGGCAGTGGGTTGCAGGGGAAGAGGGGAGTACAAATGAATCTTTCCTCTTCTGGTTCCCTCTCTAAACTGTCCTTGAAGGATAGTAGAACATGAGGACATATCAAATCTACTTCACATTCAAGTCCTTTTTCTTCAGCCAGGTTTTCCCTTGTCCAGAAGCAGCCACAAAGTAAAACATAAATAAAATGGAGAAGGCAAATAAGAACTGATCACGGCCTCTTCCAAAACAGGAATCAGGGAACATCAAGCGGAATAAGCAAGACGTAGTTTCAAAAGAAGGAGAAAGTTCTTCACTCCATGCAGAGATGAGCTGCGGATCACCTTTTCACATAATATTGCAGATTACGGAAATCTGTAGAGGATCAAGAGGAAATGTTACAATTTCTTGTGAGAGAAGATGATAAATTATAAAATATTAGGTGTTGTCATTATGAACATAGAAACCAGTCCAGCTCAGGAAGTCTCTAGCCCACACATACTGGGTTGYTATGTTTTTACATCATTCCTTAAAACTTCATTTCTGGCCACTGCCAGAGGCATGGGACTAGATGGATCTGTGATTGCTCCTACATTCTTTTTTCCCACAGAAAGATGTGCTAAAAATGCTTGTATGACTTGTATGACGAAAGTTTACTTTCAGCCTCAGAGTACATCTTGCATGTACATACAGAAATTCATTTTTCTGTCCAGTAAGAAGCAAAGCTACGTCACAGACATTTACTGTTGGACACATCTAAAGCCATGTGAGATGAACCCTACCATTCCTGTTCACACACAATGTTACGCTCCATGAAAYCCCCTGCAGAGTCCTGTTTAAAGACTCCTTTGGCTTACACACTTTGCTGAATGGGGCTCATACAATATTTTTTATTTGACTCTAAGGCCTGTGTGATCATTCATAATGAATAATACGTCCTCCACAGCCCAAGAGAGTCTAGCAAACCTTAGCCCTTTGTAGCACCATATGTGAATATGGGGTGGCTCTAGATCAATCAGCCTGACACTGATCCTGAGTAAAGTCATGGAGACACCAATGTTGAGAGCACCTCAGTAACAGGTAAAAGCTGGGGGCATGAYTGAYAGAAATGTGGAATTAAAAGAATCTYGGAAATATCATCTGTCATTTCAAGAGTGAAATCATAAAGCCTGAAAGAAAAAGTAGCTGTTGTCATAAAATGGTCATACTCAGTAGTTATTCAGTTCAGACACATGTGATAGCACCCATATCCATTCAGCAAACATAATCTGTGTTGAGCTAGGAAACTGGTTTATGATAAATTATGATATTTTACTTATCATCCCTCGGAAGTACTTACAGAAAGTAGGATTTGTCCTTGGACCCCTTCTCTTGGTGACTTTAGCAAGGAAAAACTCAAGAAAAGAATTCTTACTGATAAAATGTGTCAGCAACATTAAATAAACAGTTTAAAAGGGATAGAGTATCAGATAATTGCATAGACCGATGAAGACTGCTKAGCAAACTGGGGCTTATATGAACAATCTACCACAAAGAAAGCTGAATAATGGGAGGAGATCCAGATAGTCACAACTTAGCCAAAGGGTGTAGAGCTCCCATGAACTCCCAGTATGGTGCAATGTTCAGATGGCAAATATTAAACATGAGTGTAGAGAAAGGGGGGAAAAATTCAGCTAGTATGCAGGACAGTGCACATTGTTGAACTACCTGTACAATAGGAGGACTGATCCTGCAATCGTTTGTTCAAAAAATGTTTCCAAATCAGCAGGAATTCAGGGAAAAACTCCCATATGACATCTCTGGRTAAGAATCAAAAAGCTCAACCCCTTCAATTTATCCAAGATCATAAAAAGTGACTTGATTCTGAGCTGCAACCACTACGTAGGGCAGAGATTTCTGATGATGAACAGTAGGAAAGGGACTAACAAGAGGTAGCAATTAAGTTGTAGTCAGACATGTCAAGCAGGGCAACATGACCAAGTGYAGATAACTACATCTCAGTTTAGTTACTCCAGCCCCCTATATCATCAACAGGTATCCAGCCAAAAGAGTCAACRGACTATAGGGTGAGATTCCTCTCATCCTGAAGTAAACAACTAAAATAGGGCAGTTGATTTTCACGGCAAAGTGCCCTCTTCTCTCCTTAGATTCTGAGAGACTCTCAGACAACTAGTCCAGCTAGTTTGCACTGCAAATATCTAAGTTTAGGTAAGATTAATCCAACCAATTCAGGCTGGAAATTACGTACACATTTTCCAGTGACAAAGGCCTTGAATCACTGCAGCAGTATATCTATAGACACAGAGCATTCTCCATCACCCAAAGGCTTTAAATGAAGACTGATATGTTCTGGTTAAAACTGCTGTAGTTYGAACAGATGTTTAACAACTGATGCAAACTTTTCTGCACCGGAGTTATCTGGTCTGTGTTGCATATGGGGATATAAATAATAATCTTTTAAAGGCTTAAAAGAGTTTGAATCTTTGTCCTGAAGGACAACAAACTATTCTGTCAGCTTAAGATCTACAGGACCTCATATTTGSTACTGAAATATATCTTGCATAAGGCCATTTGAAATATAGTATTTTCAGCAATTTACACACCCTGCTTCCTTTCTAAACGAGAAACAAAGCTACTAAAGGTGAGAAAGAAAGAAAGTTATTGTAAGTAAGGGTATCTTGGGCTTTTGCTATAAGTGTGATTGTGTCCTGTTGTTAGACATATGGCAGAGAAAGAATTCGTGATCTTGGAAGACCTGCCCTAAAAATAACTTTTTTTTTTTCTTTCCTGTCGTGCTTTGTTTTCAGAAGTTGTCTCATTTGAAAGAGGGAAGCTCTTTGGCCACAAAGCACAACTGTCACCCATCGCGGTCTGAAGAATTAGAGCTAAATATGTCAGTGGGAAGAGGAAGGGGGAAGGGGAGTTTAGCCCTGTAGCAAACAGCTTTCTCAGTTGAAAAACAACCTATTTAAATTCTCCTCTAAAACCACAGAGGAAGGTGGTGGCCGTGCAGACTGAAACCAKCTCTCATCCAGCTGACCAGCACAGTACAGACATGGTCCTTGCACCAGCAGCTCTGCCCCTGGAGCACTCTCRGCAATGCCAATGTATTAGCACTGAATGGGGATTTGCTGAAAACTTTTTTATTTGGAAAGCATCAATTAGCTGCAGTTCATAYTTTCAAGGAAACCTATGAAAAAAACACACATCATCTCTCCCAGCATGYCGTGTCCTACGATGGATCTTCCAGGCTCTCTCCTGTTGCATCTTCTCCACTTTCTGTAAGCAATTTGGGTGKCCCACTGAGTGCAGAGAAGAGAAGAACTGATAGATCACCTGGTTTTGACAGCAGAATTTTATCCTTTGCCCTCAAWGTTATTTGTAAATAAGATTTCTGCTGTGTCTGGTCTCACAAACACACAGAAAAGTAACTTTCTATTAGAAAGTTACTGTGGTGGTCTCTCTTTCTGTGGTGATCTCTCAGTACTTGCACTGTTTGTGGAAAAGAAGGAGAGAGATGGTGGAAATTAACTTTTAACAACTCAATTAATTRGCAGACCTTTGTAATGATAAGCACGAACATTTTCAAGATTTTCACATGATGGGAGAGAAAAATCATTTGCCCAAATAAAAACAAGTTCTGTTAAAAGATTCTCAACCATTATCATACTTTTTCTTTTTTTTCCTGAGGTCTAACACATTCAGATAAAGGGAACTCAGTGAATTCATTATTGCAGCACCGACTCCTAGCTTGCTGAKAGTAGGCTTATGCATAAGAAACACACTTAGCCCACCACATTATTTGCTACAAAAATAAAAACAATATGATGGTAAGAAATGACCACAGTGGGATCCGAAGCAATAATACCGTGGTCAAGAGTCCTGGATACAGTTATCTTTTGAGTCATCCTTCCTGTCAATATTTATAGAAAAAATAAAAAGTTCTGGCTGGAAATGAAGAAGAGGGTTGTTTTATAGGAACACTGGGTACATTTTGGCTGCTAMAATCTTCCACTAAGCATTTGGAAAATGATCATATGCTGTGAATCTCTCACTGGGCACAGAGGCTCAGAACCATGTCCTAAACAGTCTGAAACACTGAAAAATAAATGGAGGGTTTTATTTTGTATGTTAGTGGATGTCCGTTTTTCCCACTCAAGAAAAACATTTTGTCCTGCACTATCTTCACTCTCAGTTTCTTGGTCCGTCACTGCTTGGCTTCTAGAATGTACCTGTTAATGGATCAGGAATGGGAGTTCCAGGGAACACTAATGGGCAGCCTGAGAGCTGCAAACACGCACTGCACTGGTTAAAAACTTAGATTTATCCAAAGATATATCTCGTCATGCCAAGGAGTTCAAGTAGCACTGAAAGGAAGAGCTTGCAGTTAAAATACCTGTCCATGAACTTGCATCGTTTCTATGCTGGTTGCATGCCTTGATTGGCAGGATGCCCTTTTTCTCTGGCTTTTCTTTCAGAAAAGTTTAATTTTGTCTAATTGAAATATTTACAGAGTTTGCATTCAGAAGTTATATTCAGGTGAAAAGGATGTAAGGAAATGAAATAGTAAATATTCTATCACATCACACGAAAAAAGGAAAAGAAGTGAAGCAGAAAATGAATCGGTCCTTCACATACATGAACTCGAAGACACCTCTTACCAGCAAACATAAGGTGAGGGAAAGACAGGGAAAGATAGTCTTTCTACTTCTGGCTACATTCTGTGCCAGTAAATTAGTGTCAGGAAATATTCTCTGCTGCTGGATCTCGATGAGTCATGTTTTCAGATCATTAGCACAGTCCTTARGTTGTTGTTTAGGCACATGTCAATGAGAACTGCCCTCAGAAAACTGTGGGAAAGATCCATTCCCTCAAAGCAGTTTGCAGCTTCCTGCTTCACAGGTTGACAAAATTCAATAAAATATACATGTGCTATTTCTTGCCAGTTGAATTCAGTGGGCCCACTGTTTTATTCATGTAGATACAGACACTAATATATCTTGGTTTCTTGCCCCAAATCCATCATCTCATGCCAGGAACAATTATTAGTTAAGCTCAGGAACCCTCTCCAGAAGATGTGCATGGGTTGTACCTGCAGCATCACTTYGGGGCGAAGAAGGAACAGAGCAAGGGAGAAGATCTGCCCCACAGCACTGTTGGGGGCACCAGCAGTGTCTTATCTCCCAGATTAAGACACCTACATTTGGMTGCCCAAACACAGGTGTCCACCTACAAGCCAGGTTCATAGTGTAACTAGTGCAGATACAGGAGTACCAGCAATGAAGACAGGGATTGTCCAGCTCACCAAATGGAGAGTCCTGTTGGTTCAATACAATTGTTCATATGTGGAAATCCAGGTGCACYCTTTCGGATCCAGAGGCGCATTCTCATCATTAGGTTGCAAACAGAACGAGATCACTGGTCAGTTTTCACTGCTCCGTTTGCTTTGGAAATTTTATCTTCCAAAGGGAGGGCACGAATTTAAATTCCTCTAGTTATCAAATTGATTCTTCCTGTGAATAAATATGGCAGCTAAAAGAAAAAARGAAAAACAGAAAAAGAGCCTTTTGGAGGTTTACATGTTCCTGAGTACRGCTATACTGGTACAGTGAGTGTTGCATAAGGGAATGCTGCTGGCAAAAGAAGAGCAGTTTAATTACACCAGCAGAGCAGAAAATAAATAAATAAGTTATGTTTATCAGTTTTGGAAGTGAGACAATAGCCACTATCTGCTCTCAGACCAACCAGCAAGAGAGATTTGAGTCATGACCGTTGACATCGACTGTGTGATGATAATTAATTCAACTTCTCTTCCAGTGTCTGAGTTAAAGCCCATGCTATTCTGACACAGGGAGAGAATTTTGGTTAAATCCAGCCATTTTTTTAAGTCACCCAAAAGACTATTAACTGCGGTGGGCTTTTATCTGATTTYCAAATGTGAAACAAAGCTCTCTGCAGAGCAGCAACATCATGACATTTGCAAGTCACCACTACCTTATCTCTCCAGCTCATTTTTCAGCTATAATATGTTTCTTGGCAAAGTCAATTCAGCAAATGCCCAGATTTATAGAGTTCAGCCACATGGCAACCTCTTTCAGGGCCACATGAACAGCTATTATTTAAAGCCTTTTACTGTGTATGTAGAGAGGAACAAAGTGCACTTACCTACTAAAGATTTAAAGCCTTTTGTGGCAAAGCATATGTCACGCTGAAGGACACCTTGGGTCTTGCATATAGATGCACCTTGTGAAACTTCCACTGCAGGATCAAGGGACTGATACTTGGGAACACTTCTGATCCTACCATTAAGTTGCAGGATAAGATCTTTCTCAGGAGATTATGAAGTGCCTCCCACACTGACATCTCAAGGTATTTTTATTTTGCACAGTACGGAGCTAAGCAAAGACATCAGAAATATCTTGGGGACCAGAAGCAATACACACACATTAATGCAATGCCCTTCCCAGGGTTTTAGATCTCTAAAGAAGCAGAACAGATCAAGCAGAGATAGACATTTGTGTGCATATATAGCTGGGAGTCAGTAAAGTGTTGTCGCTTCTGTGGTTGGCTGTCCCCTTCACTGAAAGGTGCTGCATTCTCCAGCTGAGACCCGGACTGCACTGTGTGYGTTTCTTTAACAATATTTCTTGGATTTTCTTAAACAGTCACCCAAAGTAGCCAAGGAAGTCCACACTAAGGTAGTCTAGACTTTGAACTGAAGGAAATTAAGGAATGGACACGYAGTTCCTTGATTGCTTGGTCATGAGTTTAGCAATCTCCCAGGCTCAAACCACTGGGAACATAGCGGTGATTATTTCTTCTATTTTGCCAAGGGATTCCAAAATGAGTTGGATATGGCCTTTTTGTGGCAGCATATTCTTGGCTATCTTTGGTTCTTCAGCGATGTGCTGTCCCGCCCTGTCCCTTCCTCTYCTCTCCAGTATTAACAGACTAAGCAATGGGAAAACTTACCTGCAAACCTGACCTTAAGGTGACTTTCAGCTCACCTGGGCTCAAAGMGACAGTCAGGCCAGGGTCAAAGCTATTTGTGGCATTGACAGCACATCCCCTTACGAAGAAGGCTGACTGGAGATGGAAAAGATGAAGATACTGGAATGGTTATGGACAAGACCAAGCCCTGTTTGTCTTTGCCTGGGKGGCTTCCTCAACTCTGCACACAAGCATCCCTGCAGCTCTCTTCATTTTGGGATAACCTGCAGGCTCAAGGAAAATCTACCCTCACACTAGCTTGCTTCCCCACATCAAGCTATAGAAAGAGGCAACCCCCTCATGCTATTCTTTCCACCTCCCACTTAATAATATATCCTACAAAAACAGGATAGGAGGGGGTGTTGTTTTTGTTGGGATTTTTCTCTGGAGGCAGCTTGGTCTCCATTTAGCTGCATCCCTGGGCTTTTCTGCACGACGTGCTAATGGTATGCTTTCCACGGGAGCTTATTCCGTGCTCTGCAGGGTAAGCACAGCAGGGTGGCAGGAGGAAAAGCCTTCACTTAAAATTCCTCTCTCCATCCCGTGTTAGGATGAGAGGGTGGAGGAGAGCTCTCCGCTCCACTACAGAGAGGCTCCCTGCCATGAAAATAGACCACCAACAAGTGATGCCAGTAGGAGCACTTTAGAGATTTAAATTATGTACACGGCAGAGAACAGCTTGATTAATTCATATGAATTGTAACTACTTAAGGCTCCATTCGTCTGGAATGATCTGTAGTCCTCTGTGCCACAGCAGTTACAAAGGTCCCCAGCTTCAGTTCCAGGTGATCTATTAGTCACTGCTCCCTCAAAGACAGCGCAGGCACAGAGAGCCGTTTGCTGCTGCAGATGTCTACACCAGAGCAGCTTGAGAACATRGCAAGGAGGGGGAATGGCTCTACAGACAGGTGCAAGAAAGGGGAGCCCCATCAGGGGCGGCAGGATGAGGATGCAAAGCCGTGGAAAGCAGCTGGCTCCTCTGAGGGCACAGGGGTTTGGGAAACGCTGCTGTCTTTATCTGAAAATTCACTTTTAGGGACATCTGCCTGAGGCTAAACAGCAGGACCAGCCGCTGCTTTTTCACAGMGGCTCCTGGGGTCATTGGATTTGGTCCCATTGCACTCACCTGTGATTGAAGAGTTTCACCACGGACTCCAAGCTGGCCACAGAGGTGCAGAGCGGGGCTGGTCTCAGTCATGGGCAGTGTTTGAAGGTGGGTTATCTGGACTGTGGAGCAAGAGTTACTCACACAGACTCCCTGAAACCTCCTTGATCTCCTCCTTAGTTGCTGGGCAGGACCGCTATCCTCCTTAAGCTAACTCCCACCTCATAGWGGCAGCCGAAGGAGCAGGGTGCGTGCCCTGATCGGTTGCTGAACCCAGCATGTGCCTTTGGCACATCACCTGTGGTGTGAAGAGGTGACTCTTGCACTGGCAGCGTGGATGGCGACAAAGCCAAGCCCTGGAGAGGYTGGCGTTGTGGTGAAACAAGGTCTTGGCAAATATGGAGACGGGAACCATGGTGCTGAGCACGGCTCAGGGCCTGCACAGAGAGCCCTGAGCTGTCACACGTTGGGCCAGACTTCTGCCTTCCAGCACCCAGCGCTGCCCGTGACCACCAGTCCCCATGGGCAGCYGTAGAGGCAACCCGGGACGCTGGGTCGCAGTGCCACCGTGTGGGCTCTGGTGGTTCCTCATGGCAYGGAAAGAGGGACTTGGGGACCCACAGAGCCTGAGGAGCTCTGAACTGGATCTGRGTCCCTCCAGGTGATGGATGAAGGCACAGAGAAATAAAAACGCTCTGCTGGAAACAGAAGCCCTGGCTTCCTGAGCATGCAGCATCCATTGCCTGGCACTGCTTTGCTCACTCWGGACCTGGCTACTAAGGTCAAASGTTTGCTTCGTTGGCAGGTTCCTTYTGAGGACCCTAAWGAAAAGRTCTTCATGCAATTCTCCCCATGAGGGCTGTCACCCAACAGGCTCATTCCTGCTSTCAGGGAGGCGAGGACCCTTCTCCATCTTCCTTCAGCAGTAGGTCAGCAAGAGCCGTACCAAAGGGATACCTCATCCTCTTYAGTGCAAAGACAGGGAATTGACCCAGTCCAAATTTATTGGAAGAAGCTGTTTGACTTAGTGCTGGAACAGATGCCAGGACCAAACAACCCTTATGTGGGGCTGGAAGGGAGAACAGCAGAGACCTATTTGTAAYTGGCTGAAGGGCTCTGGTATTTAAACAAGTTTAAATGGTTTAAATGGTTATTCCCAAGCTAGGATTTTGTCTGATTCAAAGCACCCAGTTTGAGCAAATAGTTTGGGGCAGAAAACTGCTGCTGCTGCCACCCTAGGAATCCCTAGCTTGTGCTAATGGAGGAGAGTGTCTGTAGGGGTGCCCCACTGAGCCATCTCCTCTAGTGCAGGACTGATCACAAAATATCCGATTTTCTTTTTGGAACATATTCTACCTGAGCGAAAGATTCCCCGCAGCTGCATCAGGTCTCTGTCAGTGCCCACACTGGCTGGGTATGAGGGGCTTGGCTATCTCTGCTACAATGCAGTTAGTTTGGATGAGCTCTCTCTCTCGGCTTGAGATGTTTGAAAGTCAGCTCCTACCACTGAGCCAGGCGCTCTCTGCTCGCTTCATAGTCAATGGAGAAAAAGCTTGCACTTAAAAGGACATGACTCAGCTGCCGTTTCTCAGACGCCTGCGTTAGGATGAATGAACTGTGCTCTGACTGCATCTGAGGATGCACCCCTCTGGAATCAGCTTAAACAGACAYTTAACAGTATCCCCTAGCTCTCCTGAGACCACACGAGATACATATCTATGCAGATTTTCAGGCAAAAGCTCTCTTTTAATAASAGCCAAGCAAAACCATGTGGGCAACATCTTCTGGCTTTATAGGATGTTACGCGCACTACCTATGGAACATTCATTGAAGACTGGAAGCTGTTTTCCTCCCATATCCTCCATCTCCCCAAAAACATGGTCAAATCATGCTGCATAGCCCTATATCCCTGGACTTGCAAGTTGGCATCCAGTTTCAAAGCCACTCTGAGACCAGGTCTCCAATAACCGTGGATGTCATTCATCACAAAAAAGCAAAACAGTCTATTTATTTATTTATAACAAGCATTGCTTTTGATTGAGCATTGCCTTTTTGATGGCCCTTCTTTCTCCTGAGTCTGCAATTTCCACTACTACTTCCATCACTGTTAAGACAGGCTGTGGAATATCCTAGCCTGCAGCAGATCAAAGACCCGTGCTCCTCATCCTCCAGGGCTGAGTCAACAGTGGGATTCCCAGCAAGGGATATCCAGAGCCATGAGGCTTTCCTCTCCTGCCAAACTTGTGGCACGTGTTTGGCACGAGGCTGCCAAACACACGCCAGCCTCTTGGAGGCTCTCAAGCCTGGAGGATTCCTGGGAGCTTCCCAAGGAGCCAGGCTGGGCTGGATGACCCAGCTACTCCTGATGATGCTGGCAAYAAAGAAGACTCTCCAGCTCTGTCTGCGGTGCCCAGGCTGGTGACCCTCTGAAACAGAGGTATTCCTGCCTCTCTGACATGCTGCCACTGCCAGCACCAAGTCCAGGGCTTATAGTAGTCCCCCAGTGATCATTTTCTTACCTTTTGGTGAAAAAAACCCACCAGAGTATACAGCTTTTTTAATAATCACTAGTGTGATGTGGTTCACCAAATCATTCCTTTAGACCGTGGCTCTTTCCCCAAGGGACCGTGGCCAGCTGCCCTCACGGCTGCCTCCCTGCCTCCAAAGCACTTTGTCCTCTGAAGTGGGCTGTCAGGAGCAGAGAGGTGGCCTTGAAACTCTTGCAGCCAAATTAAACGCAGCAGCTGCCAAAGCCCTTGGCACGCACTGCTGAAGCCACCGGAGGTGAGTCTGCTCTMCACCAGGCCCAGAGGCCTCTTCCACACAACAGCAGAAGGGACTAAAGAGAGGAATGCAGCAGAGGATGCAGCACAGAAGTCAGCCGCTCCAGCAATGGCACAGGTCCATCAGGAACGAGAGGAGACACTCGTTTTGTGATGCTCTTCTTACTGCATTAATGAGCTCTTCTAACGAGGCATTGCCTCAGTGCACCGTGCAGCTGAGAGAAACAAGGAGCAATAACCCACAGAATCAGCTGTTTTCTGGTACCTCTTTCTCTAGTAGATTGTTATGCACAGACAAGAGCAGTGCTGCTTYCCTCCACCCCCTGCCCCTACTCTGTCTTCTCAGCTCCTGCTCACTGTCCCCTATTTATGTGCTTGTAGGAGAGGGTATCAGGCAACTCCCTGTCCATGGAGGAGGGTCACAGCCTGAGCGGCAGGTCCCACAGCCCCTATGCCTTGCATCAGTGACAGCTGGCACAAATCAGAGTTAATTCTGGCCATTTCAAGTTAATTCTGGCCATTTCTACAGTTCTTTCTAAGCAGCTCTTTTTTAGTGATCCATTCTCATCCTCACCCCAAAGATTTCATTTTGTCCTCCTCATTTCGCTACCTTATGCCCATCTTGTATATCCATACCAGAAGCTTTGTAGGGACTGTTCACTTCTGCATTTCTGTAACACCAGGATTCCAGAGGTCTCTTCTGAAAAAAAAAAAAAAAAAAAACCCAAAAATAAATGAATAATTCTAACCAAGTCTTTTTCTCATCTTCTTGTGTTGACACCAGAAAAATAAGCTCAAGAATGAAGCACAAACAGATTTTTAACTGTTTGCAAGCTTCCCTGGGCAGTCAATGTTCTGACTTCTGTCTCAAATCATGCTCCTGCAGGTCAGGACAAGACTGTAGGGAGGCTTTTCCCCAAGCAGGGTGACATTTCCCTAATCAGCAGAGCAGCCACACAAAATTTGGACCATATAATAAGGTACTGCTGCAACAATATGCTTAGTCCATTAGGGACTGGAGAGATATCCCTGTGTCAGACATGGTCTRTTCCTCCAGGACCCATGGCTTCCCTTGCTTTCAGCACTCTGATCTAGAGAAGAGAGTTCTGATACAACATTTTATTATCAGAAAAGAAATATGGAAATATAAGAGCTTAAGGATTTAAGATACTAGAGAAACCATTATTCATAGGTAACAGATACTGGCAGATTGTGTGCCAGAAGTGCCATGTAGCAAGAGAGTGATGAAGTGACTGATCCCATTTTTCATCACCAACATGCAAAGGCTGTTGCAGGGTCTAATTGAAAATGTAAGTGTAGAAGAGTCTGGTTTTCTGCCCTTATTATCTAGGAGTCTATACAACCTTCTCAAGAGGAGACTTGTTAAATTAAATAGCTCTTGAATGCTCCTGAAATCTACAACTGATTAATCATCAGAGGAAGAAGGAATCATCTGACTGCATTATTCACCAGAGCTGTTAACTACAAAACAAAAATTGTAAATAGGCTATTTAATCCCATTCAGCTGTTTGGTAGGAGAAGGAGATATCACTGAAAAAATCTTATTTTGAAGACTTGTCCATTTCTCTCATTCGTGTCTCATCAGATTTTGCAGGGAAATACACAGATATCACTTCTGTCTCCCCTTCTAACTTATTCTATTTTATTAGGAGTGGCACAAAGAATTACTGAGCTTCACATTATTAGGCCAGAATCCCTGTTTTGCACCACGAGAGTTAAATCCCCTGTCAGATGGTCCTTTGCAGTCCCTGAGAATGTGGCCAACCGATGAGTTTCCCAGGAGTGACCCAGGAGTGTGTCAACTGCTCAGCAGCCCTGGTTAAAACTCAGGCTCACACAAAGGGCTAACAACTTTTGCCAAGGTTAAGAGTGACACCGTGAACTGCAGTGGCCAGGGCTGAGCTGGGAGAAAACGTTGAATTACCCACCGTTTGCACATGATATATGCAATCCTGATGCAGACAGGGGTTTTACTTTCCTCTAGTGGATGCATCATAAATGAGGTTGCTACAGGCTATGAGCTTTGCTCTAGCTTAACTTCCTTCAAGGACAGCTGAGGAGAGCTTCACATCACAGGATGGAGGACAGGCTGAATATCTTCTGATCGGCTTCAAGGTGGGCTCACACTTTAGGCAAAAGTGCTTCTGCCTTTGCCTGGCACAGGGAGCTCATGCAGCTCTGCTAAAGGGCATATTAATACAAAGAGGGCACAGTAACCTCTYTCACCTGCTATAATTCAATTTGAAGGAGACTCTTGCCCCATTTTCTTACTGGGAACATTTCCACTGGYGGGTGCATGCCTGGCTTTTATTGACCTGGAATCAAATGCCCTAGAGAATCTCCCTTGCATTATCATTTCGGGAGAMTAAGAGGAAAGGTTTCCTCTTAGCAACTGAAGCACGAGATCTCTGCAAAGGTTAAATGCAAAGGGTGTGAAAAGGAAAGGCAGGAAAAAATAAAAAATGTAGGGATTTTTGAAAGAAGTAGTCATGAAAACAGAGCTACTGCTAGACAAAGCTTTCGAAGGCAGCTGGCAACGGCACTCTCCAAGATTAAACTGGGCAGGTAGCTCTGTCTTTGGGAAGACAAGCACCAGCTCCTCAATTGCTCTGGTGACTTTCCRGTTCATGGAAAGCCCTGAAAATCAGCACCAGGAGTGTGAGGACTGTCGTGTGCCCCATGATGCAGTAGCTCTGCTTACGAAAAATGCAGGATGTCACCTCCTCTCCGTTGGAACACGCTGGAAGCAAAGATCRGGAATTTTTCTACTGGTACCCAGGCAGGCAGACCACTTTCTGCTCTTTCAGTTGRTTGGGAAGGAGCAATATTATGACTGATGTATATCTATGCAAGGTGCTGGCAGCTAATCCCTGAGGGTTTCTGACGTGTGTTTGCAGGTTCCTTTGTGGTGGGAGAGTATCTTGCTTTTACAGAAGGGGGTTTCAAGCTCTAAGCTCATATATGCACGACCATCCTTGCCCTGGCACGAGTTTCCTGAGCTCACGGGTGTATTCAGACAGGGGGGCTGACAAAGAGGAACAGAGGAATATGCGAAAACCTCCCGCAGTGAGAGGAGTCTCTGGTTTCCCAAACTATGGACCAAAACATCCAGTCCCTCTAAGGACTCCAGATACTACTGTGCTCATTAACCAGCACTTCCAAGGGCCAGRACCCCTCCTCCAGCCTCAGCTATAGCACCATGACACTAATGCTTTCTACAAGAGGATGAAAAAGCTTTCAGACTGTTGTATTCGTCTGCTTTAGAAGACTAAAAGTGAAGGGAATTTCCAAAGCTCAGTTCTCATGTGTTGTCACATATCGTTTCCAGTGGTTTTGTAGCACTATACCTCTCTTCGGCCTGTTTTGGATCCAATGGCTCATTTTCTTGAGTTCCTTCCAAACGTGCATTCTCCCACAACAGCAACATTCTCAACAGAGGAGAGTTGAAGCTATCAGTCAGGCATGGATATGTTTATCCAGCATCCCCCTTTTTTAATAAGCATCCTTACTCTGGTGCAGCTGCTTGGACTGTCACCAGTAATGTGTCCCTGTCTGTTTGGATAACATGGGAATGTGATCTTTCATACTGCAGGAGATTTACATATGGCATTTTCACTGGTGCTGCCTAAAGAAACCCCACTCRAAGTCTCAAAGCTTCCAGGAAGTTCAGATACAAATTTTGCAGCTTGGGACCTATTTTTATTTAGCTTTGATTTTTAACTCCCTGTTTCTTCTCCCTTTGATGCCTTTTCCTGCAATTGCAAACAACTGAAAAGCAACTGGAGGCAATACCGTGGAGCTTGGACTGTTTGCCAGGTCCCTGCCCCAGCTGTGCACCTGGTCCACATCCCAYACATATGCTGTCGGGAGTGGGAGATCACCACGTTTTCTGCATGCTCCATCTTCCACCAGCCCATGAAGGTAAGCTGCAGTTGTCCAGTCGGGATGATCAGGCAGCCACAGCTGCCCTTACCTTGCTCATCAGATACCACCTTTGCAGAGGAAATCARCATTATGGAGGACACCACCCCACGCAGGAGAATGGAAGGGAAATTATGGCCCTTGGAGGAGAAAAACACTTTTTTTTTTTCATTTAGCAAGCAGGCATGGGCTTGAACTCCTTTCCAGGAGTAACTTTTGATCGCACAACTCAGGCACTCAGCTTGACCACTTCCCTGTAGGTCAAGGAGACTGTGCTACCCATGGAGCTGGGTGTCCACAGATATCTATTCTGAAGTGGCAGAATGGTTAAAACGACTCACAGAGATTTGCTCACAGTCTGAGAAATCTCAAACAATCCTCAGCCTTGAAGACACAACAGCCTCATACAATTCCCCACCACTCACAGAACGATTAAGAGCAGCTCAAAATGCAGGCAGAATCAATCTAGAGGGCTGCTTGGGCTGTATATCTCCACGGTAAGAATCACAAAGTGTCATAAATGCCACCAAATTATGGAACTATCATCTGTCTAAACACATACACAGGCACACAAAAGATATTTTTCCATAACACCTTACCTATATATATAATCCGTTATTTGTATTTGACCTCTATTTGTATTTGACCTCTATCATGCTTCCTGCTAGTAGAATCTCACCTCTAAGGTAAATTGCCTGACCATCAGCTTTATGCATTTTAAAAAAATGCAACTTGGGGAAATGAAAAAGAAGAGGCAAAAGGTTTTTTGAGTGATCTCAGTGGTTGATTTTTCCCAGCCTTGGAAATAGGTGCTGCTACAGAGAGGCTTTAAAGAGCACAGGAAAACATTAATGAAGGCTGGAATGATGTCGAGTATCCAACCCAATATTTCTCCTTGCAATAATTTCTTTAAGCCTCATATTCAGAGTTCAGTAGGTCATAAATTTTGCCTGCTCTGAAGTTAACTGGATCCATGAGATGTAAATGTATTACTCATGCACTGGTTAATTTGTATGCTTGTTGCTTTCCAGCCTCTCCACAAATTGATTTTTAGATTCGTTATTTAGCCAGGAAGATATTTCCCGGCTCTTCCCTCGGAAGGTCACAGAACAATGTGGCGCCACTTACTGCCATGCAGAAGCAGAGTGAAGCAGGGCACTGGAGACCAAGATCCCCCCAACCCTGGCTCAGTCGTTCAAACAATTGTGCTGGTGACAATGTCAGGCATGGTGCATTGCACTTGGCAGATGCATTTTCCGAGCTACAACTGAGCAGAGAAGTAGAAAGACAGATGACGGGTCAGAGAGAAGGGACCTACAGTAGCAAACCAGTAGAATCACATGGGCCTGGGCTGAGTTGGCACCTCAGGCCTCTTGAAGTCATCTCTTCAAGCACAAAATCCTCATCCTTCCGCAAATGAAACCCTGTCCCAGGGGCTTCTCAAACCATACACTCATATCTGCAGGTGGTTTCTTTCTTCATAGTGCCGTCTCCCCATGCTCTGCCTGGATTAATCCGACAGCTCAAATTCCACAGGTCACCTGGAGACAGATCCTTACGTTTGTATTTGTGGCAGTAGGACTGTGTTGTTTGAGMTTAGGAGGACATTGCTCACATTGAGGTTCTCACCAGCACTGTGCTATCACCTCAAGTTGTCCAAGACAGATGACCTGAGACAAATGGGACAAAGTCCAGAGGGAAATAAGCYATCTTAATCTGAATCCTCTGACTGCACTTGATTCAGTATGCCTTCCACATGGCATGTGGCTCCTCATGCATGGGCCCAGGCCCAGGAAGCTCACCTGGATTGTTACTTGGCATGGCACCGAGGTCCCATGTCTGCACATCAGTGCTTGTCTCAGCCAGTCTTGGACCCGTGTGGGTCTTCCTCTTGGAGCCCTGGGACCAGCTCCAGGACTGACAGTTTGCTGCATGAAACATCATGAAAAGCTGGCAGTGCTTGAAAATGTGGAAGCCCACCAACTTGGAACCGAGGCTGGAATATGGCTGCAATCCAGGTCCAGCATCCCTTCATTTTAATAATGCTTTGGGAAGATTAATATCTTCATATGCAAGGAGTTTTTAAAGAAAGCTTCATGAAGAAATGCAGCGGTATGCCTCTGATTTACATCTGATGCTTTCTAGACCTCTAGAAAGCATCCTGTCCATCCCCATGTCCCCACATGCCACATCATATGTTCCTAATACGGAAGTTCCACACCTTCTTTAAGGTGCAAACTTCTCCCAAAGGTGCTCATTACAGGCTTCCTTCATCTTTCTATGGTGTTACMTCCATGGCTGTATGGCAACAGCTTGAAGCCTACTTTTCCTTTTTTTTTTTTAAATCTGATTACATTTTGACAGTAATTTTACACCTTTTATGTACTATCTCCCACTGTTTGTATTCTAGGAAACATTTACTGCCTCTCTGATTTGCCAGCACCAGGATTGCTCACCCTCCCTGGGGAACAATGAGAAATGATGTGTCAGAATCCACTCACGTCCCAGCACTCCCTGCTCAAAACAAGGACCCTATGGGYAAGTGAACAAACAGATTACTATAATTTATATCTCTCTGGGTAACATCCTGCAGTTCCTTATCTTCGTAACTGGGGTATTGTTCACTCTGTAGGGCCTCTTTCAGCTTAAGGAATCATGTCATAGTAGCATTCACRGTGGTGAAAAATCACTTGCCTGACAGAAATGGCCTTATGGGAATAATGAAGATTTTCCCTTTTTTCCTCTCAGATGTTGTTATTATAACGTAGTGGAAATTAGAGCTTGGGGGAAAATATTTCTGCGTCCCACTAAAACTTCCTGTGATTTCTAAAGTTTCCGCCTTCTGCAATGGGACAATACATATGAACTTACAAAGCTGTTTTGGGGAAGATGTAGGTGAAATGATCACCTTGGCAAAGATCCAGCATGGTGAGCAGGGTGCTTCTGCCAYGAAACTGAGGGCCAGGGCTCCAGTTTCTGTTTGCCCTCAAGTCCAGCTCCAGTGATGAACTGGCCAGGGAGCAACTGGCTGTTCTGAAGYGAGCCCATCTATTAAGCTCTTTATTGGAGGTTTCAGTATTTTGCACTCAAATAATCATTTGAAACACTGACTTGACCCCAGCTTTCCCACATCCCCATGGACTCATCGAAACATTAAGCTTGAGAAGATGATGCAGACCTGAGAATATCCCCACCTCTCTGTAAAATAATCTTCAAAACTGGTTCAGTCACATGAAGAGTGGTACTTTTTGACACATCAGCCTTTTCTGCTGAAAACACATTTATCAAAAAAAAAATTCCCAATCAACCCTGGTGATAGTTTAGCCCAGAAGAGCTGCATGTGTGGATTATTAGTGAAAAAGTCTCTCCTTACCTCATCCTTCACCTCCTGTCATCACCTTCCAAAATCTTCCTTAAGGCAAAGAAATCACCATCAACCCCCTCACAACCACTGTCAGGGTATCTCACGATACCTTCAAGACCACTCTTTGCTCTCACTTCTGTTTTCATCAGGTTCTTGCCCAGGCCTCCATGGAGGTGGTGTCAAGAGAACGTTGCCCTATCAAAGCAGGTGTTTGGAAGGAGATGGCAAGAAGACAGGCGATTCTTCATGCCAGAGGAAATCTGTTCTGCTCATTTGTCTTGGGAAGTAAATACAAKGGTTTCCCTGGGATTGCTCAGATTTCCACTTGTGTCCGGACTTTCCTCTGCACATACCATTTAACACCAACATCCTCTGCGTGTCCCAGTTTGCTCGGCGCACCTCACTCATCCTAACATTTACCAAGCAGGTGTGAACATCCTTATCTAACGCCTCCCGCGTCAGTCACTTGGCTTCAAACCCTCTTKTTTAGCACTTCCCTTTAACGCTCCCTCCAAATGCAATGCAAAGGAAGGCTGCCAGGCCGACAGAGCCAGAGAGGGGAACCCCGTGTCTGGCAGAATTGCAGCCACTCTGCAAGGAAGCAGCAGGAAAGCTTTCTCACCCGTGTGCTCCCCTCCATCCCAGAAGGGCCATCTCTGCTGGCAAGCCTGCAGCTTATTCAGTCTGCCCAGTGAATCCKCTCACCGACTCTCCGCCAGAAGGCCGTATTAATACTGGCTGAATGGAGTGGGAGGTTTGTGGTCGGAAGATTTTCCCTTAGGAAAAAGCCYAGACCACCAACCCTTTCACACTGACCACCCAGATGCTCGCAACCTTTGGCCAGTGTTGGCACGAGCTGGGCTTGACAGCGGATGTAGCTTTGTGGAATGGATGGGCTGGATCTGTCTAGGGGTGAGCAGGGGGGAGGGAGCAGGGAGACTGCAGGGAATTGTTTAGGAGAGCTCTGAGAAATATTGGTCGAGTGCTTCCATTTAATTATTCACTCTGCTTAATTTGCTTTTGGACAAGATGAATCGTTCATTGACTGCGCAGTCTGGAAGCAACTCCTTTCTGACTAAACAGACTCAGCATTAAATGGTAAAATAAATGGAGGCCAAGCAAAGAAAATTCCTCCCRTCAGATTGATTGTGTTGGGGCAGGATTCCTGTACAGAAGCCAGATCAGATAGAAATACAAACAAAAAAATTTACTATTTGTCAGAGTAAGTATCCACAGTTTTCCTTTTTTTCCAGCTRCAGTTTTTCAGGCAATTTAGTATTTGCAGAATACGGTGCACTGACAATAATGTCAATGTCTCTGCAGTCAGTATTGACCTGAGGTGGGGGTAACCCAATGTGGGCAGAGCTGGTCTAATAGAGCAGCCTGTGCAGGAGACCCAGTGCGATTCTTCTCAAAGAGCTTCGAACACCTCAAACGTTGTTTCRTCTCTCAGTCCAGGTAATCCTCATGGTTTTTATTGTCTCTGTTCAGAGAYGAAGAGGTAGATAGCAGTATAGGGCAACTCCTCAAGCACATCCTTCCCAAGTACCTGTTACAGGACAGGAGGAATTACCTTCCTCCCAGGGAAGGTGGCTCATTCTAGTGATCCTCGGTGCAACCATCCTCCCACTTGCATCTGSTCTGGCCAGATCCATTTTTGAGTTCTGTTTCAAAACTGGATCCTGGCTGCTGACTGGTGGGTCATGAGCAAGTTGCTTCCATTTTCTGTTTTGTCCTATGTAGGCATGAAATATTTCAGGACATTTACTAAATATTTGAGGGTATTTATTGACTATACAAATCAGCAGGATCTTCACTGGAACTGGGCTTCAAAACAGTAAATATGTAAATAATGGGTAAATTTACATAGGAGTAAAGCAGTTAGATCTTCAGCTCTTGATTTTTAACCACTGGCCGCAGTGATTAAACACTAAAACAAAGACTTTTAGGGAAATCTGACTTTTTTTCTTTTTTAAAACCAGCTTTAACCCTTGAATTGAATCACTGGTGACTGTAAATCTTGTTTTAAATTATTCAGTTCTCCTTTTCAGGTTTTTAAAATAAATAAGACTAAACTTCACTCAATAAAGATCTGAAAATTCATCGAACACAAATATCTTGGCCTAGCTCATGCTACATTAATTTTATTTTCCTTCTTTCATCCTGATTAAACTGTCCACTAGTAATTCTTTGCCTCTGGGCAAATGCAAACACAACTCTGTCACTAATAGGAATTGAGTATGTCTGCATAAAAATACAATTAAAGTAACAGTACACTTCACATTTCATGCCACTCAAATTCCCAAGTAGGTCTATTATTACAGGATTTCTCATGCATTGTTAGGATTTTTTTTGCATTACACTCCAAACAACTGATTTTCTCCTCTGGTCAATCAGATTTAAATATAATGCCRTGCATAATTTGGGCTTGAAACAATAACAATAAAAAAATCCTGTCCCAGATGTTCGAGATGTATTTTTTCATCTTTGGTGGAGGAAATCCAGCCYTGGAAGGAACCCATGAACTTTTAAAATCTTTTGCAAAACCCAGAGTTGCCCAATCGGTTACAGTCAGGTGCTAAGCAAGCTTCTCTAAGGTGAGTGAAGGTTGATATTCAAGTCACAGCTCAGAGTAAGATAGAGAGGAGATCTGACCCTGGTCCCTACAGCTGGAGAAGAGGCTACTTTCAGCATTGAGTCTGTTATTGAATCCCAAGACAGAAAAGGCATGAATTTTTACCTTCATTTGTAAATTCTATCCTACACCTAGAAGAAGTTTTAGCTTTTGAAGACTGTCATTCCTTGATGGAAGGAGTCTCTTCATAAAACTCCCACCCAGCACTGCAAATCTGGATCAAGGCAGTCAGTTAACACCATCTCTCCCAACCCCTAAAGTGTTGAGTCTGCCAGTATGTTCCTGAGAGGCCTCCAAAAAAAAACCCCAAAACTATCATGTAACAGGGAAGCAAGCTAGTTCTTCAGGACTTACGAGTCAAACTAAGTGAATATAGTAATTCCACAGTGCCTTTTTCTTCTTTTAATTATTTAGGCCTAAATACAATGTTCCCGGTTCGGCTGGAAAGATGCAAACAATCACATTCAGTGGTGGATATAAGTTAGTGAAGATGAAGGACTTCCAACTCAAGTGATCAGTTAGGAGCAGTGAGATTCCTCAGAATGCACATTAGAAGATTGATGCTGGGCCTCATATTCCCTCCAAAAATGACTTTACAGTGTTTACAGCACACACTAAATTGCCCAATAGAGAGGATGCACATCAGGGTGGTGGATTCGGAGGAGGATCGCAGGAACATTTGATAATGGCAAAAGTAAAGTGCATGCACAGTTGCTTACCTTCATACAGTATATCAAAAAGGTCCCTGAAAAGTTGTTTAAAATTAGCCAGCACGCTAAATGCATTTTTCTGTTTCTGCTCCTTGAGCAATATCATGTCGATAGCGACCTCATTTTCCATTCTATGACATTTTTTGTATTGTAAACAGTTTAATCTCTTACGTGCTCCACTCCTAAAGAATTGTCATTTATTGATACTTAGGAAGGCATTTTCAAAGAGCCTGTYGGAACTGGCATTGAACGGCTGTGAAGCACAGAGTCAGAATTGGAAAATCAAGACAGCTCTTGTAGAACTGGGTAAGCTCTATGAAATCTTTGGTTCTCACGGGTGAGGTTAAAGGCCAGCACCTCTGCAGTGTATGGTCGACCCAGTATGGGAAACATTTAACCACTTGTAGAAAATTATAGRGTTATCTGCATTGGCTACACAAAACAAAAGGCCCTAACACAGCAAATCCTCTCACAACTCATACTAAACAACCTCTGAACCTCATTCTATAGCCAATTAATTCAATCACWTCTTTTATATCTGCTGCAATCCTAGTCAAGAAAAAAACCCCAGCAACCCTTTTTATCGTCTGCCAGAGCTCCAGCAGTCTTCAGAGAAGGTTCCAGTAGGTCATAATTTAGTCAATATTTTACTTTGCACAGCACATGAAAACCCTCTGACATCAAAAGCAGTAGATTTACAGATGCTGGGCATTTACAGATACAATTGTTCTGCCAAAGTATGAGCGTGCTCACTAGTTCAGATTTAACTTCTATTATTTCCTCCAAATGGAAATTGGCATACATCCATCTGTTCCCCAAATTCAGGCGAATAGCTCCTGCAGATTGCGACCATCTTTCCCCTCTGGCTCGCCTATACCTGCACTGCAATGGTAAAGTAYATAAGAGCTCTCACCATCCACCCACAGCTTCATTTTGCGTAGAGTCGCTTCACAAACAYGTTTGTCTCATAGTTCATATGTCACCGAGTAAACTGTTGGGAGCTCTAACTTTAAATAGCAAAAACAGGGAAGTTTCTGTCATTACATATTCCTTCACATCTTGACAACATCTATAAAGCCTTGGAAAAAAATAAAATTCTCTTAAGGTACATGACTGAATTTGCAAAGCAAAAGGATCTGGTGGTGCTCAAATATATTAACATGTGAGGGAGGACGCTTTGAAATCAGTGTGGTGAGCACTTCAAGTTGGATAGATCCCACCTTGGCCATAGGGCTGAGGTGCCCCATGAGCCCAAACCCTTAACAGCCCTTCACCTCCTCCAGAGCTCTTCAGCACTGGTACATCATCAAGGAGATCCCACGCAGCTCAACACAGCACTACATGGACGTGGAGCTGGATGGGACCTGCAGAGCCCTGTGAACTTCTCACTGGTGTTTAATGTGCCTTCACAAAGTGCTGCATCACTCATAGGCCCGTCAGACCTTGCACGCTGCTGACCTGGTCATGATGGTCTATCCTGACCACTCAAACCACTCATGGCCTGTTCAGTCTTGCTGGGAGCACAAAACTCACCCAAGKTGACGGGTGACGCCCTGGGTGGCCAGCCTGGACTCCGGGCTGCTCTAGCTTGGAGGCAACATGGGTGTATGGATATGTGTGGYCGCGTAGACGCACTTTGTGTCTCGCAGAACTGGCATTAGCAGCGTTGACGCAGTAATGGGGACGAGTCGAGGGTGCAGACAATAGGACTATGTTTTCTGCCACAGCAGGAGCTTTTACTCAGTGCATTTTTCAAAATGACAGTAAATAGGGTTGGAAGGAATATGGACAGGCCATCTAATGCAACCTTTAGTTACTGCTGATTTCCATTCAGGCACACAATTTAATATGTTTAATTTTATTTTCCATGTGTGGGATGGGAAGGATTTCCATTCTCCCTTCTTTATTGCTGCTTTTCTCCATAAACCAAGCAGTTACACTAGCAGATCATTTTTGCTGAGAATGCACCCACGAATAAATTGCTCTGTCAAAATGTAGGGTTCTGTAGATGGGTGTTAATTTGCAGGACTCGCAGATTCTGTTCCAAACCCTACATTAACCTCTGAGGTGGCCCKTGGCCCACCACAAATTAAAATCTTGTTTCTTTTCCTGTTGAAGTGGACAGGAGGAGGCCRACAGTCTCAGTAGACTTTCTCTGAAGTCATCAGCTTTGTGTTCTCACTGTTGTCTGTCAACTTTTAAGTTTCTAATAGATAGAATATGACATATGAGAGAAAAGCTCCTTTTATTTTTCACTGAAGCTAGTGTCCCTGGGCTTCCACCCTGAAGAAGTAAAGGAGATGTTCCCAATCTCAGCCTTTTTCCTTGTCAACCTCATCTATCAGCTTTGTTTAAGCAATTATCTCACCATATGAAACATAGATGGTAGCAGCCTAACACTGCTTTTGCTCACCCTGGTGCCAAGTAATGCATCTTTGAGTTCATCTTCTCTTTCTTACATACCTGGAAGGGAGATGACATGCCCACATACACACTAGCAGCACCCCAAGGAGTCCTTGAAGTATCCTGGGCTGACAGGAGAGAAGTAAAGGTAGAAGATCATYCCTCTAAAYATTTKGAGAGGTRCAGAAACWYTTACTCCATCAATTCCATYAGTTTTAAGGCAMAGAGCCCCATGCAACTGCAGGAAAGCCAAGGGAAAASAAACAAAAAAGAAAACATGAGATCYTTGAGATGTGGCCAACGGAAAGAGATGTGCCAGAATACAGTTTGGAGAAATACAGATGCACTGCCAARGAAGCACCAGTCCTCTTGGGATCCTCTCACATACACCATGTTTTACCTGCTGGTGCTGTCGCTGATCAAAATCCCCTGCATTGTCACCACAGCAAGAGCAGGGTTGGGCTGTAGCATGGGGTACCCTCTGMCCTTGAGCTGACATTTCCCTTGGCTTGGCCTCATGTGCTCTGGTTTGTAAGAGCATGTGCAAAGTTGCTGCTGTAGGGTTTAATCAGCTTCTGGTGTATTCTACAGGTCCTTTAGGCTCTCCAAGCAGAGCTTCCTTCAGTTTGCCCTAAGATTCTTGTGCTTGTTTTCTGSATGTCCTGGTTTTATCCACTGCTCCCTACATCATATCCAAGCCACCAGAATGGCCCCTCTGCCCTTGAAAACCAACAAGCCCTTTATAACAAGAGGCTCAACRCATTAGGGTTGAATGTCCTGCTCAGCCACGCTGCCACAGCCTGCACACATCCTTGCTAATAGCTGTGAGCTGAGGTGATGGATAGCACTTGGGTATGAATTATGGCCAACYGCCCAGCGCTGCCCTGAGAAGGCTGTATTTACCCAAACACAGAGCCAGCTTCTCCTTTGGGTTGCCAGGGCTGGAAATTCAAGGGATAGCTTGGATTTACCTGCGAAGAAGTTATTTTAATTGCCTCCTGTTTCCTATTGGGCAGCAATATACTCAGGGCAGAAAATAAAGATACAGCTGGTGCTCTGGGATTACAGTTTGTGTGTGGTAAATAGGAAATAACCGAGAGTGGCTTCTCTCGAGTGAATATATTGCTGTTCCTGAGATCTGCTGTCATTCAATACGCCAAAACATTCTTAGCAGGGAAAATAAAAGGGCTAAAACCAAACTCAAATACTGTGGTTTGGGGACATTTGCACCACTGCTTGTTTTCCTTCAGATGGGTGGGCAGAGACTGGGAGAAAAAAAAMCAAACAAAACACATGCACACCAACTGGAAGATGCTGGAACAAAATAGAAAATAAAAGTCATATTGACACCATCCTCAGTGTTGTGGATGAGCAGCAGCCAGGGATGAGGTTTCTAAACCGGGATTTTCAAACTCAGAGTTCTGCAGAGGAACCGGATGTGACGCAAATGTTACCTGAAATAGAAAAGACTCTTTGGAATGTTTGTTTCTTTGTTTAGAAGAGCTCAGAGAATACAGTTATTTTTGACATGAGACTGTCCAGGACTCAAGTAAACATGGCCATGCTATAAATAAATAAATAAATAATCCACCAGTGTATCAAAGCTCCCCTAAAATAGAAATCTTTGCAGGAAAAAGGTCACATCCTCCACCGGTGGAGGCCTATGCTGATTCACCTCAGCATAGCACCTGGATTTAATTTAAATCATAACATATTTTTTATGCCTAAATATTGGACACAGAAAATAGCTGCCTGCCATTAACCAGTKGTTGCCATTGGGTGGAAGAAACTCGATATAGTCCGAGGATTTKCCAGTGCTGCGTGGTAGGAGGCGTTGAGGGCTGGGCAATGTCCATGCTCAAGACTGGAGATCTTTCCTCAACCTCTGTGTTCTGCCAGTGCTTGGCATGGACCTCGATAAAGTGGGTTTCCCACCAGTCCTTGGTGTGAGTGCTCATGAGTTTATGACAGCAAATACCTGCCATGGGTATTAGACCTGSCCTGAAATAAATGCCCTTCCTAGCAAAAATCTTTTCAAAGCTCCTGGGTTGCAGTTCTTTACACTTACACCCATAATTTTATCCCATTATCAAGATGGTATTACAGTCTTATTACTTCCAAAGGCCGTGGATTAAGAAAGACATCAGGTCATGAAGTACAAAACAGAAAACAATCACTCATGTTAATCCATTTACAGCATTTTTGAAGCTTCAGTAAAACCCTTAGGGGAAGGARACAGTCCAGCCATGCTGCAAATGGGGAAACAGAGGCACAGATGYGCTACATCTTTCAGGCTCATCCATCAGAAAATATTTCTTCTACATTCCAGCAGATCTCTCCCACTGCTGGACAACATGACTTACCCTGCAATCCTCACKATAAGCCAGATCTTGATGGAGAGGCCTGGGAGGTCACGACCACATGAGTTTAGATTTCACAGGAAATYAGGCTAAAAATACTGAGATTCACATTGAGTTATTTCAATTGCGTCTGGTTTGTAAAACTTCAGAATCATATTTCCAATCTTTTCTTACAGACACCAAGTCTGTGAATTTTCTTTAAATGTATGTTACACAAAGCAAGCAAGCTGATAACCTTTCAGACTCCCAAGACTCCACGTGTTGGGACTCAAAAAGAGAGAGCAATGCTCCATTTCCACCAGGATCTGAAAGCTCATCCTCTAATCTTCCCAGTCAACAAAACAAGGACCTCTGTACCATGCAGCACAAACTCACATCTGTGGGGACCAGGTTGGTTTTTGGGGAGTTCCCCCTAAAACTTCAGGACTCACTTTGTCCAGGCAGACACTGAAAAGACAGCTAAGAACTGGGTCCACASATTTGATAACAAAATGCACTAGATCATCCCCCTGTTTTCTCTAAGGCAAAACCTTAATAGACTCRTGCATCTAAAYCTACCTCTACTGCCAACATTGTTCRCAGAGTGATCTAAAATTAGCCGGGTGGATTTAACGTCATGCTGTTTCCCTCTGCTTTCGAGAGCTCGGCTTCGTGCTATATTTAAACCAAAGGCAACTGCTAAACAAAGGTTTGGTGCGCTCTGCTTTGACAGAAATAGGCACTGCAGCTATTTTTAGCCTTCAGGCTGCACAAGTTACAAGCAGCAGCACTAAATGTGTCCCAAAGAATATCCAGAAGCCACTATACACAGGCATAAGTAACCAAACTGCTCTGCTTTCTGAGCTAGCTTATCTAGACCCTAATTCCCCCTTTTGTGTCTCATTGCATTAAAAAAAAAAAGCCTTTATAGAAAGCAGATGAGGTTGCATGTCATGCTTTGCACACATTTTTCTCCAGTTTTCACATTTTAACATTAACCAAATAGTGCACTAGGAATACCAGGGCATCTAGACTGTAGCTCTGCCTCATGCAGGCGCTCGTGGCTGAAACACTGGATGTGAAGCGAGGGGTTTTGCCTTGTGGGTGACTTCAGGCAGGAGCTCCAAGGCTAAGGTAGGAATTGGCTTTTGCAACACGTTTTAAGGGACGATGTTTCATTTTCTGCTAGCCCTGGGGTGATTACTCTCACGGGACAGCATCAGAGACAGTGTGCAAGGTGTGCACTTGCACAGCAGGTAAACCGAGTCACAAATGGTCCCCTGGGAGCCTGCAGCAGGGCTGGGTACTGAATTCTGGTCCTCTGGGAGATGATGCTGAGCAGCAGCTCCTGGGTCAGGACTTCACCCCCTTAGAGCCTTCTGCAGCCCCTACAACATGTCCTGTTAGGGTCAGATGTCCTTGCTGGCAGCTCAGACTCTCTGGGATCACCGTGCTCAAGGGAGCTCTGTGATCTGCATGGGTACATTTCTCACCAGGGACACAACACGGGTGGACATCCCTTCATGGACACCTACTTTCCTACATTTAGATGACTTCACCTGTGAGTTGAGCTCAATCCTAGATAACAGGTCAAAAAAAAAAAAAGATTTTAAAACATTGTTGTTTCCATCTCAGTGCCAAAGAGCCCTGGCCTGCCCAAACAGAGCTGTGAAAAAATGTTGATGTGGTATTTTTGTACAACTGGGAGCAGAGAAAACACACCTGGATCTATCTCCTCCAGAAGCCCTCCTATGTGTCCAGTCTCCCATCAGCTTGGCAGTGCTTTCCTGAGATTTTCATCCCTGGCAGAGGTGAGTCCTCTCTTGCCCCATCCCAGGGCAAGTATCTGGGGACAGGGAGGGATGGACTTCTCATAAGGAGATGATAAGTGTTGAAAAAATGACTTATTAAAACCAAAGCAATTCTTGCAGCTTCCAGGTAGCTCTTGCCCAAAAAAGTTAGTGCACATACATAGTGACAATGCAGAAAATGGAGGAAGTGCTCAAGAAAGCACTGAATAAAATTGCACAAGGTAACATGCCTACACCATGGAGAAMGGAGGGAGGAAGACCTGGGGGAAAGCCTGGTTGCAAGTGCCCTGAAGACCTGCAGCCACAGCTGTTCTGCAACTAATTCCCCAAAGAAATAGTTGGGTTTAAACTCCCCTTTGCATTACCCAGCCCCTGGTAATGGAAACCAGAACCTGCTGCCTCCAGCACACGTGCCGGGGTGTCACCACCTAACCCAGCAGCCACAGATTGGGAAAGCGAAAGTTTCTCCTCAGAGGTGGGATCAGCACAAGAACATCAAGGTTTTCCYGAGCTTGGAAACACATCCAGGCATACATGAGCATGATTGAAATGTAATCCCCATCTGTGACAGGGCCGCCTTTGTCCTCAGGAGAGTTCCCATGGGGTTAAGCTCTTCTCTTCTTAGCCTCTTTTTCCTTCTTATTGGTTGATTTCWGTCTAATTTTAAAACTCCGTGGATAGCAGCTGGGAAACACAAGTCCTGTATGTGGGCAGGGACAGAAACAGGGTGAGTCCAATCTGCCCTGGTAACATCAGCCATAAATCTCACTCAGACTGAAAAAAGTCCATCCACTGGCCATGCTGATCAATACATTATAGTGAAAGCGTACTGGAAAGTTCCTTTTGGAAAATGCTTGTTTCCTGAGGCAAAATCTTCCACGGCGACGTGCTGTTTTCAGTGGGAATTGGACAGAGCTGCCTGTGTCACCACCTGGCMGGTTACATCACAGCCAAGACCTGGCACCACTGCTAGCACAAGCAGCCCAAAAACTTTGGCCTCCCTTCACTCCCGAGGGATATTTGCACTCATGTCCAGGCTGAAAAAAGGGATTGTCAGAGTTCAGGTACTGAAGTCCTCAGCGACACCCTAAATAAGAAAATCGGGTAGCTGAGGGAGGTAATTTGTCCCTGAAGCYCCAGGTTGAGCTGGAAACATCTACCCCTTGATGACAAGCCGGATGGTTTTGATCAGCAGTTACAGCTCGCATCACTTATGTTGGCAGCTGGAGGTGTTTGGGGGGAATATCTTGATCCTCCTTATAAACAAAAAGGGTCCTTCTGTTGTGTTTTTAGGTCTAAAAGCCCTCCCAGAAGAAGCAGACATATCCTATGACCCCTGGAGTAGCAACACACCCAGCACTGCAGTACCACACTGCTGAGTTCAGCATGGTCAGGGACGCCCAGCTTGACTGATTCCTCCCTCCAGGGACCAGCCCCGCTCCTGTCAGGGTTGGCAGGGGATGATGAAGTGTTCCTTACATCTGGCAGCAGCTGGAAGAGCAGCACCCCATGGCTGGCACACCGGGTACATCTCAAAGCTTGGGAAAGCAGGGACCTGGTTTCAAGATCCGGCTTTCATTTCTCCCTTGGCTCTCATTTATTACTTGTATAGGCATAGCAGGGATTTTTTTTTATGCAGCAAATCATTAAAAAGAAAGAAAAGAAAGCCATAAAACCTTAGTAACAATTGGAAGAAAAGGAAGTGGGACGAGAGGCTGGCATTCAATCAACAGAAAGATGAATTGAGTCCAGCTCCAAAATGCTGCTGAGAAAGAGAGTGGCAGAAAGCATGAAGTTTTACAAAAATGGCCCAGCACAGAGCTGCTCTGGAGCCAGTTCTGAGCAAAGAGCCTCCTTGTGGGGCCCTGACACAGGTGAGCGACTCATCCAAGTCATTTCATGTGAGTCTTGGTGAGAATATCTCATTCTCTTCACATTCTCTTCTCTCTCATATCTCTTCACAGAAGGACCTGCTGGCTTGAATTTCATGGCATCCTTCTCCATGGGGCTCAAGTCAGAATACACAACTGCCAGCCACAGTCATCACCCTCTTTCCTCGTCCTTTATTTTTTGTATTTTTTTATTCCTCTGTGTAAAATCTTCCCTAACTAGTCATTAACCTCAGCCACAGGACACAACGATTAAACATTACTGTGGTCGTAACATGGTACATTACTTGCCTCACAGTTGAAAGTGTTTCCTCCAGCAAGGGAGAAAAAAGAGACTGGAATTAGGGTCAGGATTCTCCTTCACACGTATCTAAATCAACATCTGGCACCACAGACCTGTTATAAGCAATGTGTTTGCACAGAGGGGCATGTTACATGAGCAGTACATCTTTSTTGATTAAACATACAAGCAAGCAGGAAGACCCAGCTTCTCTTTCATGCTAGAAGAGAACAAGGATGGTTTCAGCAAGAAGATGTCTCAGCTCAGTCCCAGAAAAAACTTCCTTTGAAGTGGAATAAAATAAAGGGTGAACTTCCACCAAAAAAAAAAAAAAAAAAGACAGGTAGATTTGGCTTCATCTCATCTCCACTGTAGACCCTCCCACATAGTATAATCTGAGCTCCCTGGGCCTCCTATTTAACTTCTGGAGAGAAATGGGTACTTTTAGGATTTGTTTCATCTGCCTTGTTTTAAATGCCTAATTTTCACTTACCTTTCCTTCACATCCTTGTGAACAGGACCTGGGTAGGTCCACAAAGCCCCATGTTACCTGCGGATGCCACCTGTAAGAAGGAAAGAGCTGTGGGGCTTTTTAGTAGGTGTGTCTCTCACTGCACACCAGCACTGTAGGGACCCCAAGCTGGATCTTCRCAGTGCCCCCAGTAACTCCAGGAGAGACTTTCAGTCCCACATTTGTTGTCTATGTCCCTTCCCTCACACGTAAACATGTATGGGACCAATATCAACAATATCRCCCATAACTCTGCAGCACTGGCAGTGTTTTAACTGTTATAGTGGCTCCAAAACGATGGGAAGGAGGTGAAGGGGATACGATCATGATTGCTCAAGTAAAGCTATGCAAAGCTCTTTGTGAGCTACTGCCACACTTATAAAAGATAAAGTCCTACGTTATCCAGCCAGGCTTCTCAAGAGAAAGACAAACCTYCTCCATCTCCATGAGGGAGATGGAAATACAGAGAGTTCAGCACGTGACCTCCTGAAACAAAATCTCTGCAGATGCGCCCCGGGGCTGACGGGGAGCTGTTGTGATGGGTCGTGCCCGTTTCCATCCGTCAAAGGACCTAATGAGACAYGATTGATCTAAACGGAGCTGACAAAAGCTGAAGACCACTTCCCCATCTGGGAACGTGCCACCAGGCTGCGGGGGAAAGGCTGCCTTTTCACACATTGGGGCCTTTTTGTCTATCCGCTCCCTCTCGCCAGGTCCCGCAGCTGCAGCACCCGCCTCGCACGCTTGGTACGAGCTCCCCTTCCACCTCGCTGACTCCAAGCGCTCGTCCTAAATTGAAAGCGGCACGACGTGAATAGCTCCCCCCGAAACCAGCCTGGCCTCCCGCTGCAGGCAGGGGATCCCCCGGCGTTCGCTCTCGTACGTTGACATGCGGTGGGGAAGCGCGGSCCCCCCTCCGGTTGACAGCTTTTAATGAAGACCTTTGATGTTCAAAGGAAGCGATGGCTGTTTGGTAAGGTTGGTTGGGTTAGAAGAAAGGGGCAGGCTGAGGACAGCAGCGCTGAGCCTGTTCCAAGGGCAGGGGCCCCATCTGGACCATTTAGCCACTCTCCGGGTTGTAGGGCACAGGTTGGAGTTCAGCTGCCGTCCAGGGCTTGGTTTCACGTTGCACATCATCTGCCTCCCCGGGTTACATCCCCGTCACTCACCCCATACCTGGTGACACACTGAGTTCGTGGTGTTGTCTGCATTCCAAAGCCTGAAATCCACACTCACTTCTTGTACCCCGGGGCTGAGATCATTTTGATTTGACTACAGAAATGGAAATGCCAAGATTTAATCACGGATGCACTTCAGAAACAAGAAGTTTCTTTCAGCAGAAAAACCTGGAAACTGCCATTACYGACCCCAGAGTTCCATCTTCACAGCTCAGCTCATTGCTACTGTATGGGAAGCACCTACTCTACTGCTACAAGAAGAGTTAGTTTCTGACCAGCAAAACAGAGGAATGGCTTAACTAGATTTTGACTGGCTCCTCCTCAGAGAATTTATCTTTCACCTTCCTAGCTCACATAAAACAATCCATTCAGATGTTTGAAGATTAGGAAAAGAAGAAAGAGCCAGTTCGGTATTTATGAAAYTTGTTGTCTTCATTTCTGACATAGGTATTTTTCAACAAAGAAAAGTTAACAAAAGACACAATAGTATTTTTTGCCCAGCTCTGACAGTGACATATGTTTCAAATTTCTCTCTTGCCAGAATGTGTCATTGCTATTGGTCACATCCCTCTATATTTCTTAAGTGTTTTCTCTATGATAAAAATGCAGCTGTTAATGCAACCGTTAGTTCCTTACAAAGCTGTAAGGAAAGTCTTGGTACAAGTTCAGCCTGATTTCAACATGATGATCCAAGCTGAACCAGCAGAAATTCTTTTCAGAAACAGCAACATTTTCAAACACAGAAGAGTTTCAGCAGAAGCAGAGGAGCTGAAACATCCTTGGATAAGACTTCAAACGTGAAATGGCCAAGCTATGAATCTAGTATTATACTTTTATAGTGTGAAGGAAAGAGGACAGACAAAGATTTTTATGGCACTGGCCTTTATTTTTTCCTTAATGGTGATATAAAGACTTTCTTCCCAGCATAAAGCTATGGGACAAACAGTCACTCCCTTCCCGTTCATTCTTGCCGTGGTCCTGTTATGCAATGGGACAGGTTAAGAYTCATACTCCACAGATAGCATCGGATCTTGACTTTCGGTTTGGACACTGGGTCCCCCAAGGTGACCAATTCATTTTCTCATCAAGAGGAACTGGCATTAAAGACGCAAGAAAATGTCCCCATTGCAGCTGGTGAGAATGATTCAGGGAGATGCTCCAAAGCACCCATTCTCACTCAGAGGTATTTCCACTGCTGCAGTTTCGGATGGTCGGCAATCGCTGCTCAAACTGGCCTGGAGTAGAAAGCAGGTTGACTTTTTTTCTGAGGAAAAGCACACAATGTGGACAGTGTCTGCAGCTGGGGAATGACGAGGACATCACAGAGACCTCTCCTTCCCCATCRCACAGCCCCAGGGAAAGGGATGGATTCTCCAAGGAGCCCAGGATGCCCCTCAGCTCCTCCTTCTCATGGGGCAGAGGTACTAATGGCAGTTTTTCCTGTAATTTCTGTTTTGGGAAATCCTGTCAGGGTAATCCTGCATTAAATGTAGCTCTAAGAGCTTTATGGAGGTTTCATTATAGCATTAGGAAGTATTTTRCCTTGGTGTCCAGAGGGAACAGGGCTTATGCCACCATACTCTCTCTGTTAGTCGTTACTTTCACAAAAACTTCCAAGCGTGTAGGATATTTTGGGCTTTTTTACATGGGCTTACTAAGCTYATGTGAACAGCTTGCTTGCTAAAGAAGAACGAATATGGCTGGTTTCTCATGGTAGGTATAGTCCGAGTCTTATGTGCTGGTCCCATGRGCAGAGGAGATCTATCCCTCCTTCTTGTCGCTTCTTATGTGCTAATGGCCAAATGATTCATGTCACAGGAGGGGAAAGGCAGGAGCTAGACTAAATGAATCACCCTCTCCTGCAGGTCATTTAATTCATTCTCCCTCCAGGAGGCAAGCGTTTTTACATGGTCTGATTAGGTAGTTCATCCTAATGGCAGATATMTTCCCCTCCTTTACATCTTTCAACAAAATAGCATGCAACCTGATGGATAAAAAAGAATAGAAAGAAAGAAAAAAGAAAAACAGTGCACTCCAGAAACCAGTCTCATGCTATACGGCTGAGACAAGACAGTCACAAACCCCTTCAACACACCCGTTACATCTGGTACGTTGCATTACTGTCTACATTACGGTGCTGGCTCTCTTCTCCTCGCTGCCTCTGCCCTAGTTCCCAGACTTGGCTGTACAATTATGGAACAGCAGCAACTGAAGCTGGTTAAAAAAGAAAGTCTTTTTCCACTGTAAAAAAAAAAATCTGAACAAAATGAAAAAGATAGCTTTTTGTCTTGACAACATACATGTTTTCTTTGTGGATGTCTGTGACAAAATGAAAACAAAAAGTGTTCCACCTCCCTCCCTCCCTCTCTTGCCCACCTGTTTTTGGAAGACAGGAGGAAAGAGGAGGGAAAAACTCTACATTTCTAACATATTGTTTTAAGAAGTACTAAAACATACCAAGCAAGATGAAAATTTCTAAGGAAATTAAGGAAATACTTTTTTTTTCTTACCTGCAAAACACATTACATTCTGGAAAATATAGCTACATGTAAAAAACAAAACAAAACAAAACAAAACAAAACAAAACAAAACAAAACAAAACCCTACCTCTTTACTTGCTTTCCACATAAAACGTTTTCCAAGTCAGCAGTGAAAATGCTGCCGCTTCTGGGTTAGGAGCCTGGGAGGCTTCAGATGCAAAGCAGTCATTCGGGTTGGAGAGGAGGTATCTTGCCTATGGATTTCAGGACAGGGCATTTAAGACAGGGTCCTCCTGGTCTCTTGCACCTTCATCTAGGAGGCTACAGATCTATCAGAACCCACTRGGGTCATGAAAGAGGAAGACCAAAGGCTGGAGGGCCTCTCTGCTATGGAAAGACATCCAGCAATACAAGTACAGGAGGGAGACCACTAAGCAGGTACGTCTGTGCCCRGGGTAGAAAAACATTAATATTTTCCTGGAGGAAGGGTTTTGGGGTGGCGCTGTAGAGGGCACTTGGGGTCTYGATATCCCTGGGAAAGGTTCAGGGCCGTGAAAGAAGCCAGGCACCTTGAATTCCACTTTGTTCACCTCTAGCAGAGAGAGTTGTCCCCAGCAAACACAATGAGTTCAAGAAAGAGGGACCATTGGCCATGGGGTGCAGCTCTTTTTTCAGAGAGCTCTACCCACCCCTTTCCAAGATTGAATCCTCTGCTGGCCTCATTGCTCATGTAGTAGATCTCAACACGYCTTTGAGATCAGTCCACCTGCTCAGGAGGTGACAAATTTTGCGGACACGGGGAGTGAAGGGTGCAGAGAACTGACAGCCAAGACTTTTGTGTTTGAGTCATGCCCTGGTGCAAGAGGAGGCAGCCTTCTCCCAGAATTTCATCTGGGAAATAGCAGAGATTTCAGGTCTAAATCCACTACCTCCAAACTGGGGAGCCTCGTTACCTCCAGGTGTGAGCTGCAAAGATAAGAGCCTTGCAAAAGAAACACCTCTCAGAAATTTTTCACCCAGCTRCTCCCACTCTGAAAAGTGTCATCTTGCCAGCAGTGGCCTCATCTATCTCCCTCCAACCCTGCCCTGCCTGTGATAGATTATTTTCATTAAAATTTCCCTGCTGTGGCTACTATTATGGCTGCTGTGCCAGTGACGCAGCACGAGCGTTAATGCAGGGGTAGATGACAAGTGATGAAATGTTGGTGGTCAGGACATAGGAAAGCTTGCTTTGGGCTGCCCAGCACTGTCCTATGTGTGCTTGTGCTGGCCAAACGTTGAAAGGAATCTCAGATGGAAAAGGGAAGTGTTATTCTGCCATGATTCCTGCTGCATCCAGCCTTCCTCCTTCCMATGTCTACTCCATGCCTCTTCCTCACTGTGGGGAGTAGACCTTAGAGGCTCAGAGACCCAGCTCCCCATCTCTTTGTGCCTCCTGCATTTACTTCGCAGTCGTTTCTCCCTCCTCTAAGTGAGGACAAAACCCCAGCAGGGCGGATTAGCGGAGCATCTCACCGGCTTTGCAGGAGAGAARACGATTCTCTCTGGAGTAAGCAAAAGGAAACGGCCCCTGCCCATCATCTTCAGCCCTGACAAATGTGCCTGCCTTTAACCCTTACTTACCCAGTCCTCCTAAACAACATCACATCCACAGTGGCCTTTCCAAAAGGAGAAAACTGATGGAAAATACAGCCTGACTTCCCTCAGCTTCATATGCACTAGCTGGTGTGACTGATGGAGAACAGTCACCTTACACCGGAGGGATCGTAAAGATTAGGGCTCTCCTATCTAGACATGCCTTACATTTCTAACATCACTCTGCCCTAAGTAAATTAGGGGTGTATTTCTGGCAAATAGGAGATGCGTTTTTGTCTTTGGTTCACTTGGAACATTTTCTTCTCTGAGGCCTGAAGCATTTTGCAGTATTTGCATGGACTTATTCTCAGATATTTTGAATCACCAATTCATCCCATTCAAAATTACCCTACCAAAAGAGTGCTGAGAAAGCYTGTATATTTTTTGCTGAAACGTTTGGAGGCAAGAATAACCTTACCAAAAAGCCCAGCAAATGCGCTTAAGTGTTTAGTAAACAAGACACAACTTGTGAGGTCACAAGTGCCCCCGAAAGCACGCTGTTACATCACCAGGACTGCACAAAGCCACAGCAAGGAAAGATGCCCATTTTACGACACCTTCTTAAATGACTTTGCATCTACGCCTGACATTTCACACCTGAGCTTGAGCCCTCCAGTCTAACGGGAGGTGAAAGCATTTCATTGAGATTACAGCTCCTAAGTGACTGATTATCTCCAGTAGGTACCAAAGGGTTCTGCTGAGACTGGAACCTGGCACTGGGCCTGCAGGGATCACGCACAGTCCTGCTTGGGTCAAGATCTCCACCAAGGCACAGTCTCTGAGGAGAAGGCTCCCTGAAGAGCTGTCTTGTGGTGACTTGGCATCTTGCAGGTCTTGTGCTACCAAAACAGCCATTTGCATGTGGCTTGCTCATGAGCAATTAGCACTGGCATGGAGGAAAAGTCATTTCAAAGATTCTCACACACTCATATGTACATATCTATGTACTGCTCAGCTAGAGAATGCTGAAATCATCTAGAGACCTGGGTGTCCGTTTCCCTCAGTGCAGGCTGACATCTCACAAACTCCTCCGTGGGGCAAAGCTGTGGGCATCCCGATCAGGACATCCGGAGCAGCAGCATGGGCTGGGGGACATACAGACACCATGTCAGTGACCCTGTGGCTTCACCTCCTACTCTCCTAAGCTCCAGAACCCATGGTACGAAAGCAGGAATCTTGCAGTTTTGAGCAAAACCCAATAATCTCTGGGGGAACATGGAGTGTCTGAAGGTTCCTGTCATAGCTGGATGCAAAATAAGCTGTGCTGATCCTAAGAGTCACCACACGCCAGTGACCTTGGCCTGGTGGCTTCCAGTCAGAGAGCAGTCCCCAAACTTAAAAAGCTGAAGATCCTCTCTGGGAAACCTAGGGCCTGTTTTTGTCCATGAAACTGCAAAATGCAGCAGCAGTCCATGTGAACGCCCAGACAGTTTCTGCTTCTCTGCTACATCAGTGTCTTGGCAGAACAGCAAAGAGCCCTGAATCCCCCTGGAAAAGCCAAGGGGGAGAGAGAAAACAATGGGGGTAGGGCGGGATGATCTGATATTTTCCTGTGATCGAGAAAACTTGCTTATTCCGTTTGACCTTGTTGGGAGGCTGGGAGCTCTGTTTAGTCAGAGCTGTCAGACAGTGGTGCTGGCGGGAGATGGATGAGCCGTGGTGCGGCTCTGCAGAAGGCTGCACACAGGCAGGCTGGCTTCAGAAGCAGCAACAGTGGGAAAAGTCAGTAAAAATAAGATGAGAGCGAGATGTGAAAGGCTCCTTAAAGAGCCAGAGAGACAGCAGGACTATGGGGTACCTCTAGGCTGGGCTGAAAGGGAGACACCAGACTTCCCCTCGGTGCCTTGCAAGCTCGATCGTGTCTCCTGTGGGATGTTGATGGGTCCAYGGCTGCTCTCCCAGTTACACATTTGGGGTGCCCACCCGTTTGAAGAGAGTTTCCTCCAGTGTCCACCATGCTCTGCAAGCTGTCCAATGCAGGCACCAGCTTGTCTCTCCCCGTCCCTGTGAGACAAGGCTTTTGGAAGTTTTTCTTTGATTTTTATTGTCTAGCACAAATTTCAGTTTTGCTTTGATTTCCACCTCCCTCACAAGCGGTGTGATTTCCTCCCGCTCTGCTTCAGAGAACTGATTTGGCTGAAATTCTGCTTCATGCTCTAATGCAAAGCACAGATTTGGAGATTGCTTTAGTGCTGCCCTGTGGTCACTCTCAAGACATCTGATTCTTCGTCCTCAGCTCTGCATCACACTCCTGGTCACTGCTACTCTCATCACACTCCCATCTCTACTCTCATCGCACTCCTGGTCACTGCAGGAGCAAAGGGACCTTATCCATGTCCTACTGTGAAACCAAAGAGGTTCACTCATGGTGTTWCCACTCTTTATCACTTGTCACTAAAGTGCCTAGGCTGTTTTCCATGGCTGTTTTTTAAAAAGTTACATGGCAAGACTATTTTTATGAAACATTCAAAGCCTCTGAATTTGGGTACAAGCTGAATGATGCTTTGCCATATCAGTACCCATACTAGAAGACCTAAGACAAGTGCAAAAGCTTTTCAAGGACAAGAGAGTGCTAAGAGCAGAGTCCTTTGGGAAACAGAAAAAAAAAAAATTGTCTCTTTGGAATTCAGGGCCCAGGTGACCCGTACCCAGGACCTCCTGCTGGAGCAGAACCCTGAGCTGACAGCATCCTGCGAAGCGCAGTCTCTGGTCCAGTGCAAGCCCTGTGCAGGCAGCGGTTGCGTGCAGACCTCCCACATGAGAGGTGAGATAAATTKCTGGCTAAAGCCCTACTCTGGGATTTGGGAAAGCTGGGCTGGCTCCCTGCTCGGCCGGAGGTTTCTGGTGTAACCTAGACAGTTGCTTAACCCCTCAGCTCCTGATCTAAAGCGTAAGGATGTTAGAACTTCGCTCCCTCTCACCCTAGAGAGCTGAACAAGGTGCTCAGAGAGTGGGGCCGTGGGAACAGCGAGGGCACCCTGAGTAATTTGGCATAAAGAGTCTGCTGGTGTCCACGACCTTGATCCTGCAGTGAGTTTATAGAGTATAATTCAGCCTCAAACAGCAGAGAGCTGATCTAGCATTTGTTTGAGAACATTTGAACACTGCAGCACAGCTTTGTCACATTTCCCACCTGGCTTTTGCCAACCCAAATGGAGGACTCCTGCAAGATGAACTTTGAGCTGGAGGTTTGTATTTCCAAGCAGGTGAGATATATGTCTCTGTTTTTAATGTTAGAAATGACCATAATTTTACCGAAAAAGAATAAAATAAAAAGGACAAAATTATTCTTGTGGTCAAACAACACAACACATCCATATAAAGCAAACTCTCTTCTCCTCCCCTCCAAACCCTACACAGGGTGGTTTCAGCCATGCTGACAGCCGGTCCATACTAGCCCTTGGGAGTCCACAGGCAGTCCCAGAGTGAGGCTGAAGTCACACCAAGGAGCRTGGTGACAATTTAACAGTATGGACCATTGCGAACCAGCACACGGTTGGTGCCTGGCTTAGCTTACGGGTGTAAATAAATAAATGTATATAATGATATAAATACTGCCTTAGAGATTTCGAGCTCTTCTGTTGCTGTCTATCCTCTACCATTGTAAGAATATTAAACTGGACCCACAAGACCTGYGTGCCCAGGGGACCGAGCCAGGTCTGACAGTGAGAGTCAGAACCAGCTATTGGGGTCTTTGATGTCCCTGACTCCTCCAGTCTGCAGGGTTAGAGCCTTTTGTTCTGYAATGTTGAGATGCTGGCATATTCATAACAGTTTTGCATCCCACTACCAGCAGGACATCTCGCACTCTGCCAAGCAGCTAAGTTCCATGAAGAACCAGGCTGAGGCTGGCAACCGCTTCCATAAACCACTTTGGAGCATCCCTTCCTCCTGGCCTCTGCCCAGCTCTCCTGAAGCTGCCCCTGCTGCTTCGTATTTTACTTGTTCTCRTTTTTGTTTTAAGGTGGGATTCCCCCTTCCCTCCACAAGACATCTAAAACAGGRTTGGGAGGGTTTGTGCCCTGCACACGCGCTTCCCACACAGAAAGACGGAATGTGTGCAAATTTATCCAAAATGCATCTCATCTCTCAGAGCTGCTGCGTACACACGTTGCAGTTGATCGCCACTCATTAAGTAGCCATTTTTTTCCCAGGAATTCATATAGTCCAGGCGAACTCTGGGCTGAACTGGTTGACATCCATATGGAGGGAATTTAAGTCGGACACAGACCTCTCCAGGAATGTTGCATGACCCAATGTTGCATTTGCAGGGATAGGAGTGAGACAAGCTACAGCATAGCAAGGAATCAGGGTTCTTGATATTTTTTTTTTTCTTTTTTTTTTTTCAATCAGACACAGACAGTAGCCTGTCTGGTTACAGAGAGCACTTTCTTTGATTAAAAGCTAATAAATATTCATCTCTCTCCTCTCCTGCTGTCCCTCCCAAATCCCAGGAGACAAAACTTAGACAAGCAAAACTGCTTTATTTGTGATGTATTCCAGTGTGTTGTTCCAAAACACTTGGAATTGTTCCAAGTAGCAAAAGCGAGGCTACAAAGACTATGGATCATCAAGAAAAGAACCAATATATAGTATTTGTTTTAAACAAGGCTTAGGTCATAAAATACTCGCTCCTTATTAATGATGGGTGTTGGGAAGTATAAAGTGTACACAGATCCTTATCCCTAGCTAATTCTTCTATAAATTGGCAGAGATACGTCACTGTCTGCAGAGCTGGAGACAAAGAAAAATTAGATGTTAAGCACAGCTTAGTTTCCTAGGAATAGAGATGTACCATCACTTGATGAGAACTATAGTAAGGGGCGAGGGAAGCAGATATATCAGTGGTGGAGCATCSTTTGCATCCTTTTAAGGCAAAGAAAATTAAACTCTCTCCAGGACTGAACAGATTTGAACAGATGGAGAGGTCACAGCTCAGTTTAGCAGCACAGGGACCACTAAGATGATCCCAGTGAACACAAACAAGGTACCCTTAGCAAAGAGATCAGAGTCCAGGACCTCCTCTATGGAGCTGGCGTGCTGGGACATATAGGTAGATTCTGTTCTAGGGCTCTGCTACGTGCTTCACACACACATCTTCAGCAATAGTCTGCTATACAGAGAGCCATAGAATTATAGAATTGCTGTGACTGGAAAAGACCTTCATATACATCAGCCCTGTCCACTGCATCGGACAATAGCCGACTAAGTGTATCACCACCAGCAGGATTCACAGTCCTCAGTGGTTGGAAAACAAAACTCCATGYTGTCATCTCCATACTGCTTAAGCACAAAGGAAACTCTGTCTGCTGCCCAACCCCCTGGAAGCCAAGCATTTGTATCYGTCCTCAGACACTAATTTCTCCAGCTTAAAGATTCAGCGAGTATTGAAGTGGTGATGAAGTACTACACGTTTTCAGCTTTTCTCATGGCATCTTCCAGCCTTGCAGAGGCAGTTGGATGAGCAATCAGCCAGCAGCTTAGTGGCTGAGTTTCAGCTGGCATGAACACTGCACAGCCCATGTCAAGGGCCAGATCCTCTGCTGAGCCGAGATTTGCTTGGCACCGTGGCAGGGCTGGTGTTGAGGGAAACGCTGCTGCTCTCTGCTTCCCTATCTGGATTTGAGCCAGGCCCAGCAGAGCTGACAACAGCCAGCAACGGTCACCAAGAGGCTGCCCATCGTGGGGACCGTGCTGCAGGACAGGCCACCCCAGCCACGCATCCTGCCCATGCAAGCSAGGAGGTCAAGGAAATGGAGGAGGAAGAAAAGCATGGCATATGCAGCAGGTTTAGACTGAGAAATCCCTTCCCAAAAGACTGCATTCAAACATCGGTGTGGCACAGGGAACTCCAAGATGTCACACACACAACAAGTAGACAAGACAGCTCTCAATTTATAGGGGTCCAAGGTCTGGGGTAAGAGCACRAAGTTTTCCTTCTTAAAACGACCAGTCTGTTCTTTTTAGGAAGGTATCCCATGGAAATGTGACTCATGCAGTGATACCTGCATAACTGCACCCTTTTTCCAGTGCCTTCAGACACCYGTGGTCCACATGAACCTGAAGTGAGAGAGAACCCAAGCACAGCAACAGTCTTGCACGTTTCCAGAGCAATGGGGGAGCCAGGCTTGCCTCCTTGTCACATTCACAGGAAGCAAAACTGCAATTAAAGTGTCAAAATATTCAGTGCTTGGTGGAACATTTTGCACCAAATGCTTCACACACAAGGTGACCCATCCTCCACAGAAACGCATAGTCCTATCATCATTTTGTGCTTAAAAAAGAAAATTTGCATTTTYTGCCGCTGTTGATGTTGGCTGTTTTCTTAAGCCTTTTCTAAGAATTCCCCTTCCACCTTCCACTCCACCCTGGTGGCCKCAGAGTCAGATTTTGGCACTTGCGTTTCAGAGCTCTGGTTTCAGCCTCTTCCCTTATGAAGCAATATCCCATAGCACGGACTTCACATGGTTTGGAGATGCCTTGGAAAAAGACAGTGATGGAACACTGATTTGCCACCTCAGGAAGAGAATCAGATACTCTGGGAATTTGGGGTATTCCTTTACATATCCCAGGTTTACCACCCCTTGTGACACAGCTTTGCAAACTCCTGTACTCCATTGTAGGACCCTCCTTGCTGAGGCTGAAGAAAACCTCGTCACACCTCCAAGAGCAGCCCTGGAGCACMGGGTCGCTACAGGTCTGCTAACACAAGTATAATTGTACCTCCTGCTCGACTTCACCTTCCATGGCAGTACAGCTGGAGATAACAATAAAGATCCTTCTGTAAATCTGGCTGGGCAAAAGCAGCATTTCAACTGTATATCATCCCCAAACTACTGTCTTTACTTGTGTGGAATCCCTGTGTATAGACACAGGTGTGTGCGTTTACTTATGTCATGTCATGTCCCAGTCTGTTAGGCAGATCAGGTTTCTTCACATGATTAACTTGCACGGTTTTTCTTAATAGAAAATTTTGCTCTGAAACACAGRGTAAAAAATCATACAGTGGAATTCATTTTGTACACGGAGATTTTTCTGAAAAAAATAAAGTTTCCAGGTGGATCTTTTCCTTTTTCTTCTTGTTTTGAGAGATCCTAGCAATGGTCCTTTTGTGCTTTTCGTTCACCAAGGGTAAGCTTCACAAATAACATTGTTTAATGCCTGATAAGTAATGAATTTGTTCCACATTTATACTAGTACAAGAATGATCAGAATCTAGGCCCACAGCACCTATATGCAAATATATCCTTGAAAATACAGTGCAGAAAGTGACCTGCTTCCCCTAATGCCCAGGGAATGAAGACACGAGTACTTGTGCCACCAGAGACTTCCCCTCAGATCGCCTCCACAGAGATACTCATCATGGATTGACTCCAGCACAGCCTCCAAAGGGAAGCTCATTCATTAAAAAATGACACTCCTGTGCTGTGTGATGAATGGTGATTGAGATAGCAGCCCCCACCAAGACCAAGGACTCATCCCACCAGAGCATGGATTGTATGGGAAGAAAAAAAATCCCTTTGATTTAGATTTCGGATCAAATGCATCGACCAAGAACACGTGCTTGGTTTCCAGGGAGTCCTCGACTCCTCTCTCAGTACATCCTCAAAATCCTTTCACAAAGAGATATTATAGCTTAACTCCTTTGGATCTGGTTCCACTGGATGCCTTCACTGCTCCAGGAGCAGGTATGTGCCAGTCAGCCACAAACCCTACAGCTCCAGCAGAGTCAAATTCAAATCCAAAAGACACAAGTACCAACCATTGCATCCAAATAGAGAGTCTTTCCTAAATGAGGCATTGTGGGCAAGGGCAGTGTAATCTGATCAAGATCTGTCTTTGCCCCATGCTAGCTCCACAGGATCTGGCACAATAATAGTTTTCTATAATCCTAGCYGGGAAACACAATAATTCCATAGAGCTAGCATGGTTTGCGTGTAAACTTTCATCTGAGGACCAGGATTCAGTTTCTAAAGACAACTGGAAAGGCCTGCTCAGACCTGTAAGGGAGATGGAAACGAGTATATTCTTTCCCACAATAAACACTTAAGTCACTGCTGTGTTAAYGTTTCCCTTTAGTGAGAGATCCAAGTCAGAGCTGGTTTACTTAAARCTGTCCAGTAGGAAACCTGGGTGAGATTGTTTTCACCTGATTAAAGATATCTGTGATGTTGGTGTCTTTCTGAACATTTCACAGGGTCTCCCCACAAGAGTCAATGCAGAGAAAGAGAACAGGCACCTGCAAAGTCCATCTTGCTTCATCTATTGTGGCATCTGTTTGAGGAGGACAGGAATCACATCCTGGGCTATATCACTGTGTAATAGGAACTAGAGAGACTAATTCTGATGTAGAGAGCTATCTTGTAGGTGATATCTAAGTGTAGGTAGGTGTAGCTGTCTTGWATCTGACTCCAGTGCAGATGGTTACCTCATAGCTGACTATATCTGGGCATCTTACCCTGAGCTCAGGCTATGCCAGCTCAGACTGTGCGCTCCGGAGGTCCTTGTCCTGTTTCAGATACCTGTCATGACTCAGGCATCGACATCAGGAACCATGCAGTTAGCTACGACTTTTTCTGTGTGTTTCTCTGTAGCTAGGGGCAAAACTCAAACCTCAGTTCTGTCCTGCTTTGTGACCCTGAAAACTGCCTGGTCACAGACAGCAACCAGCACCCCAAACAGCACTGAGCTGTCACTAGGCACAACTGAACTCAGAATAATGGCACAGCTTTGCTCCACCTTCCCTTGAGCTGAGAACCCGTCTCCAGTGCCCATCACATCTCCTGCACAGGACTGTCCCATCCACCTGAGCAGAAAGAGACACAAAAGCTCTTTTAAGAGGGCAGGGAAATTCCAACTGCAATGATTCTCATTTCTCTGGGGAAAAAARAAATCCTGAACCTGATGCAACCAGATTATTTAAAACAGTCTTAACCATCTGTTTGACTTCTGTTTCCCTTGCACTGCAGCTGGAGGTCCCAGACCCCGTTCCATCTGACAGYAYGCAGAGCAGATCTGCACTGTCCAAGGAAATCTCCTCGTTGCAGCACACTGAAGGCCCCTGAGGGATTCCTGGGGCACTTAACTTTAGCCAAAGAAAAGTGCTATTTTTAGGAGTTCTACATTTTCTAAATTGCAAGTCAGCAGAAAAAAAAAAAAAAAAATGCCCAGAGCCATTGAGGCTCTTGGTTACTTTGAAAGGGAAAGCTTTCCCCCTTTGCACAATCTCCCAAGTATGGCATGTGGCCTAATTATATAATTACACAATAGATTCAAATTGCTTCAAAGGAGCYGTTGTGTTCCAGCAGGTACATAACAAGTTTATAGTATCAACTAATTACATTGTTGTATAAGGCCCCAGAATGACTTTTAAAAYGAGCAGACGAATCTTCTAGGCTATCAAACACATATTGTTTTGTTTGGGGATTTTTTTTTTTAAATATGTCATTAAGAAGATAATCCATGCTTTCTCCAGCCTTTCTAGAGGGCATGTAAATACTCTGCACAAAAGGCTGGGCCAAATGCTAAGTTGGCAAACATCATCTCTGCTGACCTCAGCAGGACATTTTAGAAGTCAATGACTCAGAGTGCACTCTAAATAACACTGTGGGGACACACATATGATGGGATTACTCTGCTTTAAGCAGTTGCTGCTAATAACTGTCTATCTYGTGTCACGATGGTTCAAGTATCCATGTATTATCTCCCTGGTGGGACCATGTAGTGATGGGCTCAGGTGAAGGGGACACTTGGTCTGTCACACAGCTCTGCTCCACCCTGCTGTACCTTCATCCCCCTTTCCCACAGAAGAGAGGGAAATAAGGATGAGTTTTGCCGTAATGAGCCTAACTCAGTGCTCGTTGCAGTGTTTCTCAATTTGAGTGAGTTTTTGAAAGGCCTGGGACTCACAGGCAAGAAAACATCGATTTCCACTTACCAACCAGCATCATCTCCCCAAGATATAACCCCCATATCGTGAAGCCACCCCAAGGACAGAATGCTGGTGAGGATCAGAAAGTTGTGCAAAAGACCCTGGGAAGAGCCATAGCACTAGAGGGGATGGGCAGGCCAGACCCAGTCTCTTGTCTGCAGACCACCTGCATCTAGTGCTTGGAGAGGGAGAGAAGCCAAGCAAAWATCTGTATCCAGGACAGTCACCTGCTAGGGCAGTGGAAAGCTAAGCTGTCTGTCAATGCACTAAAGGTTGGTGAAATTAAGAATCACCCCACCAGCCTTCTCAGAGTTACTGTGACATGGAGCTAACACGRTGGGGAGGGCCCTCCAACCCCAAGCGTCTAACACACATGCATTCGTTTATCTACTCACCCTTCAAAAAGCAGCTGGGATTCCCCAGCTGCTACAAGAGGCTCATGGACTTATAACTTTGTAAACTTTAAAAAGCTTAGTTCAGCCTTTCAGGAAAAGATTTCTAATTTTGTCCAGGCCATTCATCCACACTTAATCTGCAATGAAAAAAAGAAAAAAGAGAGAGAAGAAGAAGAAGAAGAAAAAAAAAAAAGAGACTCTTGGAGGGTTATTATTAACTATTGGCCAAGAGAGAATGAACTCCAGGCTTGGCTGACTCTCTGGTACACAGCAAGTGCACACAGRCAGCAGACACATTGCTGTTTTGCTTCCCAGCCATTTTTCTTCCTGATTAAGAGCATTTGGTGGCCAAAGTTTCGGATGAGACTTTATTTTGCAGGTGTAGCTGTGTTGTCCAGTTTCCATCCTTAGCTAGCCATGCTTAGAGACCTTTGGACAACCTGTAGGGCTCAGCCTTGCTCACTGTTACCCCTCTGAAAGGATAAGGGGTACCCTCTCTTCCCTCTCTCAAGCACCTCATGGTGTGAAATCCTTGCTCTGCTAAAATCTGTGGCAACAATTTGCATGATCTTTCTGGGACCGAAGTGTCACCCTTGGGCTCTGAGGTTGAATGTCAAATATGGGGAAGGGGATTTCACCATGTGTTGGTGAAGCCACCACATCTCCACACCCTTCAATGGACAAGTGTCCCTATACACTGGCTGAAGACATGTATTCTTGCAATACAGAGGACCTTTCAAACCATCCCACTGAGCACCTGAGACGACTCTGAGCATTGGCACAAGGTCAACACAGSAACGTGTTAGCTCCAGCACTGCCAAGCCCTTTTTCCCAGGACAGAGAGGCAAGTGCTTTAAGCTGAGTACCTACAGCCAGCCAACAGAAGAGGACTTCATGCCATCGACTTCACGCCATACCCTTGTATATAGCTAGACTGTGCCCATCAATTAGTCTGCATGTCAAGTGCTCATGAGAGTTAAATCAATGGCAATTCTTCAGCTGGGAGAAAATTTTTTTAATACAAGAGGTACAACAGGTAACAATGAATAGAGAAAATGAGATGGCAAGAAATCTGCATTTTCATTAGCTGGGCTGGTAACCCAAGGGCAGAAATAACTTCTCCTAACCAGAAATTTTCAGGGAGATATTACCTTTTCCCAAGGGTCTCTTAAAAGAACAATTACTTCCACATTTGTCATTGATGGATTTGCCAATTCCTTGCTATTTTTCCCAAGTTTATCCCGATAAAAGCCCTCTTGCCAAGCCAGCAGGTAGTCCATTGCTCCACCTGCTTTTTGCTGCACCAAGATAGGATCCATGCTCGAGGCAACACCAAGCAGCATTTTATTAYGAACATCAGTTTGTTTACACTTACACCTATTAAGGATTTTCATCCCAGAATTTCCTGCCAATCCGCAGCCAAAACAGAGGGAAACAAAGCAGCTCCCAGAAAAACTACACCCTGGGCACGTGAGTGTGTAAAGCTGTAAGGTGCAGGGACTTCCATGGTAACTCTGTGTATAAACAGGACCAAACAGCTTGAAGTAGCTGCTTTCCTTGCAAGGCTGATGAACAAAGTATCTCTGTAGCTTGGCCAACACAGCAAGCTTCAGCCAAATGTAAATAGCCTGCAGGGCTTTCTGGCACTTTGCACTCTATTTTGCATACAGCTGGTAATGTTTTAAAGGCCAGACCCAGCCAAGGGTAATGCATCCAAGAACAGAGCAGGAAACACTTTGTGTACAGAAAAGGGTCTCAGGAGAAATCAGGGAAATCTTAAGACTTTTTGTGTTCTTTTCTCCCTCCTCAATCGTTTTATTTTTGCACTGCAAATTTCCAGAGCTCCAGGTAGGTTGTCTAGGTTTGATAGCGCTCCAAGCACTCGGCAAGGGTTAGCTCGGATGATGTTAGCTGAAATCCTGCAAACACATAAACACCTGCAGCACTCCGGCGAGTGGTGCTACACGTATCTGTGATGTCTTTCAGTGGAGACTCTGCTGCAGCCAGTAGATCTGAGAACAAAATACAAAAGACAGCAAAAAAAGGGAAGATCAGGAGTGCATCACAGCCTRTAGTGATCCCCTTTGAATCTCCCCAAACAGTAATATCAAGGCAATTCCATGCTATCTACAAGTTATCTCTCAACTGTTTGGAAGATATCAGTGGGATTTAGGACTTGGGATGGGCTGCTGGGATGGAGGCAGCCCCAGTGCTTCCTCTAACGCTGCAGAAGTCCTGCTCTATAGGGATTTGGTATGGTGGGYTGGGATCTATTTCTTGATAGGAATCTTATGAGCTGGGAATCCGCTCTTTTCCTCAGATAATCATCTTAGCACCACCATTTAGGATGTGAGAAGGAGAAATTTGGCTAACTTAGAGCATTTCCTTTCCTGTTGCTGGAGCAAGGAGAAAAAGAGGCAGCTGAGAAGGAAAAGCGGGTGGGCTGAGCAGAGCAGGGACGGGCTGAGCATGCGAGGCTGGGGCACATGCAACTAGTATTGGKGTATTCATTTCAATATCATTTGTTATGGCGTGTTTAAAATTGCAGTAAACCAGCACGGGCCTATTGCCCTTCTGATCCATTGCATTCAGCTTTGCTGTTGGTATAGGAGAGTCAGGTCAATATATCCTACAGGGAGATTGTCCTCCCCTGGGCTGTCCCAGCCACTTGACTATTCAGGGCTGAAAGACCCTGGCTGAGTTAGCAACAGTTGATGAACAGGGCAGCAAAAGCGAGAAGGTGTCAATAACTCAGGAAAGAGACGCAGAGAGGACGTGGAAAGCAGTTATCACTGCACCCTCTTGGAGAGAAACGGAAAGCKCTGTTTATCACAGTTCAGTGTCCTCTACTTTGTATCTTTCAAATGTCTGTACAGACTCAGGTACTTCAAGTACAGAGAGGGCAAAACCAAAGCAGTTCCCTGCAGTCAGGGCTGGAGCGCAGTGGGAAGATCATGCTGCAAACAAGTCCCCTAGGACTTGATCAGGACGTTACCTATTGCTCTTAGATGATACAAAAGGGACATGCTCTTGTGTCTTTGTATTGTGGCTGCATGTTATGGGCCAGTCAGAGAACAGAAAAATGGGAGAAAAAGCAGAGTCAAGAGTCATAATGAAAGCCGTGTATCTGACCTCTCTTCAGTTGAAGCCCAGCCTAAATCTCATTGTAGGTTCTAAAGAGAACTGAAACAGGTCTTTTTTGTACAGTTCCCTATTCTCTTCCTTTTGAAACATTCTGTGATATGTGTGTTGGGCTTTCTGCGGGATATATAAACTCAGTATTGTCAAAGACCAAGGAACCAAATTGTCCTTGGTCATGAGGACATGACGATAAGGACACATGCATTTGTCCAGTCAGCAGGTTGTAGCAMATTTGGCATTACAGGCACATCTTTTCAGCCTTCTTTTCTAAGGAAAAAGGCTTCTGTAGTTGTATCAGACCTTCTGRGTGAGCTCCTATTCTCCTCATCCCAAACTTTCTCTCTTCTTTAACAGAGCAGATAAAGAATAAACTCCCAGTGCCTTCTTTGCTTTCTGCTTTCCAGGATTATGTATTCTGGACTAAGATTAGCAGTCTCTGAAACAGTCCCATCCCTAAAATGCTCTTATTCCCTTTCCTTGATACTGAGCGTGAGAGAGAGTGAACAGGCAGGACATATTTTAAAGGTACATCTCTGAGGAAGGGAAAGAAAATGCTTTCTTATTTGAGTCATTAGGATGTCCCACTCCCATTCTACCTGGTGAATAGCACACGTGTAAGTGTGTCTACACATGTTCTTGTACCAAATAATTTCTGAGCCTGCTGGCCAGCTGGTCAGATGATGCAAGGGTGGGCACCACATAGACACTCACATATCATTAAAAAAAAAAAAAAAAGACAGAGGAGAAATCAATTTCCTGAAATCCATTTGCCCCTAATRACTCTGGAACACAAAGTGGTTGATTTCCACACTCAAACATGGCAGCTGGCAAGCCAAAGTAGTCTAAAAAGACTTTACAGGTATATTCAAGGAAAATAGAAGCCCTTAATATAGGCACTTAAAAAAAATCAATCAGGAGATATTAATCCAGAAGAAACCTGGAGCCAGTAGTGCTGATAAAATTATCACCTTTCAATAAACACCTTCTTCTAGTTCAAACACATAATGTGGAGTAGCACTTGCAATGAAAGAGAAAGTAGGATTTCCATCTCTCCTACGTATGAACCTGGATAAAGGAGCAGCTTCCCTACTTACCAGAGAGGCCCTCTGTCTCAGGGAAGGGAAAACAAACCCAATATGCATTAGCACAGTCACGGCAGTTTCTTTGCATTCTAGTGACAGAGGTGGTCTTATTAGCTACAAAAGCTCAGCTCTTGCCTCTTCGTGCTGATCTCCCACTCTCATCGCATGGGTAAGCATCAGTTGCAAAGCACTCTCTCAAGCCACATGTCTGGGTTTACCTGGTGGATGTCTTCCCAAGATCACTGGGGCTGGGGTATATAGCTGGCTGGTGTGGATATAAATAAAGATACTTGCTGTTTAAGAGGCTCCAACTGCACTGCACCAGTTATAGCTMAATATCTCTGCAGTCTGCTCTTTGAGCAGGTCACGTCACATGTTGCCCAAAGAGGTAGGATGCGACCTGCAGATGGCCTSCAGATATAGATGGCCTCCAACCTGGAGGGAGCAAATGTCATAGGTTGGTTTGGCCATCACCGATGCTGAAAAGGGCTTTAGTCTCAAAAACTCTGTGGGCCTGGAGAAGAGACACTGCTGCTCARTGTGAGCTGTGATACCAGCACCCATCCCCTTGCTATTCCAAGGGAAGTAGGCAGGATGGCCTTGCAAGACAAGCAAGCACAAACAGCTAACAGAGCAAGATAAATATGGGACATAAATATGTGATGGTGCAGGAGGCGTTACCATAAACTTATTTTATTGCCACTCGCCTGCAAAGGCCAACATAATTCACTCCCTTCGCTTCGCTCTGTCATTCATGAATAATGAGATTGCCCAAACACATGCCAATAAAAACCTCCTCCCACCCTGCGCCAGGATGTGTGACCACAATCCTGGGCAAGAAAATAAAGAGCCGGGGATTTTTAATGAATATCAGGCCCCTGCTCTTCATATCCTGAATATCTGATTTAGTGTTATCAGTACAGTCTGATCTCTCGTGTTGTCTCCCAGAAAGCTTTCACTCTGTCCTGGCTTTCGTATATACAGCCCATGAGGCAGATGTCCATGGTGTTTTGTAAGCAGAGCAGGCAAGGTAGACTCATGCCCTGGACCAAGCAGAACTGTGCAAACGCAGTCACCACTTACTTAAGTGAWAATACCTGCATCCTGAAGACTGCTCTGCTTCTCTGCAGGGTTAATGTGTCTTTTACTTGTTTTGATTTGCAGCATATCATGCAAGCACACTTGTGGACCCAGGATCTTCCTGGAGATGTAAACAAGGGGTTAACCCAGGTGTTCAGTGGAAGTGGGAACCTGTTCTGTGATTTGAGACACACATTAAATAGTTATTGCATAGTGCCTTGAGTACTGGCAGGCGAGAGGTTAACACCTACCACCCCATCAGCTTGCTGCACTGGCAGCAAGACATGATGCTAAGAATTAGGTGCTCTGCTCCTACCTCTGTACCAAGGTTGTCAGAGACAGCCACATCCATGCAGAAAACCCCAGCCCATGCGCTAGTTAAGATCTATCCACCAGGAAGCCTCCTGAGGGAAAAGCCAYGTCAGAGGCAGGATGTCTCTTCCCCTGCAAGCATGGTCCCAGCCCAGCCAAGGAGCCTCTGTGGAAGGCAGACCCAGGGCCGCACATTCCCTTCTTACTCCTTTCTGCCAGAGAAAGAGACAGAGAACAGGGAAAATGGGTCAGTAAAGGTAGCCAGGCAGCACTTTTCAGATCCTCATCCCAGAATCTATTCTGCAGCTGGAGAGTTGTTTGTCATGCCCTGATGCACAGGACACAGAGGGTCAGTAAGTGCATGCTGGGGAATGCATAGGCAGAGTCCTGGTCCTCAGGTGCTGATACTCTTTCCTTGTCCTATGGATCGGGACATCAACGTCTCTCTGGTCCCTGAGAAAAGGGAAAGCAGATGGTTCTTGCTACCTTAGATCACTCAGTCGCACTGAGTAGCATTTCACCAGGTGGTGAGTGCTGCATCATCTGTTAGCAGAGCCGTGCTGYTCTGTCTGGGCTGAGAGCTGGAAGCCATAAATCAAGGTGCCYAGCACAAGCCATGAGGGGATAAAACATCCGCAGTAAAAATTCTCTGACAAGAAGTCACAGCTGAGATATCATTTGATGAATGGCAGCAAAATCCCAAACCTAAGTCAATGGATGCTCAGTGGCTGCAAGCAGACTGAATGCTGCCATGGTTGTAATGGCTTTAGGACATCTGTTACTTCATCAGGTACATGCTAACAGGGCCATAGTCAGTCCAAACCTTACAACACTCTCACACTCTCAGTGGGAGCAGCACAGGTAGCTTTCCCTTCCAGTTGTCTTCAACTGAGGACAGTTGACTTTGCAGCTAAGACACAAAGCACAGGGGTTTCAGTCCTACCGTGGGCTCTTTGCTCTTCTCTGCCTCACCTGTCCACATCAGTAGAAAAGGGATAAGTAATGCCTGCCTTCACCTATTTAAGGTGATTGATTTCTTGAGGGCAGAGTCTACAGGCAGGGGAMAATGCAATGGAAATTCAAAACGGTTTAATGTCTTTAGATGATTATACAAAAAAGATAATAGTAAGTGTTAAAAAACAGATGTAGGAACCATGACAGCTACACTGGGTGCCATGGCATGGCTCCACAACTTATCAGATTATATCATTAGCAATGAATGCTGGGTGCTGTCACTTCCCTTTATATAAGTACAGGTTGGTTCCCAGGGCTATGCTGGAGAGATATACAAGATAAAACCCATGTCCTGATCTTAATCAAGCATCCTAAAGGTTATTTTCAAGCTGTTGGAAATATCCTCCATCTTCTGGGATAGTCTGTAGCCAAAACAGGGTGTATGATCATCCTATAATGAATGCTCATCCTCATTTGTAGCCATTTGCAGCAGGGATTATAACAGATAAAACAGTGCCAGATGGAGCTGAGACAGGACTTTCAAATTCCCTTTGATTTCCTGGAGRTATGAGAAATTTCCTCAAGACATTAGGTACAACTCTAGTAGATTCTGGTGCTTCTGTGTGCTGAGCATCAACCATAAGAATTAATTGGGTCATAGGAACCGACATTCTCCAGGGCAACTTTCTGGGACTGAAAAATTGTATCTCATGTCCAAAACCATTTATAGATTTTCAAAAAATAAAGCGCAGGTGCCTAAAGCCATTCAGYTGAAGTGAGATTCAGGGTTAGTCTTATTTTCTGTTTGCTGCCCTGAAAATTTTGAAAGCAAATATAAATTGTGGTTGTAGTCAAGCTTTTCTAGGGAAATTGTTGAGGTTTTACCAAGCACTTCTGCTTTTGAGATTTTATCAGTTCTGTACTGAGCAATCTAGCAGTTCTTGCAGCTGAAGTGAAAATACATCACGGAGTCCATTGCTCATGGCAGAGAGTCTGGTCGCATATCTCAGCCCACACAGGAGGACAGGGGGCAAAAAGAAAAAATTGCAATGCTCAGAATGCTGCTACAGACCCCACCATGACCATAAACCCACCATGGTTTATGTACAAATGTGAAACTCAGGTGAGGRAGGCTTGTCACAACTCAAGCGTTCTGGGAACCAGTCTGGTCTGCATCAAGGGAGAAAAATGCACATTACTACTAAGGACTTTTCACCCATGTCTTCTTTACAACAAGACTCAGCTGAAAAACAATGTGATATGCAATAAGGCCTCATATCACTTATTTCTTAGATGCTGTGGTGATGCTCTAGACACAGCCTATGCATAGCAAAGAGCTGTAATAACTACTACTGCAGAATAGTCCATTTCAGTGAGATTCTTCTCATGGAAAGTGAAAGAAATATGGAGACAAAGGAAAAAACACCCACCGGTTAAGATAAGTTCTGGATAGGGTGCTATTTTAGGTCTGGAGACCCTGGCTACATTTGGATTCACCTGTAGGTGCATGACCGGACTGGTCAAACGTTCCATTGCTYTCCAAGCCTTGCAGATAGTGAAGTGTCCAAGAGTGGGATGGTGAAGTCTCCAAGAGGAGCTCGGCTGCCTTCTAGCCCACATAGAGGGTTTCCTTGCCACAGCACCCAAAGCAAACAGTTATGAAGGGAACTGTGTCTGCAYTGGCTGTACAGGATTTCAGTACCTACCAATGACCTAGCCAGGTCAGCCTGGTATTTGCACAGATGAAATTTGGAAAAGGTCTTATTTTAAGTTCTGTTTGAAGGAAAAGGTCTGCGCTGCACTGTGTATTCCCCATTCCTCAGCTGAGGAGACTTTCAGAGTGTGGGAAAGAGACTATCTGGACACCATGAGATGCTCTGTAGGATCTAGGAACTTTCAAAACCTACAGTAAAATAAAAAGCCTCCACAGCTTTCTTCTTTATGTCTTTTCTGACATAAGGACAAATTTTGCAGAGGACTGGGTTGACCTTGTGCTTCTTTCCTTAGTTCTCCTCTCTCTCTATGCATTTCCCTTTTTAACAGCAGTAGTGAGCAGTGACAGCATGTAATTTAAGCTAGGGGAAAGATGACAAGACTTCTCTTTAGCATTTGGGCTTTCTGAGACTTGAGGCAGATGACAAACCTCATCAGGATGAAGATCTGAGATTTGTTGTGCATGGTCCTAAGTCAGGGTGTTTGGTTTTAAGGGCTATTCCACTAAGATTCCTTGTTTTCTCAAGGCTGCCACTTTTATACATACACCAGCAGCCGCAAGAGCAATTTCCAGAGCCAAAAATATTCCCTGCTGCAGCTTGAGTAAGATCTCTCTACCTGGGAGCATAACAGACTTGTGTGTTGACGGAGAAGATCCACCCAGSGGTGTTCTGAGATGAAATGTATGTCAATTTAAAACAAATATCTTAAGAAGGAACTCAAATTGCACACGTTCAATGCACATGGAATTGGTCCTGCAATCCAAGAGCTGYCACTGCTGCAGAAGTCACATGGGTGTTTCCCTTTAGCACTCTGGCTTTATCTTCACAGTAACTTCACTCTCTGCTAGTACAGATTAGAGCAACACAACGACAAAAACCATGATGAAGTTTAACAAGGTAAGACAGTCAGAGAGCTGATCTGATGAGGTTTAAACTACCCAATCAAATGTTTTTGATTTCCTTTTTGTTTTATTGGACAAGACAGGGCCAACCCCTAGAAAATAGGAATAAGGAATAATACACATCCAAACATCTTTACCCACATCTCTATATTCCTAGGCATTTTTGTCCACTGAAAATCTAGAGCCAACGTGAGAAATTCCTAGAGACACTTGTTATTCTTTAACACTTCACAAATGCAATCTGTATCTCCACAGTATTTTTGCCTGCCTGGAGTCATATTTGTGGCTAGAATATACAGAGATGCATCTCGATATCTCACAGTAGAWGCAACCCTCAGTCCTTGCAAGAGGATCAACACTGGCTTGTTACAGCAGACTCACACACACTGGATACCAAAGACGTAGGGTGAGCTTTCCTTTGGGATCTCAAAAGTGTCCTGGACTCTTTCAGGGTATCTATCTTTACTATTTTTGGTCAAACTTTCTTAAGAAGTCGAACAGTTGTTGTCTTCAGAGGGATCACTCTCGAAGACACAGTTGCCACTTCCCACCTAGTGTAAAAGACTATCAGAGCTGGTCATCTCTAAAGAGTCCTTTTAACCACAGTATGTTCAAGGGGGCTTCCAAAAGTGTTTCAGAACTTTCCTTGGATTTTAGCCATTGATGAGAAGATTCAGGTTGSCACTACTATATTGCATATAGTATTATTTGGGTGTCTATTTGCAGTCTATTCTGATTACTGTCCATGGAAATCTGGCCCTGATCCTATATGGGGTCTTATTTTATATTTGCCCAATGAACAGAGGATCAGAACTGGAATCCCCCTTTTTTTTTTTTTTTTTAAATTCTCCCTCTGATGTTGTTGTAACCTTGCTAAACTTGCCTGGTACATCTTCTACCCCATCCCATTTGTAAAATAGTGATTACATTACTCATCTTTCCGAGACTTGGCCTCATCCAACGCGACAAATACTGGCTACACGTCTTGGAGAAACGAGGGACAGAGTTTGAGTGCTTTACTCCTCCGGGGTTTATAACCTCGTGCACACTCGACAATTGGTGCAATTCAAACAAAGGAGGGGGTGGAGGAGAATTCTAGCCTCGTTCCACATTACAATGGTGCTGTGCTGCTTCTGGGAGGCCAGCCAGGCATCTGGAAAGAGGTTCAGTTCCCAGCAGGGGGGAGCTGACGGGACAAAGGCAAGAAAGAGGKCTGGGGAGTGAGCAGGACAGAAAATACAACCAGAGGAGGGTAGACTTGCTTCAGCCGTGAAATGGCAAGATTAGCAACACTGGGCAGCACGGACACAGCAGAAATGTTGCACTCTCAAAGGTAAATCCAGGAGGTAGCAGCTGCTACAGGTTGTCCCTCTGCGTTACTCAGAGCCATGTTCCAAGGGCATCTCCCTTGCCACAGACCACCTTGGAAGCCTTTCCAGACAGACAGACATCCCATGACAGTTCATGTGAGCTCTGTTTCCTTTCCCTTTGGCACAACCACCCTGCTTCCTTTAGTAGAAACAGAACTGGTCCTTGGCTCACCTGCTACATTGCTAAAATCATCCCCTGACTTCTCGCCCTGGAACAGATCACCACTCTTTCTTGCACATGTTCCCAGGGCAATGGGGGGTCTGTAGGACCTTTCTCCTCACATTTTCCCCCACATGCACCAGGCTTCCCTGGCCTGAAGCATCAGCTGGGAATGGTTAGTAAATGCTCAACTCATGTGTCTTGCAGACAAAGGGTGGTCTTCTCTTTCTTGGCATGCAAAGCAGCAGAGGAGGGTGCCCTGACAGCTGCTGTTTGAAAACACTGCCTAAGTGACTGCGGAGAGCCAGATGGACTTCAGCCCTGAAGACTCAAGTGCCCTATTTAGCCACAGAGCTGGGACACAGCAAGAAATTGCAGCCTCTGCATGTGCAGTATTCTCCAGCCCTGGTCAGGAGGACTCTATCCAGACCAGGATCTCAGCATCCCCTCAAACCTGCCAACATATTGCAAAAAAAAAAGCTGGGGGAATTGAACGAACAGGAGCTCACCCCATTTGCCAACCTGCAGATGGTAACAATCCTTCCCAACCCACAAGCCCAAGAGTAGGGGAGGGGAAAGGCTCCAGATTTCATTCTTAATCCTCCACGTTATTCATACTACCCCCGTTCCCCAGCATTAGGAAGGGCGATGTTCCCTTATATGGCCAAGAAAAAGTGGAGAATATCTGCAATACATTCTCACATCTGTGCTCAGCCGAGCCTGGCCAGCACGTTCCTGTGAATGCAGAGGTCGTAACTGCCAAGAGCTGGGGAGCAAATGCCTCCACCCTGCTGCGAAAAGGCAGGCAAGGGGGATAAACAGATACGGGTGGAAACATTGCAAAATGGATCACATTAAGCAACGCTGCTCATGGGTTTATGGTATCTGATCTGGGATGCTTTCCCGTGCAAGCTTGGAGCCCAGTGGGAAAAGGCAACTTGCRTATGTGAAAACAGCAATAAGAAAATGCTGCTAGGTCGACTCCTCAAGAGGTAGCCGAAATCAGGCACGCAGACCCTCAAAGGACCCAAAAGATAACTGGTCCTGCTTACTAAGATGACTAGGTGCACGTTCCCCTATGGAAATTGCCTGATATTTGATGCCTGATACTGAGCTTAAATATTTAAACAGCGGAAACTTAGGAGGAGAGGCAGGGTTCAGGCAGTCTCTTTAGGGGTAATGGGATGAGGACATTGGAAAGATCCTGCCACTGGACAGCAAGAGGACAGARCTATCCTGATGCTGCTGAGAGGAAGATAGTGCCGTTTCTGTGTGATASAGCAATAAATGGGGGTTTGGGGAGTGTTGAACACAAATAGCTTTGACATCTCATGGGCAAATTGCACGACTCATGTGGAAGGCTGCACAGGTAACAGTGTTCATYCAGTGATGAAGTTCTTGAATGTACTGATTTCTTCTGCTTAGACATCCTGCCTTCCTTCAAAAGCAATCAGACTGTTTAGTGGAGGAGGATCTTTCTTGCAAGATCCTTATATTAACACTAAAGAAAGCTATCTATATTTTAAAACATAACCCCTACATCTGAAAGGCTTCTGTGCTGATAAAAAGTCATTCCTTAGTGCTGCAGATAACTGAGATTTCTGCAGAGTGAAACTCTTCTTCCCCAGAACAGCATGACTATGTCCAAATTAGGCTCAATACTACGCAGTCCAAAAGAGTGCTGACAGTAAAAGTGTTGCGTGCCAGCAGGACCTCCTGGCCTCGCAAAGGACCTTGCCAAGGATGCAAGACAGCACGCCTATTGTCTTGGTCTTGGCTCYGAGGCCAACCTCCCCCTGAGCAATGGTGCTGGGAGGAGTTCAGGGCAGGCACCAGCCACAAGCACCTCCTGCCTCCCACCTTGAGTCCTGCTAGAGGATCCTCAAGGCCCAGGGATGCTCCTGGTAGCAGAGGACCAGGATGGAATCAGTGGGGGAAGAATTTGGGGAAGGGGAGTGAGAGCTGGGGAGGAAGACTTGAGGAGGAAGGGATAACATCATCCYAACTGCCCCCATCTTTCTTTCTTTTAAGAAATATTTAGATTCCTGTGGGGAAGCCATCTCTTAATTTGTGTGTTTGACTTGCGAWGAAGTAGTGGGCAAAAGAGATCTCTTTGTAGTTGGTTGAAAAGGAAAACACACTGTTTCAAAACCTGCACCGCTTCTCACAGGCCCACACACCAGCTCCAAACCCCCAAAGCTACAAATAGTCTGAAAATCAGAGACTTTCTGTGTTAAATTCCATATTTAAGGACCTAAACAGAGGCACTCTMACTTTCAAAGGTGCTGAGCACTTTTATCTTCTTTTTCCCTTGATGGATTCTATTGSTCTTTTGAAACTGGAACATTTTAAAAATGCTTTAACATGTGACTAGCATATTGGGAGGGCCCTGCTCTGGAACACAACTTAGAACACAGGAAAATGTGATTTTCAGTAAGGATCTGATAAAAAGCCTGCTGTATCTCTGCATCCTAGACACTGTGCAGCTGCAGGAAAACCTGAAGCCTCATTGTCACAAAGGAAAACTCCCCGGCGTTTTTCTCCTGGGCATTGCACAAAGAGATGTTGCTGGCAGCATGCTCTGTGCCCTTCTCACAGTCAGCCCTGCTCTTGTTATTAGCACGGTGCTGCTTTCTGTCAGCTCTGCAGCAAAAGCATTTGCYCACCTCCAAACACATGGGGACTGGCGCGACCCAAGAACTGCCTTCTCCTCATCGAACCAGAAGTGTTGGGACTAAGATGAACAGGAAGAGCTGGGCACTTTCTTTTTGAGCTTGGCTTAGGAGTTGTTAGCTAGCTGCAATGGGAAGCAAAAGACCTTCCTACAAGTCTTCTGTCTTGACCAAGTATTAAGCAGTTGGATAAAAAAAAAATATAAGTGAACAAAAAGTGCATTTTGCTGCCAACATCACGATGCCTCTGTGCACTGCGGGTCAGCCTGGAAGTCCGAGGTCCTGTCTGGTCTCAGTCTCTGGAGCATGTCTGGCCTGGAAAAACAGCAAATAACAGTCTTGAAAGCAGCTCTGAGATATGAATTGCCTGTTACTAAATGGATGTGCTTGCTGTGTCTCTGGCTGTTTTCTTACCTGTTCTGCCTCCTCCTTAGCAGCAGGAAGACTGCTGGGTGAGCACAAAATCTCTTGTCTGCTTCCTAGCAGACTCCCATCTCCTATTTTTAAAACCAGACTTCACCTAGATCCAGCCAACTCTGCTATATTCAGGTGGGATCCCACTGGYGCCGCTTTGACATGGTTCTGTCTTTCTCACAGCGACCAAAACCAAAGAGGTAGCTCGGATCCAAGCTCCYCTGAGATGTCCTCTGAAGACCTTTCAGATCCTGAAGTGAAGACACCCCCAATTCCGGTTTAAAGTAATAYGATTTTATTGTGCTGTGGGACACTTTGTGAATTCTGTGCAGGTTAAGCGTTTTTCAGCTGAGTGCCTTGTGAACACATCTAGATATGAGTTCCCTGCTTTAAAGACCTTCATCCAACCTTCTCCAGCTGATGAKGAGGAGGGAAATGAATGCACATAAAGAAAAGCTTCCCAAAAGTAAGATGGAAGCGCCCTCTTGTGTCCTCAGRAGAGGCTAAATTGCTTTGTTAGGTGGATATCTGTGGATGCAAGCTCTTCTTCCTTCTGTATTGCCCAATTTGGTAACACCTTTGCTACCTAAATTGCAAGAGAAGTGATAATAAGACCTCACAGTGTGCTGCCGTGYGGAAAGACCCTTCTTTTGGTTTAAGTGCAGTGAGAAGGACCATGTAAAGACAGTAAGAAAACCTGTGCAATCTGCAATGCACCATGAGGGAACCAAGTCCGCAGGGCCAGCAGAGACTGGAGACAGGGCTGGTGCAAAAGGAGACTTCCAAAGCCCAGGGATCTTGGCTAAACTGCACATCAGCAGAGGAATCGAGGGGGCTGGATGTGCATGGATGCTCATGGACTACACTGTGGCATGCGGGATATCCCCAAGAGAGGTACTGCCACGTCGTAGAACTGCTTCACCTGTCATAAGACCGTGTCTAGAAGGGCAGGATGGCATTTCCCATAGGAGTCAGGTCTTTTGTACTAGACCCTTTCTAGAAGGGGATGTTAAGAGATTGACTGAGGGCACTTTCCAAAACAAGTTCTTCCTCTTRACCAACCAAAGCATTTCAGTGCTTCCTGCATCCCAGAAGCTTTTCCCTCTTCTTGGCATGGTGCTTTTCCAAGGCCAAAACCAGCAGGGCAATGGTACGGCACCATGAGGACCACAAGGTGACATTTCCTGGGCTAAATGGGGAAGAGAGGGGAAAGCACCAGATGAAAATACCAATTTACACCAAAGGGCTAAACATTCTCACAGACAAAGATTTTTAAAATGCCCTTGGCCRTTTCACAAAAGGTGCTCAAAGGTCAGGAAAGCAGCAAATGCTTCTTCAGGATAAAAGAGGTATTTTAATAACCCATAAGGAGGAAAAATAAGCATCATCGAAAACCAATGCAAACTGATTGACAGACGTCATACTTAGTGCATCTACCTTTACAGGCGTGAAGATGAAACGGAGCACAGGCTCATAGACAAAGGRGAGAAGCTCAGAAATGCAAAGCAGTCACGAGCACAGAGAGGGGGAAGCACAGCATGGGCCTGTGTCTCTGCAGCCTGGGGTTTATCCACAGCGTGGATACAGGCCGCCAAAACAACTGATTTACCATTCACGGRCACTGCTGAAGACAGCACCACGCGCGACGTCCTCTCCTCACCATGGAGCGCTCATGCCTGTGGATCCCGCGGGGCTTCGTCTCGTCAGAGCCCCTCCGAGCTCCGCAGGGCACGCGCTCCGCATGTCCTCACGCTGCTGCACACAGACGACCTCGCTGCTTGTGGGGATGTCCCCGGGGCTCCTCGTGTTCGACAACCGTCTGGGAATGTGCTCGGAGCCGCAGAGACGCGGTGCTGTGGGATGCGCGTGGGCAACCCCTGCATCTCGTAACGTGCTCTTTGTGGTTGCTGTGCATCGTGTCACGGACAGGGAGGTTTCCCTCTCCAGAAATTTTTGCAGGGATAGAAGGGCTGGCTTTTTCCCACAGCGTGGACATGTACAGGAGAAYGTGCCAGAGGTCCAAGGCATGTCACACTCACCACATTTTTGTTTTATTGAGAGGGCTCTACCTGTTCTATTGATTATTTCCAGAGAAACAAAGCACATTGGTGCAGATATATTTGCTTCCCAAGGCCTTGCTGGTATATGCAGAAGGGCCAACTCTTTTTCTTGTACCAATCCCTATTTCYCCCCAACCTACATAAACTCTGCTAAAAGATCCTCCCACGAGATGGCAAGTGCCCTCCAGACAAGCAGCTGTTGGCGTGGTGACATGAACAAATAGATGCTGATGAAAAAGGTCTCCTGTTTTCCAGGCTCCCTCTCCATTTTTCTACAGCAGCCTGCCTTTCACGATGAGTAGAAGCACACTGCAATTAATAATGATATTAATAATACTGAATAAATCTCACTTGGAGCCCACTTAGGGTGCAATTGTGCTCTTCTTATTCRCATTCTTCCAAAGGATCATGCAGACATGAGGCCAGGTCTATTTATACACAATTGCATCAAGCCAGCAAAGTCAAGCCAGCAAAGACCTTCAAGATAAACACCTGGGTTTTAGGAATGCTCCTCTTCAGTGAGGATTTGCAGGCAGTGAAACTCTCTAGCAATCACCCAGCCAATTTACCTATACCTGCAAGCCCTTGAAACCTGCTGCAAAGTCACCGATGGGCACTTTTCAATCCACATCCCGCTCTGATCTTGAGTCCAGGGAGGTGTAAGCGCTGTGCAGCTCTGCATCGCTCCCCATCCACCCCCACAAAGCCCTTTCCCTGCTCCTAACGCGTTCCAGGAGGAAACCCAGCCCGGAGACCGCAGGGAGGCGGTGACGGCTGCCAAGTGCCCGAGCCAGCTGGAAGGAGCCTGCGGATGGAGCAGGGCKGCCTGTGCCAGGCCCCGGKGAAGCTCCTCTCCACCCCAGGCACYGCTGAGCCCTAAAACGCCGTCGTTCTGCTCCAGATCCTCTCGGGGTCAGATCCTCAGCTGGCGCAAAGCTGTGCCCCGTGTCTCAGCACATTTCCTCTGCCTCTGCTGCAAAGCGCCTTGTCCTGGCGGGCAGGCGGGAGCGCCTTCACCAGCACCTCCTGAGCCGCTTGCTCCTCAGCAGCCACTTCTGTGCAAAAATCAACACTGCCAGGTGCCAGGATTTACCATTTGGGGAGCTGAGAGAGCGGGCACAGGACTAAAACCAAAARAAGAYGCCCTAGTGATCACAAAGCCTATGMATRTCTYCCAAACAACCCCAACGCACAGCGAAGTGTGCACCAGGGAGGAGAGGACAAGGATGCTGTAGGGATAGCTTCTCCCTTCCTAAGCATCAGTGGAGGCAGGGGATATTCTCCAGCTCATAAAGGAGGAGCAGAAGCAGAAATGTTTGTTCTGTTTTATAGTTGCACCCAGCTCTAATGTACGTCCACAGAATGCCACATCAGCCCTGCAGCAACTTGGAGGCAGACAGGAAATGTTTCCTCTTCCCGGGAAATTTATTTTTCCTGATCTTAATTTTCAGATCTTCCTGTGGGGCATCGCAAGGGGGAAGATACTTTTCTTTGAGAAGCTGAAGCCTGAAGAGTGTGCAGTTTAGTGTTTTTCCTGGGAGGGTCGAAAAACCACCCTCCTCTGCACACTTTCCCCTGAACATCTCAGGCAGACACTATGAACAAACATTAACCACCCTAGGGGACATTGCAGTCCCACATAGTGAGAAAAAGATGATTTCTACACTAAGGACTTAAAAAGCAAATGCTTTYCTTTAGAAAAAGGACTGCCTGGGACAAGCAGAACGCTCAGGATAAGGACAGTCACTCTGCTTTTGGTTCATGTGCTTATTTGTACTCAAGAAGTGAAGGGTAGCTCTTGTCYTCCCCTTTATTCGTCCTATTTCTCCCCCTCCAACATTCATTTTTCACTGCTACATATATGAGCAGTTCCTCTTCTGTGATAAATAAGTGAAATGAACAGTTCAGGGGTTCAACTGGAGCCCTGGAAAGGGCATGCAAGGAAGCAGCTGGATGCCAGTGAGGAGATTGTCATTGGTCTTCAAGAGCATCTCAAGGGTAGTTTGCCCATTGCTGGTGAAAACCAGTGTCCTCGTCTCCATCATGAGCTCGGGATCCTCACGCCATGTGTCACCAGAGGAAGATGCTGTGGTGGATGAGGATGGTGCCTGGGTGACCATCAGTGGGCTGGCATCCAAGGTCCCCCTGCTCCATGGGAGAGATGGGCCACTGATGGGTGAAATGTCACCATCAYCCTGTCGTCACCATGCAAGGACCTCTGTGTGTCACCAGCCATTGAATTACTGGGCAGCGCAAGGACTTGGCTGCTTGCACGTCCGCATGGTCGATTGTGAGGATTGCCTTGATTTAAAAACATATTTTAGAGCTCTGCCATAAGCAAAATGTTTCTTCTGCATCTGCAGAGCTTCAAACTTTATTTTTGAGTGCTTGCTTCTGAAATTCTATGGATTCAGTAACTTCAGTTATTAAAAAAATAAAAGATTGAATCTCAAACTCAAGATTGCAACATCTAAAAAACAAGTTTTGCTTGGCCAACTTCAATTCTTTTCACGCTCTTTTGCAGAAATTTGAGATTAAGTTGTTGTCTCAAATACAAAAAGCTGTAATTTTTTTTCTAACACATGGAAATTTCGTAGCAGATGGGAAAACATTTTCCTGCCAGTTCTATTTGTCAATACCATGTGGTAAACCTGAGGAAGGAATTAGCACAAAATTTGCAGAAAGCTCTCCTTGTGATCTTGCTTTTACCACAAGATTTTCATTCTCTAATAGAAAAATTATTCATGGGCCCTAAATTCTAATTCTGTTTGCCAGGCTCCAAATGACTGTGCTCATCTCAGTGTAATTCTCAAGGTCAGACCATAAAATGAAGGCAGTATCAGAAGCATTCTCTCCTCTGAATTATTTTGGCCCAAATGSTCTTTTTTACCCCAGGATGAACTTCACCTTCACAAACCCTAGTGTAGCAGCTGAACTTACCTACTGAGGTCCTGAGGGCCACATCTCGACCCCATTGAAATCCAAGATACAGAATGATTTCCTACAGTTCACACTAAAGTCTCTGATAAAACCAAGGATAAGCAAGAGCAGGAGATGGACCTGAGCCCCACAGCCAAGCCAGGAAACTCCAGCTCCATCTGAACCTCAGAATCTGGAGTCCAAAAATTTTTAAGTTTTTTATTTGTTTATTCATTTTAACCTAGCTATGCAAGAAGCCATCCTACTTCTTGAAGTGGAAATTACCAAAGTCCCTCCCATGATATTTTCAGCGCCCACAAAGCTCAGCCCTTCTCAGAAGTCTCCTGAGGACAGCCAGTCTCYCGAGATGTCCCTCCTGATTCCCAAAAGGAAGAAGTTGGAGGAAAGAACTTGCGATATTCAGCAGGGAGGGTTCAAAGCAAGCGCAGCAGCATCGAGGCCTCACGCAGCGGYTCTCGCTGCTGTTTTCCCACGCTCGACCCAGGGAAGATGCTCTGGTGTTTCATGGAGCCAGGGTGAAGTTAGAGCCCTCTGCTCCCAGGAGGTGCCAGGAGCCCAGGGCAAACGAGCCCATTAATTCTCTCCCCAGCACATTTTGATGCTGCGGAAGCTAATTAAAATGGACCGAGTGATGCGACAGCTGTAATGCAAAGGCAGGTCTTTTCAAATAAGTCCCATTAGTTCCACATGTGCGTTCGATAGATAATTTTTTGKGTACTTAACATGAAACCAATAATTATGGAAATGACTGCGAGGATACAGATACTCTCCACAAGAAAAAGACAGAGCACGGAGAGAAAGCAGGATGAGAGACGTTGCAAGGGGGRGTTCTTCCCCTGGCGAATCCATCTTCAGGAAGCTGCTAGTGCAGAACCCAACCTGGAAGACTGGAGGAAATAAAGAAGTCCATGCCTGACTCCTTCTCCTTCTGGAGGTGCCCATTCCAGAGATGTTTTTAATTCACTACACCTGGTCACAGCCACCCAGATTCAGAGCAGGCAGTTCCCTGTCACAGGAAAATTCTAGGTGCTGACACGCTCACACTCCCTCTCCCAYCCGCTCTGGGCTCGTGCTTTGAGTATTTAGGGCTGGAAAGGCCATCGTGACTGCCCTGTGAGACCCCAAATACCTACGCACGGGCCAGCTGACAAACAGGGACAAACACGCATGCAGCAAAACAGCACGAAGCAGCCAGAACAGGCTGGGAAAAGCAGGGAAAGAGRGAAGAATGCACACGTTTTTAAGTGGAATGCAGCTCTCCAAACAACATTATACAAGTGAAAAAAAAAAAAGGAAAAAAAAGGTGGTTATATAAACTGTCTGGTCAGTAAAAATCTCATGTGAGCTTAGGTCAGTTCATTTGACACAGATAGAAATAATTATCGGTGTTAACCATTAATTTCTGTTTATTCTCAGTCTCTGTTCAAAGTTCCCACCTGCTTCCCTCCATCYTCTGCCCAAGCTCCTCACACTGACCTGTGCATTGCCTGGATGTGATGCTTGTGTAGGAGACAGCAAAGTGCAGGGCCCATCCCTAAGGGCCCCTTGGTGGGCGAGTGATACGGCGATGTGATGTGATTGATGAACCACAAGGTTCCTAACTCTATACATGTTGCCCTGCCTCCCAAACCAAAATAGATGTGCAGTGGTCTGATGTCCTGGCAGAATGGCAAGATTTCATAGTACCTAGAATAAAATACTAATCCCTACCCTGGAAAAGGCCTATATTGTAGTCATGGGGTTTGAAACCTCGATGGCTATGACATGTGAGAGCTGTGGTGCTACAGAGGAACATGCATCATATGCTGTACACACTCTTGGCAACATATGGGGGCCATCAGCTCTATTCTCCCCAAGCAAATTTCTGCTGCTTGGGAAGAAAGGGTATGATTTGGTTCTTTGTCACAATAAGGAGAGAAGGGGCAGCCTGATTTCAGGAAGCATCTCAGCAATCTTCTCATCCAGTGTGAAAGCCCATGGGGATTCTTGGGGTGAAGGAGTAAAGTGGTTGTTCCCACCTTCCTTCAGGGAGCAGAGCAGGGTTTGAGTCTTGCTGCCCTTTCCAGGGTGTCTTCCTCYGAGCCCAGACAACATGTTTCTGGTTGGACTTGGACCCACCTCATTTCTTCAGCTTTCAGAAACTGCAATTCATTCCCCCCTTCCCACAGACATTTGTCAACAGGGCAAACTCAGTTCATGGATACAATCAGACCTAAAATCACTGTGATGTGAGCAATGCCYCCAATAGAGACAGTAGCTGAGGAACAAGCTTAAGCACCATAATCATTTTTGGTGTGTGTCCGTGGGGAAATAAGTTTCAAAATGCACTTCATCTAGTGAATATGCCTTGGAGCTATGCAGAGAATTGTCTCATGCAGCTTTTCTATGGAGAGAGGAATGGGATAACAGTAGTCCCTGAAATATTTCACAGGTCTTTGAGCAGTCGCTATTACTCACTATTGGATGGGCTGCAAAATTCACTGCTTCATACTACCATGCCAGTCCTTCTCTAAGTTAATTAACTAACAAGGAAGCAACCCTGCTCCATTCCCTTGGTTTTGTCTATTCAGCCCAAAACCTAACATTATGTTTGTCTTGATGGTCCAGTAGCTGCTTAAGTGGTTGGTGTTTTCCCATTGTGGCACRTGGCATCCTACACACTCCTATGGGAAACCTCCAGAAGGTCCCAGATATCCTGGGAGCACAGGAGAGGAGTAAGGGGTTCAAATCTCGTTCAAATCTCTGTATGTGTCAAGTCAGGACTGTGCTCCAGGCTGAGCCTTAGGCACTGCTGTCATGAGCATGACTGATGAAATGAGTCTAATATATAAAATCCCACTCACTTTACCTCAAAGATGTAGAGTTAAAATTGTTAATGCACCTCAGTTGTTTTTAGGTGCTTGATAGAGAGTCTTTCACTTTTTTTTCCTTTATGACTTTAATCAGAAGGTGTAAAAGTATTTGTTATTACCTATGAAATAAGAACAGAAACAGAGTCGGTTTATACATCCACTTCTCTGGTTTACCCTCATTCCATGTATCAAAGGTTTCTTGCTTAGCTAAGGAATTTCTGGGTAAATGATTTTCCAGCTTTTGATGTTAAATGCAGCGCTTCTTGTTCATTATAAACCACCCTCAGCCAACACAGTATTATCCACTCCCGTTCAAGCACTGGCTTTGTTGCTTGGTCAACTTTCCAGCACGCACAGGATAAATCCCCAGAAAGAACTTCATAGAAAAGCAATTATTGTCAGGTGCAAAAGCAGCTCTGTTTGCAGTCACAATGCTTTTTAGAGGGCTAAGGGGTTACCTTGGACAAAGTTTGACTTTAATCAGACTTAGATTTTACATAAATTGGATCTCCTCAGACAGCTCTGCCCTTCCTTGCCCTTAATAGTGAAATATTTAAATTCATTTTCTCTGGACTCTGCCTTCCTTAGGCCTGGACATCCCGTTCATTACAACCAGTCAAGTTTTCTAAAAATAAGCAGCTTGGCTAACAAATTTTGAAGAAAAAAAACACGGATAACTGGAGTCTCCTGGTCCTCATGGCTGGCTCTGARGGGTCAGAAAACTCTATGTGCAAGAGAAACACAAGGTGTCAGGCAAGGAAAGACAGATTCCAGCAGATAAAGGCCCATATCTGAATCTAGCTTTGGTTCTAGATGCCTGTGAGAGCCACAGCTGGAATATGAATCTGCCTTGCGCTTTCATCGGGAAGAGTGAGACTTTATTAATTGGCAACAGGCTGACAGGAGCCAGGAGGAAGCCTGATCTCCCCTGCTCTGCAGTGCCACCACTCAAATTCACGTCAGCCCCTTTCACACATCAGCTTTTAATATTTAATAGTGGCTTTGCCAAGGGACTTTGCCTCCTGTCTTGCAAAGAGGAGGGGGAAGAAGAAATCAGAAGCGTGGTAGAGAAGAGCTCCACGGAGACTATCAAATGGCAGATCTCGGGTGGAAGAAAGCACTCTAGCACGTAAGTGATTTTACACAAAAAAAAATCCCAGATTACAAAAATGGAACGAATTAATATCATAAAAATCCTGTATGTCCTTAGCAACTGGGGGGTGCTGTGATGATTGTGGGAACAGTTCTGGGTGGGCTGAGATGACTATTTCAATCTTCTKCTCCTGCTGCATTTAAGGAAAGAGGGAATTAAACAGAAATTTAGGGGACACTTCCCTACCAACAGGTTCATTCTGCAGCAAAATAAATCCCTCAAGGGCTCTTCTGGAATTGTTTAAGATTGGATATCATCACAAAAATAGGGAAWAATCACTGGGTTGTGGGAGATGGGAGCCTACAATATCATAAATCTGCATCTTCCCAAGCATTACAAGGCTTGACCAAAATGACCTAGAAAATAAAAWGTTTCTGAAGCAACTGGTAAGAAATACATGTCCCTCCTGCTGACCTTGACTGTGGACATCTTAAAGGCACGAGAGGGGTAACTGAACTGAGATTCATAAAACACTGAATGTCATCCTCATCTCCCAGAAAACCTGACCCTCCTGAGCGTATGTGGGTCTGGACCCCAAATCACTGGGACTGACAACAGCATGAGGCACAGTCCAACATTTAAATAAGTTGAATACAAAATGATTACAAAGTGTGTTTTACAAGTAATACAGCCTTTAAAATATATATAACCCAAATCTAAATTTATATCTGGTAATCCCGTAGTTTGCAAGCCTATGTCAATAAGTAGAGAGTAATTACAAATAATTTTAGGGTCCCTAGAGCTCTGTCTAAATTCAGGAACCAARTCCCAGATGGCCTAATGTACTTCTACAGGTCAGATCATTCACTGCAGATCCACCATTGGAGATTTCTGCTGAGCATTTCTGAAGCCTTAGAAATGGTCATTAGTCCTTCAGTTACTGCCTGAATCCAGGGCTGCTTCAGGTCTATGTGACATTAGAAATGCAAGAAAAAAATAAATCTRCAATGCACATGCGGAGCGTTGAAATCATTTTGAACAATTTAAAGCTAAAGTCTTCAGATTATTTCCTCTTCTCTGACATAGAGAAGGATAGAGAGATTGAAGAGAAAAAGGAGAAATAAGTCAAAGGTGAAAGACACTCAGTGCCTGCATTAAGAGCAATTTTGCTTAAACAAACAGTGTCTTCTTTAATCCCATTTTACTTTTAAAAAATGAGCTTGTTTGATAACATTTGTAGATATATCGGTGAAGATGGAATTTGTTCCTTGATTTCTCTGCACTCTCCCTGTGAAGGAAGAGGGATTCAATAAGTGTTGGCGTTTTTTCCCTGGGTCTTCCCATCTGACACCCCAACCTTTGCTCTCTTGCTCTGATGCCGGCAGACAGAGGACATGGACAAAGATGAGAAACTGAGGCCGTCTCAGTCCTTCCCTTCCCTGTGCAGCTCCCTGCAGAGCCATCCGGAGCACAGAGCAGTTCCACTGAGAAAATCCGTGTCCGTCTCTGAACTGGTCGCCAGGTGAGTGGTTAATCTGCAATCGGATCTGGGGGTTTCCAGCATCATTCCTTCCCTTTCCCACCACCATAAGAGACAGATCTCACTCAGGTAACGTCTTTCCCAAGAAAAGCACCCCAGTGTGTCAGGTCTTGAGCTAGAGGCAGGTACTTTTCTGCTACAAGTGCCTCTAGCTATTATATATTATTGATGCCTTATTTACTCATGGTAGACCCGTCCCAGTTTGAAAGCCAGACCTACTTGAAAAGAACTAGAGAAATGCAATGACAAATAGGAGAATTTGCCCTCAGTTTTGAGGACTGGAGTGTTCCCAGGTGGGATATTAAAGCTTTTAACGCTGATAGCCTCTAAGGTGTCACACAGGAAAACAGCAAATATTTGATAGAGGAGCTTGTGAAGGGACAAGAGAAATGTAGGCTTCTCATTCCCTCTCAGGCTCTCATCAGCTGCTTCAAACCAAAACACTCCAGGGAGAGTCATATTTCAACCCAAGCCTTTCAAGGGATAATTTCCCTTTTGGTTACAACCCATAACTGAGATCAGACCACAACACTGCCAAGAGAGAAACAAATAAGATTAACAATTGTACCAGCAGTTCATCTCACTTAACACAGAGGTGAAAGAGGAGCCGTCAAGACTGTCTCTTCAACTTCTCCTAGGGGCACTTTAGCTCTGAATATACTGAACTTAGTCAGTTTGCAGTGTAAAAAGTCATCTGTCTGACTGGGGTCTTTAGAAAAAGCTGGTACTGTGTCCTCCACAGCAATGAAGAGAAGAAAGTTGGTTTCCTTCTTTCTTCAGCAGTCTCATTTGCCACCACTGTTACCATAGGCAGTCATTGACCTGCGAGTGCTCCAGGGATGTGTCTGCACTGACCTCAGAGCATGGGAGGAGAAGGGGAGGGATCACACCGGATCCAGCACCGCTGCATTGAACTAATCCATTAGATTTAAAGTCGGGGCTCTTTGGAGGATTTTTCACATCTCTCTCACCCTTGGAGACTGCCTTTGAAGTCAGCTGGGCTTGGTATTTTCCAGAGGATAGACAGAAATATCCTGTCCACTAGACGGAGGGAAAAAAAGAAACACTAAATGCCCTGGCTTAAAAGGGACTGAGCTGCTCTCTCCTGTCTCCCTTGCAGGTACCAGAGCATCCTGGACTGTGAAAGCAGCATGCCAAAGCCAGAACACACCAAGGTAAGAGCCAAAGGCTCAGATCTKATCAGTGAACACCATTCTAAGAGAAGGTTCAAATTCTTAGTGATTAGAGACACAGAAAAAAAATAAAAATAATAAAAAAAGAGAGCAACACTTTTTTTTTTCAATTGAAGGTAGGTGCTTCTCTTAGGGTATCTCAGGGCAGGTCAAAATCTGTCCATCTGTACAGTATCCACTTCACTTAAAAAGAAAAGATATTCCATAATGGGATGAAAGCTTCTTTTATAAACTTCAGAATGCTCTTGACTGAATAAATAACAGAGGCAGAGCTCTCTGGAAGGCCCTCCAAGGTTTAGGACCTGACAGAGGATTTAGTGCTTAGAAAGTGAAGGGAGTATTCAGCCTGAAATGAAGGCACYCAAAGATATTAAGGCACCTGGATACCCACACTGATGTGACACCGGGACACCTCTGCCTTGCTGCAGCAGCAGCTGGAGGCTCTGTGGGTTGTCAGCACACCTTGTGCATCTCAAATGAGACTAAGCACCTACTCTAGGCAACTGCRTACCCTTGGGGGAGGAAATCACTTTCCTCTTTCTTTTGATTGTAATGGGACTTAGATATCAAGTTCATGAGTAGATTTAGCTCACAGTTCTACCCAAGAGGGGAGGCGACCAGTGGTGACATTTTTTTTTCTACTCCGAGGCTTGTTTACATGACCAGGAAGAAATAAGGGAGGCAATCAGGATACAGAAATGACAGAAACTTCTGCCATGGTTCAGAAAGGTCTAGCGTGTTTTTAGTTCATGTCCCCAGGGTTTACTCCAGGGAACATAGATCAGAAAGTGACGAGACACTCCTTCATCTCTAACAGTTAAAATGGTAGCAGATGTGATTCTTGCAGTAGAAAAGCAGGAAATTAAAACTAGTGGTTTTCTTGTGGTAGTTAGATACAAATTCCTGCTGATGTCTTTTTTTTTTTTTTTAGCTGATGGAGAGAAGACATCTATCACAGGCTAAYGTCAATCCAATGGAGAAAAAATGTGCCTTATCTCAAAATCATCCTAATGATGTATCCAGGAGCAAGTCCATGGAGAACATCAGGCCAACAAGGAGCAATCTCAGAGGACTCCTGACCAGCTTTGATACCCCTAAATCCACTCCAAGGAATAACACTTTATCTTTTGCTCCACTCAAGACAACAATCCCCAGTGATGTCTTGAGGAAAAGGGAAGCTGACACCAGCATCATGACAACTATCCAGCCACTGAGCAGGGAGAGAAAACCCTGTAAAGATGCATCCTTCCCTTCATCTCTTCAGGGCAACCAGAGGAAGGCACAATGGAGTYCTGCCACCATACCAAGGAAAGAGTCTGCAGCAAAGGTTAGTGAGCCYTCTTCTTTCAAAGTTCCCCAAAAATCTCTCTTCTTTGTGTATCCAGAGTCATCCTTAACAAGGCTTGTGCTTCGTGGTGATGGTTCACCGTCCACTCTTTCCCCTGAGCATGGGGGCAGCCGTGTACAATGGTAACCACAGCTGGGGAAGGAGACCTGGTTTTAATGGGCAGTTGTGTGATGAAAGCAGAGCTCATCAGGATAGAACTTGCTCCTAAGTGGCGTGGACAGCAGGAGAGCCTACCACTAAAAACTCTGACCCTTTTACACATTATCTCATTTTGGTATGAAAGGAACTCCTCTTTCTAAACTGCTAAAGTTGGCAGACCAGCTTTTAAACAGGTCTCCAAACACATGCTGGGTCCTCCTGTGCCAGGTTTTGCACCACCACAATGTCCAGAGGAATAGATGAACCACTTGCTGTGATGAATGAAAGACAGACTTGACTCTAAAACATGAACAAGAGTTGGGAGTGGTGTCAGTCCATACAAGCAGTTAGCATTGTCTGGAATCAGGCAATATCTACCAGCAAGAACAAATTGATAATATCATCTGCAGCTCAAACTAGCTCTGGTACTCTAACCAGACACATCTCCTTGACCCAATGTAAACATACTTTTTTTTCTTCTGTGCTCTGACATAGTGTTTCTCTAATCCTATCCATCTCTTAATGATTTAATGCTGCCTGTTATCAAGAGCACAAGTCATATTTTCAACAGTCTACTCCTTGCAATGATCCCTCCTCTGGTAACTGGAAAATGGGGTAGAAGGAATGCCCTTGGGGTTCCCCTGAGAACAGACACTTAAATAAGGCTGTACAGCATCTGTTTTCCCACTCTCTTGTGAGCCACAAGCAGATAAAACATTATCTGCAAGCACACACAGGTCTGTGGTCTGCAACCCCTGTCTTAGCAAACATGATAGGACCATGATCCAAAACCCTTGGAATGAAGGAATTAGTAGGAACGACATCTGCATGAGAAAGAGACCTAAATGAAGCAAACAAGAGAGTCCCATTAAGTCATTACCATCAGGGATATTAAACAAGATCCTATGTGACTTGGCCTGCACCATCTTCCTCTGCGTGATATTGCCCCAGTGGTTACTGCTCCACAACAGGGTCTGGTTGCTTCGTGAGGGGTGCARTGAAGGTGGACTTTGATCGTTACTGGACTTGAGAAACTGAAATCATTATGGGGGCTGATAAAGCAAATAAATGGATAAACCTAACCCTGAAAGATAAAGAAGCAAAGGGTAGCCTAAAAATCTTAGGTGGTCAGAGGAATTACTGCTCCTCTCTGATAACAGAGGGAGGCTATGCCCAAAAGGCCRCGAAGCACTGCTTGGAGAGAGCACAGCAAACCCAAGAACATGGTTATGTCTKCAGGGAGAAAGGCCAAACTAAACCCCAAACCTAAGGGCAACATYAGGATCACCTTCACCYCTGGAAACCTTCTGGTGCACTTGYCTTCTCCACACACAGGTTTTGGTTGGTTCCTCCTCTATGTTTATGTGAATTTAACTGTTTATGGAACTCTAACTGTTGTCSTTGCTGCACAGGAAGGGAAGATCCCCAGCGAGGGACAGGCAACAATCCTCCCRGTGCCAGAGACAGCCTTTGRCTCACCCACGGGCAGAATCTGTGAGTAGGATTTATTCCGGTTCCCGGTCAACATTTTCTCTCTAGTGCCAGCTCTGTAGTTGCAAATGGGCAAGTACCTCTTTGGTCCACGAAGGAAGCTGTATTTCCCCCCTAACAGAGAGCAGAGGTTGGTGGAGCAATTCTGGCTCAGTCTGCATGTTCATACGGGTTCTCCCAGTGACGCAGSAGAGCAGCCAGAGAYAGGGAGAGCAATGAGAAGAGAACAYRGTCACATAAACACAGCTCTACTCCTCCCAGTCCTAAACAGGCTGATCTGTTTAAGTTCCACAGGAACTTAAGGAAGAATTTCTTGACAGTGAGGGTGAMARAGCACTGGAACAGGTTGCCCMGARWGGTGGTGGAGTCTCCTTCTCTGGAGATCTTCAAAACCTGCTTGGATGCCACCCTGTGCTACAGGGTCTAGGTGACCCTGYGTGTGCAGGGGGTTGGACTAGATGATCTCTAGAGGTCCCTTCCAACCTTAAGCATTCTATGATTCTATGATTCTATGATCCACYCATTGCACAGGGCTCRTAAATCCCAAARAGSCTCAGGATTGGGCCACTGAGCCATATTGACTCTTCTTTTGCTTTTATTAAAAATAGCTCCTATCTAACATAAGGGCGGGAACATCCATGTTGAGTTTGGGATGAGTCATTCCCCCTCTGCACCTCAGTCATGACGGTGGGAAAGTTTGTACCTAACTAAGGAGTCTGGCTGAATTCCCTTTTGCATTTGGCAGCAGTGTATGAGCCACTATCCTTGGCCCCAGATAGGACATGTAAGTGATCCCTAATGATATGATATCATTGGCACTACTGCAGGTCAGGGTTATTTCAAAGCARGAGGCATCTGTGAACAGTGAGATATCCAAGCCAAAGCTTTGCGTGGGAAAGGGTTGAATTTTACCAAAAATCTCTGCCAGGAATGTTTCACAGATTTGGGATTAAAAAAAAAAAAAAAAAAGAGAGAGAGAGAGAAAAAAAATTCTTATAATTCTATAGTGCCTGGATCTGGGGCAAGCAGGACCACCCTGCCTGTTTTGGACGTGATTCTGGAATCCAGGGATCCCATATCCATYTGTCTAGTGTTTTTCCTTTCCATTTCTTTCTTTTCTTTCACACAARAGAAAAACCTCATGCTGCCTGGAACTGAAACAATGTGTTTAATTATACAATTATATGGGAAATAACTATCTCACTGAATATATAGGTAAACAAAGAACCTAAAGTTTCCAAAAAGWTGATGTTGCTATAAAAACGTGTGAAGGAAGCGTGTTCTGTTCCTAAACAGGATCACAGCATTAGATGGCGTGTTCTTTTTACACTTTAGGAACATCTTTTTCTGTACTTGACTAATGATGAATCACTGTCTATCTTAGAGCTGTTCTCCAGTTCCTGAGTCAAAGACTTCATATCTTCTCTGGCACCTCTCCTTTTGTTAGGGTGTATGTGGTCCTTTCGGGGAGGCAAACACAGCCAGGAAGAGGACTAGGAGGAGCACAGCAGCTTCCTCTGATGCAAACTCTGAAGTTGCTCAGAGACAGGACTCGCAATGTGTCCTGAAGATGTCGAGGAACAAGTTGTCCCATATATCCTCTGGGACAAGATTTGTCCAAATCTAAACATGAGCCATTYCTAGTCATTCACATGGAGTTAGAGCGGTATCAGTACTCCACATGCCCAACATGTGGAGCAACACAGGTCTGCTACAGGAGCCTCCCTGACATCTCCCAGGGATGGTCCCGCAGGTCTTTTCCGAAGGCCAACATGCGGATGTCCAGCTGAAACAGTGACCTGGGATGGGGAAGGCAGAGTATGTTGGATGTTCAGCCACATTTTGTTAGAAAGTAAAGCACAGAGGACGTTGCTCAGGCTCTAGCTGGGCCTCAGTGGTATGTATAGAATCATAGACTGTTTAAGGTTGGAAGGGACCTCTAGAGATCATCTAGTCCAAACCCCTGCACACGCAGGGTCTCCTAGAGCATGTGGCACAGGGGACAACAATATCTTGGCAATACTCAATGCAGCTCTGCTGCCTGGTTTATTGGCAATTGCATGTTTGTGCAATGATTCACCACTGAATAATATATAACATATATATAACATGTAGTCAAAGCACGAGCTGCTGTACCTCCATCCAGACAGAATTCAGTCATCTCCAGGACACTGAGGGAGTCTTGATCGTTGCTCAAAGGGAGCTGAACCATCACACACCAGGCAAGATCCCTGGCCATCCTGAAAACCCCACATGATCCGGAGCAAGCTGTCATAGAGGATGTCGCTTGTTAAAAGGGTCAAAGAGGCTATAGGAAGCAATAATGAGACGAAATGTGCAGTGAAAGTCTTGTGCAGTATCACAAAATACTTCCTAAGAAGGAAGGCAGTGAATCAAGGAACCATTTTCCCAAAGGGAAATGGTGGAAAAGCTGGAGCTCTTTAATATTAAACAGCAGAAGACACCAGCTAATTTACTGTAGGTGCAGTCTCTTGAGCATGCTGGGTTTAAAAATTAACAACTACTAGATGAATTTTGGCAATGAGAGAGACAGGAATCGCAGCCAAGAAACAGGAGAGAGGGGCTTGCGTGTGGGCATGCCATTCCCCTGGCTCACACACATATATCYGCTCCTGCTTGTACACATTAATATAGCTCCATTATTCAGTGCTTTCAGCTGAAGGGCACACGGGGATGTTACCTCAGCGCCATACAGAGACGAAAYGGGAGTCTGACGTGACTGCAAATTACAGAGCTGCCTCCAAAATGCATTAATTCCCTCCTCCCCTTTCCCCCTCGCCTTTCCGCGTTCGTTTKCAACTCTACCCAGGGGGATTTTGTGAAGCCTGGCGAGGAGAGATGGGGAAGAGGAGCGCGGGAGCAGCCCGCCGCCTCTCGTGTGCTCTTGGGATGCAGGGGGAGCCACGCTGGATTGCAATGCACGCGTGGCATGGGGTGGCTGCTCCTGCAAGGGGGTGCAATGCCATCTAGCGACAACGAAGCCATTTCCTTCAGTCCCAAACCCCATTCTTAGTGAGTACAGTGCTGTACATCAGCCAACCTGCACTGTGTCTCTGGCCAGGGATGGAGGGGTTGGTGCCCTCACAGCCTGGTTGCCAAAACCCAGAGAGACCCCAAGTTTAAGAGGTAAAAGGAGCCAAAAGAAGCCATCATCAGACACCTTCCTCTYGTACCTTCTCCATCCTCCAGGCAGTTGGAGTCCGAGGTCACAGGCAGCTTTATGGGCTGCCCTGGGAGCAGAGCAATTTTCCCAGTCCCACCATTCCGGTGTGGGCAGCAGAGGCAGGAGCACTGCCTGAGCAGTGATGGACACAGAGGCAGCATCATTCAAAACAGATAAATCAGCCCCGTTGTCTGGCTTTTCCCAAAAGACCTCGTCTCTGCATGCATAAGAGATCTCTGGTCTAGGCTGAAGCGCCTGTCCCCGATGAGCTCTTGTCTTCTCTTCTGTGCACCGGGGAGGTGTCAGCCCRGTCTTGGGTGAGGGCACAGAGCCACGGTCCATACTGAGACCCACATCCCGGCGGCTGTACCTGGTACACTCTTTCTTCCCGTCACGCTCCAGGCACTTCTCAGAGAGACTCAATGCCCCATTGATTTTTTTTCCTGCTTTCTAATAAGTTGGCRTCTTCCAGACAGGAGAAAAAAAGAAAACCTCACCTCCCTGGGGGCTCTGCAGAGCTGTCAGGTAGTGTAGTTCTCGTGAACTCGCTTGGGAACGTGCCTGGGGAAAGCAAGGAGCTGCAGCGGCTGCTTGCAAGGAACACACATGGAAGACGCAGTCTGCAGCAAGGTCAGGACCTCCACCCAGAGCAAGGGATATGGATGGACAGGAAGGCACCAAGAGTAGGAATATATGACACCGTGCACATGTACATATGTTGTTCGGTACAGCGAGACAAACAGATGGATGAATGCATGTTACGGATCAAGGGGGAGACCCACACGGATGGATGGATGGGCCCTATGCATTGCTGCTAGGCATGCACGTGTCCAATGACAACACATGCTTGCCCACTGGGAGCTGCCGACTGCACTGATGAGTCCTGCCYTTCACCTTCTGCTTCTGTTCCCTCCCATCTCTATGGCATAAACAAGACTCACTCCACCGTGCATATCCCTCCCTGCTGTGCTAACTATCCCCTGTCACTCCATGCAYGAACAACGTCTCTACCTGACCCAGTGCAGARGACAACMCCGTGTCCCRCCTGACAACACCCCTCACWWCARAGCGGAGTGATAGTCTTCCTGGAGRCAGGGCTGAGCAGAGACTCTTATCTTAGTGGGATTTGGTAATGCATCACTGGCAGGGTATCTAAAGGAATCAGGCTATTACAGTGCAGATGAGATGGGCCCTTTCAGGAGGATGGATGAAAGCAGATGGTCATYTGGAGCTGGACATGATGTGACATGATGCCATTTGATGGATGCTGCATGCAATGTAATTTTGGGAGGGAACCCTCCTTGTGGCATGCAGAACTGCTGCCTGAACTGACTTGGAGCATCCCCTATAGGGAGTTATGCCTGGAGACCCAAAGGCAAGGCAGAAGGATCCTTCTGGCCCTCCTTGGCACCCTCTATCAATCTTTCTCAGTAGTATTCATTTGGAGGGAACCAAGAAACACMAGATCTCAAACTGGAAGATAAGCACCCATGAGTTGCTTGGCCCCCTGTAGCCAAGAGCACAGAGATCCTTTGGGAAGMAGGATGTCTCTGGCTCCTCATCACAACACTGCTGAGATCTTCAAGTGAACGAGAAGTCAACGAGGTCCCCATAAACAGSTAGGGGATGTACAAATGCGTGACAAAGAGGTGGGAAGAGCTTCAGGCCAATATGGAAGTACCTTCACAGGAAAGCTAAGGTGGCTTCTGTGCTGCTACATAGAGCATATATGTCTGGTTCAGAAAAAGCTCTTTGTGGCTCAGTTCTCTCACCACAACTGTAGTGTAGATGCTGGAAACAGATCCGTGTTGTGTGGCATGGGGAATGACCAGTTTTGGATGCTGTGGTGCATACACGTTGCCTGGTGGGGTACAAGCTAGATGGGACTTGGCATGGGTCTCTTGCTGTTACCAACGGGTTTAATGATCCTAAACACATCCARACAAGTGCTTTATTTCAGGTGATGATGGCTTCTGGGTTTACTCTTCTGGTGCCAGCACAGCAAACGCACCTCTGCTTCCAGCATCCCAGAGTGTTTTKTCTCAAGCTTCAATTTCCTAAATGTGTCTTAAAAGTAAATCAAAGAGAGAGCAATAGGATCTGATTCTGGACTGGATTCTGCAGTCGTGGACCAAACAACTATCCCAGACTTGTAAAGGCATTAAAAGAAAATGTCTCTTAAAATAAGCCCTATCTCTCCAAGATATTGACTGTGAATGTATTTGTAAATTAAGAGGGCCRGGCCAGGGTCCCAGGCACTGACGCACATTTACACAGGCCATTAAATTGCTAAAAATAGCACCCATTACCCAACTGAGATTTGAGGATGTCAAGAGCCATTCAGGACTCACCACTTTTATTATTATCTCCTCTGCAAACAGCAGTCAAAGCACTTCCCCATGTGATGCCCTGTGAGGGAAGGAAGGAACTCAAGGAAGGAGGCGATATCTACCCGGTCACTGACAGGTTCTGCTTCCAGACAAAGAGTCTAGACCTGCTCCTGTCTTAGCAGGGGGAATAATACCCGCTGTGGGTGTCTATCTACAGACTTTTTCCAAAACTGAAAGGCAAATATGTGAATATACATGGGTGTATGTACCTATAGAATAAGCTAACAAGAAACATTTTTTTAATACCTTTCTTTATGGTTTAGCATGACAAAKTAAGTAGCTCATTTGCCCTYCTTTGCACATATATTTCATTTTACYTTCTCTCACCTAAAYCAACCTGTTCTAAAAAACCTGATTGGCAAAAGAAACATGTAACTAACACCTGCCACCTTCCCGGCTTCTCTCTGGAGACTTTGGCTGTGACAGGAGCCAAGGGTGTCAAGCAGTGGCAATCACAGTCAAAGGACATGACAGTGAGTCAGGGAAATGACGCTCCACCTTACTTCACTGCTTGGAAGCTTCCCCTGTCCCGTACCGAATTACCGAGCGGGTATTTTGAATGAATAAGCTCTGAAAATAAGCCAGGCCCTGAGACTTTCCCCACCATTGCGTAGGACTGCGAGAACTCATGATTGACTCAGCCTGATGGGATAGCAGCTACACTCTTCCCTAAAAATAGACCRTGCGGTTCATCCTCTCAACATAGCCCAGCGCTTGGTGATAAAACCAGCTGTCTGAGACCCCTTGGAGCCAGTGAACAGGATCGAGGGTGAGGAYAGCAGAGCAGGGTTCCACAGGATACACTACAGCCTGCCTGGTCCTGAGCTTCACGTAGATTTCCATTGGGGACTGCCTATGGTGCCACACAGCCGCCGAGGCTGCTGAGACCGCTCTGTAAGTAATTTTGGGGTAGATTCACATGGGGTGAAASACTGCATGAACATGAACTTTGGACTGATGATAAAATACAGGGCAAATGAGGCCTCTCGATGTCTCTTAATATGAAAAAGGCATTTGCAGGCCTTGGGAAGCAGCGGATTTTGCTGGCCCAGAGCTTGGTAGTTGCCGGTGTGTGCTGCGGAATACTGTCCCTCTGCACCAGGAGTTGTGGCTATTGTCTAGATGAGCACTGTTGTCTCAGGTGTTTGGGCGTGTTCAAAGTGGGCACAGAGCTTTGTGCATGGGTGATTTTCCCCTGCCTCAAAGCATTTGAGTTTCTAAGTTTGACACGTAAATTCACAGGTCAGATCCTCAGCTYCTGCTCTCTTCCCTCAGAGGTGTTGTGAGTTACTGAGATTTGTGGCCAGGAGAAAGGTAGAAGGATGCTATGATGGTGGTGAGAGGGAGACTTCTTCCAGATCAAAACTAGTGTCAGGGCTGGTCATAACACATAGGCAACAAAATGGAGACTTCTCAGAGGGAAATGGCTCTTGTTCCTTCTTGCATCGCTAGGGACTAGGAAACAGGGTGGGATCTGTTCAGGAATTCTTTYTCTCCCCCATCAAGAGAGAAGTGAGAAATGTGTTTGGGTCCCTGAGCATCATTTGTGAACTCTGCTCTAGGAAGGATCAGAAACAGAGCCTCTATCCAAGGCAAGAGGAGGAAAGTTGCTCAGGAGCTCACTCACTGCAACCCTTTAGACATCTCCGCTTGTTTGTCTAGCCAGATAAATGCCTCCAGGAGGGCCAGAAGGTCCACTAGGTCAACAACATTAAAAAGCCACACTTCTTCCTATTTCTGTTCACGTAAGGCTAGCAGGCTCTAAAAACCTGCAAGGCTCTGTAAGGTGGAGCCAAAACATGTGTCTTATCCCTGGTTATTTAAAGCTACTGAGCTCCATGCTCTTGCGTCATGGCCAAGAGACTCTACAGGCCCCCAAGAGCCAGGACACCACAGTGATCTCCTGCTTCGGCCACTCTGCCCCTGTGCAAGTGCTTGACCCCAGCGGCCTGAGCTCAAAGCAGTTTTCTGCTCTTAAATTCAGGGGTTGTTAGTGTTTCCTTCTGAGAAACATGTGTGACTTCTCCCGCTTCTTTCCCATTTTTTAATTTCCACTCCTTTTTTATAGAAAATATCAGAAGGTTTTGGGTTTTATTAGGAAAAAAAAAAAAAACAGATATGAGGAAAAAGAGGTGGAGCTGGTCCCTCAGATACAGATGCCACTTCATGAGAAGAGGCGAAGTAGGAAAAGCCTTGTTCTTGCCAGGCAAAATTGTAGATAATACATTAGTGGCAATTTAACATCCATCAAGCACAGAATTTCCTAGCACACACATCCACACCCGGCAGACTTGGAATAGTTTTATTCCTGGAACGAAATCTCCTCTAGTGCTTTTTAGACAAGTTCTGGGTTTACATGCTAGGCCCACGCTAACATCAGGAGGCAGGGGCGGTTCAAGGGCAGCTTGGCCCTTGAACAGACCCAGCATTGCAGAGGATACAGAAGCCTCCTTCATGGGAAACTGGGCTAAGACACCCCAACCCGCTTGCCAAGGAGGGGAAAATTCACTTCCATGCTGGCAATAAACCCAGGTTTCAACACTGTAGTAGATGTTTTTGCCTTAAGTACTGTGTGAAACGGTATTTTATTCTTTTGAAGTCAGTTGTTCCTCTCCTCCCTCATATTCTCAGAGGCAGTTTGCCCCATTTAGAAATGAACAGAAAAGCTGGAGGATCTCAGTAGCTACAAGCGCATGAGAGTTTTCTCTTTGAAAATTATTGCTATTTTTTTCTGGTTGTGGCTGTTTCTTCTAAAAAGTTTTTTTGTATTTTGGGGTTTTTTCTTCTCTAAGTGGCAGAGAGTTGAGATTAGATCAAAAACATGTTAAAAACAGAAAAACACAGGCAGAGTCTCAGCAGTTCCTCAGAGCTCCTTCAGCTCAGGTATGGATGCAATTCTCACTCAATGCAGTTCCCCCTTCGACTCTGGCAAATGCCCTCGTGTGGGGGGAAAATGATTAAAACCCCTCATTGTTCCTTTCCTGCTGGCTTTTCCCCCTTGTCCTGGCCCTGCACAGGACACACCATCAGCAACGCTTGCAGCGCTCATGCCTGCGCTGACATTCCCAAGGTATCGCTCCATGGTGGTCACATAGGGCTTTCCTTAAAAGGCTTGGTATTCCTGGCACGCCAAGAAGCCCTCTCCCCAGGAGAGGTTATTTCGGTGGACAGCTCTGTGTTGCTTTTTCTAGGTTTTCTTTTAGGGCTGGGGGGAGCCGCTATCGCAGTTTATTCCACAGCACTTGGCTGGGTCCAAAATGCTCAAGGTCAACGGAGCGGGAAGAATGGTCACTGTTACCTTTGGGCAGGTAACAGTGGGAAGCAGAGCCATAGGAGTAGCTCTCAGCATGGGGAAAGCATGCGTGTTTATTGCCATTTCAGGGAAAACTCCCTGTATAAATAACAGACAAAGAGTTACTAGGCATCATGAGAACGGTGCCAGCGTGAGCAGGAGGGGATATGTGATCCCCAGCGTGCCGGAGGGCAGTGCAGGGCTCAAGATGCCCAGSTGTACGCTGCACGCAGGAACAATTYGTCTAAGGTTCTCTCAGCATTTGTTAACCCAYTGCAGACAGCAGGGAGAGGGCGAGAAAGCGGCAAATCTGAGTTGTGTTTGACCTGTCTAGTCTGTTCGTATCCCAAAAGCCAGGGAGCTGCTCTGGGTGATGGTCAGGGCGCCTTCCAAGGAGAGGGGACCAAGCACCAGCTGGCCCCCTCAGGAGGGCTGTCCTCAACCAGCAATGCCACCGACAGCTGTCACTTGATGAAGCTTCCTGGCATTCTTTTGTGTACCAGGAATAGTGTCTTCCACATTCCTGGATTTTTGCAAAGTCCAAAAATAACCCTGAACTGCCTCAGGGCAGATACTCGTCTCTACTCAAGGCTCAATATTCCTGAGTGTCTTCTGGAGCTGTTTAAAGTACCTGAGGATGGTGACATTCCCCCTGTATAGGAAAGTCCAGCTGGCATTAAAGATCCAAAAATGTTTGCAGAAGTGACTGATGACCATGAAGTGTCAGTTTACAGGTGTTGGAAATTGTAGAGAATTTATTTTAAAAGACAAGTGCTGGAAAGAAGATACTCCTCMGTACTTGCATTTTCCTTCCCCAGTTTCATAAATATGACTTTATCCACATGCAAAATGTTAATTGTTTGCCTAGAACTTAGTAAACAATCCCTAAAGTAGGAAATAATGTTTTAAATCTCACTTCTTCTTTACCACAGCTGCTCTTTGGTTGCAGTATTTTATTATTTGCTTAGCACTATCCTCTGGTTCCAGCACTTTTCAGTTTCCCATTCCCAAATTCATATGTTAGTTCTATGAGCCAGAGCTGTCCACATAATTGCATCATACAGCTTCCAGACTCTGCAAAATCTTTCTTTAAGCAGTCTAAGAGAGAGTTTTTTGGGTTTTTTTTTAATGTGAATTAGTCATTTTATTTACAACGTGCATGAGAAAGATATCCTCTAGCTCCAGATCAGGATTCTGCTGTACTAGACATTGTCCAGATGTATTTGAAAGGATGAGAACTGCATAAAGAACTTCAGAATCAGAACAAGATTGCTATTGGGATTTGTATCTGTTTGGTTAGAAATCTGACTATAATCAGGGGTATTCTTAAACCTAAGGGGGTTAGCTGAATTTGTGAAAATCTCAGTTTTTCACTTTTAAAGGTAGTTTCCTACTCATGCAAGTGTATATGTATATGTATATGTATATGTATATGTATATGTATATGTATATGTATATGTGTATGAAGACATTCAGACCAAAATGGTCAAAAAGCAGGTTAACTTAAAAAAAAAAAACGAGGGCAAAAGAGGTGTTGTTTATGACTACTGCTCTCCCATGCATCTGGTTAATCTCTGCAAAGAAAACTTTGAATTTCAGAAACAGCTGTGGTTGGCAAAGGGAGCCCAGCGTGATGCAGGAGCCAGGGAGCATCGCTGAGATGCTTCAGAGCATCTCCACTCCTCATTCTTTCCTTGAGGCAGCCAAGGCCCTGGAGCAGGTGCTCCCTGCCACTGTCTTCTCCATCCTTCTTTGCTCTCCTTTGCAAATTGGGGTGTTCGAACGTGTCTTGGGACCTCAAGAGCAGGTCTCAAGGCCAGAATGGAAATGTCTTCTGGTCACCAAACCCGCACCCAAGACCATCGCTGCCCCCATACCCGCCAGTACCACTCACCCCAGGCACCCTCCGAGCATCTCCTCCGGCTGCCAGGAGCTCTCCCGCTGTGGGTGCCTGCGTGGAGGGTGCGGAKGACCAAACCTTCCCCCATGGACGGAGCGGTGCCAGCCGGGCTGCCGGATTAAGCAGCAGGGCTGGTTTCTCAGCCAGCTTTTATTAGCACTCACCCGCCCGTGCAAATCCCCCAGCCCGGACACGCCAGCGGCGCCGATGCTCAGGAGCCCTTTCCGAAGGCAGAGGAGGACAGTGTTGATGTGATTTGGTACATGTGAGTCATGTGGAAGGAGGAGGACAGGGCACTCCCAAAGCAGAGGAGCCTACGGGCAACTACCGTCCAACTGCCCCAAGCTGCCCCAAGCAGCAGGGAATAGCTGAAATGCCCCAGAGGCCTGGGAAGACACCAGCTTGGAGAGACACAACACCAAAATGTGTAGATGAGACACTTAGGGACATGGTTTAACGGGCATGATGGTGACGGGCTCGCAGTTGGACTCGATCTTGAAGGTCTTTTCCGACCATAATGGTTCTATGATCTAAAAGCAGGATAAGCAAAGGCTTGGKAAACAGAGCGCCTATCAGGTTTCTCATAGTTTCCTGTACTAATTTCCCCAGATCTAAGAAGCATCAGGATGTGGGTCCCTTTGCTCCCATTGTGCGTTGGGACCTGTGGTGGCCAAGATGTGGCACATCTAGGGGCATTGAAACCATCACATATCTGTGTCCTGCAGCACAAGGCAAGCAAGGCCCTGGCACAACCCAGGTTGTTGTGCTGGGGGTTTTCCTTGTTTTTTCCAATGAGGAAAATTGATTTTTCCTCTCCCCCTTGCTGGTGCAGTCCCATGGGCGCCCGGTCCCCACCACGCGTGCCCCCCTTCTCACGGGCTGGCGGCACAAAGGGCTTTGCTCAGCAGCTGTGTTTGCTCAGGAYGGCTGATTTTGGGAGCAAAGCCGATGACATGTGGTCGGCCGGGCGGCACGGGGAGCTCGGTGCTGAGCTTGCAGCTTCCTTTTTTAATAGGTGACTCAGTCGCTCGGCAGCTCACTGGGCTCGGTGGTGGGAGCCGGTCTACAAAAGAGGGCCAGCAGCAGAAGTGGTGGACACCAACAGGTGGGTGATGATGTTTCGCAGTGGGATATAGAGCATTATATAGAAAGCAAAGTGAGACGGAGCCGTCTGTTACAGGAGGGATGAGATTTTCTTGGGGGAAGGAGTAGAGAGGAATTTCGCTAGTGATTCGTCTCCTGCTTGCTCAGATTTGGTTGTAAAGGATTTGGCAATTTACTTTGCTAGGATTTGGATGTAAAACAGTTACGGTTCAAGAGAAAGGGACCTATAACATTATCTTCAGCAGGCGACAGAGCGGTTGAGTGATTTATGGGCAATAGCAGCAGAGGAAGTGACTACATCTTTAGATGAATATTTAAGAGTCTCTTCCCCCGTCTTCCCTTCGTTTCCTCCTTCTTGCTCCCCTGTCAGGGGTGATTAGTGAATACAAATGAATATGATGAATGATTTTCCACCACTGCGAGTTTCTCGATTTGGTATTATGCAGATATTCAAGCTTGGGTTTTTCCAAAGAGTCCTACAGATTAGTAAGGGAAATCTCTGAAAAACAAATCCGGGCGCGAGCAACGGGAATACTTAAGGGGTTACTTATTCCAGTGTACAGGGAAGATCTCAATCTCTGCGGGGCAGATGCCCAGTGCTACAAAACCAGGACATTTCTTCTCATGATGAGGAGATTGCAGAWCTGTTCTTGCCCCAAGAGGRTTTTGGAGGTTCTTTWCTTTTTCTTTCCTTTTCCCTATTTTTGGGCATCACTCTGCACCTTCTTTCTCTCAAAACAGATCCCCACAAATCCCAGTCCTCCCTGCTCAGCCAGGCGCAGCCACTGGGGCAGAGAGGCTGTAAACCAACCCCGAGCTGCAATGCATGAGACGAAGCAGCAACTAAAGAAACATCAACAGCTGCTCCAACAGACAGGCCTAAATTTGCAGCCCCTCGCATGAAATGCATGGGTTGATCCGGCGCTGGATCCTGGCACAAATGGCAGTTTCCRTGTTGAAGCCCAGCATTAATATGGGATTTTCTCTCATAGTTTTCACTGGGAAAAWGCACCATTGGGCCCTGGTGCCTTCCTCTGTATGGGACAGGAGGAGGAACRTTAAGGGACTGTTTTCTTCCATTTTTTTGCTCGTGAGGATGCTCTAATTGCTGGAGCATTGCGTTGTGTGCTCCCTAGGACACCAAACTGCCTCGTGCGGGATGTGTCACTCAGCGTGTAACAAGGACCGAACACCCCAGCGGACCCTTTCAACTCATCTGGGCAGAAAAGTGCCTCAAACTGGGTCTACTTTACAACAGATCAAGCAATAACATCCCTTAGCCTAGTCTGCAAAATGCCCTTTGGTTTTGCTTCCTCATCCTCATCCAGAAAGTCCCCTGCCTGCCCTGTCCCYCTCCCCGGGCTGCCTTTGCAGCGGTGCCGGCAGCTCCTGAGGTGTTCCAGGTGCTCCTGGCTGCCGTGGCTTTCTCATGAGCAGAGCCAACCGTTGTYGTTTTGCTCTGATCCATAATTAGCGCTCCGGAGCCGAGCGGCAGGGTCAGGCTTTCTGTGAGCCTTTTCTGTGACAAAAAMCCCCCCAAAAAAGTTAGTGGTAAGGGGAAAGCTTCAGTAAAAGCCTGTCTTTCTAATTATATCCCTCATTAAAACAGAAGTCCTGTGGYCTTGAGTTAGAGGGTGAAGAAATTGTCAGCTCTGATGTTATGCAGTTTTCTCCATGTGGTTGCATTACTCCTTTTTGGCACCGTTAGATGCCACCAGCCCAGCTCCTGGACAAGGGGTTTCATTGCCGAGGAGTTCACCTTCCCTTTTTATGTGGTGGCCCACATCCATGCTCTTGTGTCTCTACAGCAGTGGGCTACGAGTCTCCGAACGAAGGCAGGAGCCTTCTCCGGCACAGAGTGGATTGGTGTTAGCAGGTATCAGCAACGGATCYTATGACTGAGGCATCTCATTGATGCCTTGCCTGTTTCCTCCCAACTTCCAGGGGGTCATTCAGCTCAAAGCCAGGCATTTAGTCCATGCCCGCACTCTCCTGGACAGCACGGGAAAAACTAATGTAACGAGAGGGTGATTTATATCCCAAAGTGAAAGCAGGGAGAGAAATCGCWTCCTTACTTGTCAACTTACAGAAAACAAGCATTAAGAAAATGTCATCTTCTGTTTCCTGTCCTCAYGTCCTAGTGACCTCTGGTAGACTTGGCATTTAGATCCATATTGCTTCCAGCTGCATCCCCAGATATCCTACCTCAATTTTGAGTCAAAATGCCTGGACATCTGTAGAAGCAGCTGGTACCAAGGGCAAGAGAAAGCATGGGATTTGTCACCTTTCAGTAAAATGCCAGCCAGTCTCCSACGCTGTCACTGGATTCCCTCTGCTCTTGTCTCTATGTCTTTTTGTTGGCGATGGTAGCTAGGGAGCTTATCTTAAGTTCCCAAGGGAACTAGGGTGGCACTTGAAGTCCCAGCTCGCGGAGTCACGTGATGCCATTAAAATAAAGACAAAATACATCTCCTTTAGCACGTCGAGGAAAAGCTTGAAAGTCTGAACTTCATGGCTCAAAATCTAGAAAAAACAAGACAAGAATCATAAGTTTGTTATTTATAAAATCTCGCTATTTGGAGTGGGCTGAGATATGAAGGCAGAAAACATTGGGATTGTTGCAGTGCTTTCAATGTGTCCGTGTTTAAAAAGCACATGAGCCCATCTGTGTCTGTGCAAAAGCTGGATTTGTGGGGAGAGAGCCTATTGTCCAGGCAGAAAGCATCCCGAATGCCACACTAAGTCCRCCCGCAGCAATGCGGGTCTGCGGATGAAAGCAGAACCTTCGAGGGGGTTTTTACAGCAGCAACAGAGAAATGACAACCCTGGCTAACCGGGGGGGGCTAAGACATTTCGTATGGACACAGAGCTCCGTGCATGCTCGTGGGGTCTGCATCCTGTGAATGCATCCTGTTCACATCTAGCAGGATAACGCAAAAAGAAAGGAAWAGTTGCAGAAGTCGGAGGCGCCTTGCAGAGCCCTCCGTAAGTGACGTATTGCTCGTGTTTAAGGCCGCGTGTCTCACCGTGCATGCCCGCCTCTGTTTCAGACRAGAAGAGGTGGCCGACTTTAGGCGTCTCGGACGAGACACCGCGCCAAGGCCGAGGGAGGTCCCCTGCACCCTCCGTGAAGGAGCTCTCAGCTCTCTATCTCTCCCAGGCAGCTGCTGCTGCTGCTGCTCCTGCCAGCAGCCCGACACAACCCGTAAGTACCCACCCTTTGCATGCCCCAGKCATCCGTGCACTCAGTCAGGCACACATCTCCATGCTGTATCCCTTCAGACTCATGCCTGCATCCATCATCCTCTGACACAGGTCTTCTGCTGCACGCTCCCCCTGTTCTTCCCTTTACACTCCCATGCCCTGTCCCGGGGTGGTTTCATAATCTCTTCATGGGCACGTGGCAATGATGTGCGCTGGCTGCCGTGCTCTCCTCTCACTAAACCCCATGCCCAAGCAACGAGTAAAGCAACCTCCTGCCCCATGTGCTCTGCATGCAGTTCAGCAGGCAATGCAAGTCCYGCTTCAAAGAAGCAAGAGGGCTTCAGGGCCAGAGACAGAAACACAGAGTTGGTGGATCCAGCACAGGAGGCTGGAAAGGGATTAGATCTTGGCTGAGTGAGGCCCTGTGACGTCCTTCGTTTTCATCATGAGATGAAGCTRCCAAGTGCCTCTTGGCCTGGGGCCCTAATCAGATTATGGGAAATAAACCACCTTCTGCCTGCAGGGGTCTGACTGTGATGATTTTGCAAGGGTCTGGCCTTCCATTCGGTGACTGGTTGTCACCACAGGGCTGCACATGTGCACAGAGCAGAGTCAGAGACCGTTAAAAGCTGCTCTTCTGCCCCATGGTCCGTGCACTGCGCTTGTTTCATCTCCAGGCTGGGAAAGACCAGGGCATTCCTGCTCAGCAATGTGCAATGGGCCGTATTACTTGCCCAGAAATGTTTCTTCACTGTGTTCTGCAYGGGTCAAAACTTTTTCATTAATTTGTTTTGCGATAAGTTATTCTGTCTGGGAAAGAGAAATGGGAACCTAAGAAGGAAAAAAAGGCTTAAAAACAATTAACCATTAAGAATAGGTCTTAAAAATTGTTACACAATCATAAATGCAAAACAACTTTAAGTTGCCTAAGTATAAGTGAAARTACAAGCCTAATCAAATTTAAGAGAATTCAGTATATTTTTTTTCCCCAATGCTAAAAAAAATGTGTTTTCATTGACTGAGATTTTTTGGGGAAAAAAAAGCTGATTCACCTGTAATGAGATTGTTTTTCCCAACTGAACAGAACTGTCAGTGAACCATAATGATTTTCAGCTGTCTCTAATAGACACATATGTATGCAAATATGAGATATGTCTGCCTATGCACTTTAATGTCATTTCTCTATGTCTTTTGCAGAGCAGGGTAAAGGACAGCTCCATTCACTCTCCCAAYAGCAGAAAAACAGGCAAGGTAAGCAATGTTAAAGATATGCACTGTTATCTAACCAAATATTTGTGGACTGTAGTGGAGTGTGATTTAAATACCCACACAAGACAGCAACCAGTGCTTTAATACTCAATTTAGCTCTCATCTGCTGCTCAGCTGCCCTGCCTGCTATTTACATGTTCTTAATAGACTCAGAATAAGCTTGTTTTTAAAAAATAAAAGTGCATTCAAAGTATTTAGGCTCAAATGAAAGCTTTGTGTTTTACATTTGCTGCAAAATATGCTGATCTTGGTATTCTGGAGGGTGKTTTTTTCCTTCTACTAATATTCAATACTTATTTTTAAATGGAATGATCTGTATGTAACACAGTGAAATAACATTGTGCACTGTTGCTTTGAGCAACAACTAATAATATTCTGGGTGTGACTCGACAGGCATGGCTCTGAAGGCACGCAAAGGGTCAGCAGGTCTTTTGCTGGAAGAAATGTTACCAGGATTATAGTCTGTCTTAGATAATGATTATAGGCCTTAATTACCTTCCCTTTGGGAAATGCCAATTCGGTGGAGCTCACAGGTATTCAGTTCAGCTATTGGCTATTCAGTGCTCCAAATACCCAAACTAAGGAGAAAAAATTCAGAAAGTGAGGCCCAAAAGTAGGYTAAAYRGCCACAATCCATCCCTTTTCACTTYCTTATCTAYACAACTGAGAAAATGAAGGCTRATTTCAGTSTCAGTGAGCCTGAGCAGGCCACAGTTCTACTGACCCTCTGGGCTTGTTTTCTTCTCCTAACAGAACACATCAGAACCTGGCCTGCTAATCCAGCATCTTGTAAACTGAGCTATTTCACAGGCCAAGCAGCCAAGAGTAGAGATTTTACAAAGAAAAACACCTAAAAGGAAGGCCTAAAAGAACGTGAGTTAGGGGAAGCACACTCTGCTGTGACGTAACCACGATATATTGCATTCCGGGTCTGCAGGAAGCTACCTATTTTTACCCARATACTAAATGGGATAGGTCGAGGCAGATCATAGTGAGGTATCTCTCGTTTTATCCTCTTTCACTTGATGTGTATTTCAATCTCCAGTTCTGTAACTGTGCATCTATTCCCATGCAAAATAATGATATACAGTTATGCGGTTGAAGATTGTCCTTATCAGCTCAGTTTCTTACATTTATTGRGTTCCTTCTCCCCATTTTCCTCGAGACCTCTTTGCGGATAGCTCTTCTCTTCAATCCATAGTCATGTTTTCTGACTCCTTCAGGACACCACACTGCCCTGGACACGTGGGAGCAGACRAGAAAAGTTAACTCTTAGCTTGCTGTGCAAAAACAGCCTTGTTTTATGCTATTCTTGTGGTCCATTTCTCTTGCCGACACAGTCCAAACTGGGCACTGCTGTTGTGCTGTAGCTGGATCGAAGCCCAGGAACTCCAGGGTAACCACCGTACATGCCTGGATTAGAGACCTTGCTTTAGAGTGCATTGCTGTGGATTCAGAGCTAACACCGAGGCTGGAGCGTGTGCAGTGGTGTGATGCTTTGGAGTGCTGTGTGCTACTGAACCAAAGGTATGGCGCTCAGTAGGTGCATGAATTTCCTTTCTTTGGATGGCTTTTTCTTTTGCCATTTGCACTGCTAATGGCCACTGGGCTTGGCGGGAAGAGACAATGCTGACCTTTAAAACTGTTTTTACCTAAAGATGGCAGAGGTTCAGAAATCATCTACAGTTGCCATCAAGAAAATGGAAGAGGACTTATCACCTCCTGCTCCTGCCCTCGGCTTGGTCCAAGCCAGCGGCCCTGCTGCAGGGAGCCAGGATCCCAGCCCGCTCCCCACACCTCCTCCGAAGCAATCCTTCTCCAAGTTCTACCAGCAGCGCCAAGTGAATGAGCTAAGGCGGCTGTACAGACACATGCATCCTGAGCTCAGGAAGAACTTGGAGGAAGCGGTCACTGAGGACCTGGCAGAAATGCTTAATACTGAAGATCCCAATGCACAGGCCTCCGTGAACCTGGACAAAGTCCTTCCCGGGGAGGTTCAGTCCATGCGCTGGATCTTYGAGAACTGGGCACTTGACTCTATTGGGGACCATCAAGCCACAAGGAAGTTGGCAGAAGAAGAGGTCATTCCTGGTGGGGATGTGAAAAGCACTTCCCTGAGGTTCGAAAGTCAGTCAGTCAATGGGGACAGGCTGTCAGCACCAGCCAAGGTATCAGAAATAGACCATGCCAAAGGAGATGTGCACACTGCCAGGTGGCTGTTTGAAACTCAGCCTCTGGACTCCTTAAATAAACTGTACTCAGACGAAACAGAAGTGCAGGAAGCTGTTCTCAAGGAGCCTGTCCAGGGAGGTGATGTGAAAGGTGCCAGACARCTCTTTGAAGCTCAGTCCTTGGATGCTATAGGGCGCTGCTGCTCGGTGGAGGAGAAGAGCATCTTACAACTCAAGTCAGAAATCCAGGAGCTAAAAGGTGATGTCAAGAAGACTATCAAGCTTTTCCAAACAGAGCCACTCTGTGCCATCAGAGACAAAACTGGGAATATCCATGAGATCAAATCTGTTTGCCGAGAAGAAATACAGAGCAATGCAGTCAGGACCGCCCGCTGGTTGTTTGAGACTCAGCCACTGGATACTATCAACAAGGACACTTCCAAAGTGCAAATAATCCGTGGGATTTCACTGGAAGAAGTAGGAAGGCCAGATGTCAGTGGAGCAAGGTGGATATTTGAAACTCAGCCTCTGGATGCCATCAGAGAAATTACAGTGGAAGAACAGGATTTCAAGGCTTCAATGGATTTCACCACGGGGGCAGATGTCAGTAAGCAGCGAATGCTATTTGAGACCCAGGCTCTTGATTCTCTGAAAGGTGACGCTTCAGAGAGTGCCAAAGCCAAAGAGCAGGTCATTGGAGGTGATGTGAAATCTACRCTCTGGCTATTTGAGACCCAGCCAATGGAAACCCTGAAAGATGATTTTGAGGTGGGACATTTAAAGAAAGTAGAGCTTTCAGCAGARGAGAAGGGAGATGTGAAGCAAAGAAAAAATGTCTTTGAGAGTTGTCCACTCAGCAGCATCTCTATGGCATCTGAAAAAGAAATTTCAGCTGCCAGTGCAGAAGAGGTGATAAAAGGGGATGTGAAGTCTTTCAAGACCCTGTTTGAAACTCTTCCATTAGACAGCATTAAGCAGGCTGATGCTGAGCCCATCACCAAAGAAGAAGAGCACATTCCTACTGGGAACGTCAAAGCCAACCAAATCCTGTTTGAGACGACACCTCTGTATGCCATCAAAGACAGCCTTGGTAACTTCCACGAAGTCACATCTGTAAGCAGAGAGCAAATCAGTAGTGGTGATGTCAAGAACTATAAGTGGATGTTTGAAACCAGACCACTGGAYCAGTTTGATGAAAGCACCAAGAAAGTGGACATAATACGTGGAATCACGAAAGAGGAGGTGGTAGCTGGTGACGTCAGAACAGCCAAATGGCTCTTTGAAACTCAACCCATGGATGTAATTCACCAACAAGTCAAACAAGGTGAGGAGCACGCCTTGGTGAAACGGGAGATCTCCCAGAAGGGAGATGTGAAGACCTGCAGGTGGCTTTTTGAGACTCAGCCCATAAACACTCTGTACGAGAAGGCTGAAAAGAAGCAGGAAGAAGATGGATATGTACCCCAAGCTGATGTAAAGTCATACACATGGATGTTTGAGACCCAGCCGCTGGACTCACTGAAAGGCCAAGAGGAGCAGCATTTGCAAGTCAGCAAAGCATACAGTCAGGATGACCTAGAGGGAGTTGATGTCAAAACTGTCCGGCACTTGTTTGAGACTGAACCATTAGACAGCACTGTGGCCGATAAAGCTGACCTCAAGGAAACTGTGCGGTACTGCAGCCGTGTGGAGATACAGTCCGGGGAAGTGTCCAGAGTGAAGGAGTTCTTTGAAGCTAAACCCTTGGAGACAGCGACTAAACCAACAGTGACTGTGAAGGATGATGGGAAAATTGAAGCTGGAGCTGTGCACAAATTCACTTGGCTTTTTGAGAACTGCCCCATGGACTCCCTGAAAGACRGTTCTGAGGGCATCCAGGAAATCCCTCCAGAGAAGGATATCAAGGGGGGAGATGTAGGCGGCAAAAGGTTCATATTTGAGACCTACTCCCTTGACCAAATCCATGATAAGGTAGATGAGACAGAAATACAAAAGATCCAGAAAGACACCATGAGCAAGGCCAATGTGAAGTCYTGCACAATGCTCTTTGAAAGCCAGCCCTTATATGCTATCCAGGACAAAGAGGGGAGCTACCACGAGGTCACCTCAGTGCAGAAAGAAGAAATCATGAAAGGTGATGTGAAAGGTGCCCGATGGTTGTTCGAAACTAAACCTCTGGATCAGATTAAGAAGGAAGAAGAGGTGTTTGTGATTAGGGCCGTCACTCAAGAGGATATCAAGAAAGGGGATGTCCAGGCTGCACGATGGAGATTTGARACAGAGCCTCTGGACTCCTTCTCAAGGGGAGAGAAGTCTGTGCCCAGAACAGTAGATGATGTGCTGAAGGGAGATGTTCAGTCCAATAAGGAACTCTTCGAGTCCCAAAAGGTGGGCCAAAAGAAATATGTGAGGATGGTCAGCGTCAGTGACGTCCAGCGGGGCGATGTGAGGACATCCACCTGGCTTTTTGAAAACCAGCCTGTGGACGCTCTTCATGGAGATGCGGACAGAAGCACTTCTATCAGCACAGTGCAGCGAGAGGACAGCCAGAAAGGGGATGTGAAACGCTGCACCTGGTTRTTTGAAACGCAGCCTATGGACACCCTCAAGGACACAGAGGTGACAGCCAGTGCTGAGGTCCAAGAAGCTATCCCCCATGCAGACGTAAAAAGCACAACATGGCTCTTTGAGAGTACACCTTTGGATAAGCTGAGTGCTTCTGAAGGCCTTGTAGAAACAGAGGTGAAAGAAAGGACCGTGAAGGAGACTTTGGAGATGCTCTGTGCTTGCCAGGCTGTTCAGCACAGTGGGATCCTCATTGAAGCCAATGATATGGAGAGTGTRAAGATGGTAAAGTATCAGATCAGCAGCCCAGGTGCCCCAGAAGTACTGAAAGAAGAGATTGTGGGAGGCCATTTGCAAAGGATCATGCTACAGCTTCTACACAGAACCAATGTGGAAGCACAGGGAATACTGGTGGAGGAGGACAGAGAGGGTAAGATCAAAGTAAGCCCATTGCAGCTACTGGACCCAAGTGAACTGGATAAAAGCAAAGAGGACTTAAGTGGAAATGTGGCTAAGGCTCTGCAGGGCCTCCTCAGTCAAGAGGCCTCCATCAAAAAGGGGATGGTCTTACAAGAGACAAMGATGGGCTCAATGAAGATGACTCTCTACTCCCTCCTTTTCCACTCWGTGCAACAAAAAGTTGTCAAGGGGGATGTGAAGACCACAATAGGCAATCTTCTGGCTTCTTCTCAAGAGCAGAGAGCAACAGCAACAGTCAAACGAGAGGACAATGAGAAAGGGAATGTCCAACTTTTCACCAGCTGCATTGAGAAGGGAGATCTGGAGTATCTGAAGAACCTCCAGCAGGAGTCAGAGATACAGTCCCTCATCTCCTCCCAAGCACAGCAGAGGCCAGCTGAGAGTACCCCCGGGSATACACAGAGGTCCACAATATGTATCTCACAGGGAGGTGAACAAACTGAGAAAGTGATTGCAGAGGGTGACCAAAGGTCCATGGAGAGAGCAAAAAACGTGTTTGCATGTGAAAGAATGGGCAAAGAGGGGGCGTTAGACAGAGAGGCTGTGCATGCAGAGGGTTTGGGGGGCACCACTGTACAATGTCTTGGGAAGCCCCTGAGCATGCCCACAGTGATGGGAAAGGAAGAAATTATGTCAGGGGGGCTTAAAGTGACTACAAAATCAATTCAAAGGGTTGCAAATGGCAGCAAGAAGCAACAAATGGCMGAGAAAGAAGAGGCTATCTCTGCCAGCATGACAGAACCCAAAACTGTGACTCAAAGCACAGCCCAGGCCAACATGACAATTCAGATGGACAAAGTAGCTGAGAAACATCAGAGCTTGGCAGCTGGAGAAGCMAGCCACATGTCAGCACAGCGAGAAGAAAAGCCATGTGGGAGTGATCTCCAGGCTGCAATGCAGAGCCTGAGGCTAGCGACGGCAGAGGCGAAAAGCATTCAGCACCATGTCCAGAGCAAGCTACAGAGGAGCAGGGAGGAAGTCCACGTGGCCTGCAGGCATCAGGCAGCCAGCACACAGGGGACAATGACCCTTCAATCAAAAACACACCACCAAGACTCTACAACTAAGCAGGAGAGCATCAGCACTGCCACGAGGACCACCACSACTAAAATGCAGGAGACACACAAGACCCACACAGGCTCGTCTCTGAAGACCATAGCGTCACACAAAAAGGTCAGTGCTCCTGAGGAAGTGCAGGGAGGACAGCTGTTGAGCCAGGAAGGTCAAGTTRTGCCTAGTGCAGACATTAGAATTAAGGATGGCCTTTATACTGCCAAGCCTGTGAAAACCTATGTAAACCCTTTCCTTGAGTCTRATTACAAAGAGCAATCAGTGCAAGAAGAAAGAGAGAGAGATGTTGTTATCAGAGGGGATGTGCAGACAGCTATCAGAGCACTGCAAAGTGCCGCCACAGAACAGCGCCTGGTAGAAAAGGAGGATATTGTTCGAGGTAATTTAAAGGCCACGCTTCAGTCGCTGGAAAAGTCTAACGTTAATGTCTCCAGAGGGGATTTTAAAGCTGCTATGATATACAGAAATGCAGGGCAGTCCTATTCKGTGTGTAAAAAGGAAAATGAGCCTCAAGTCATTAGTAATCAAACAGCTCTAGTGGCTTCAGGGTCGCAGGCTGATAATGACTTTCCTCCTCCTCCCTCAGTTGCTGTGATGAAAGCAGAGCTTTGCCCACCCTCAACTACAGCAAAAACAGAAGGTGCCCTTCTCCAACCAGCCAACCAAGAGGAAGCCCCAAGATGTTCTGCAACTCTACAGACCCCTCTTCCTGCCCTCTCTCCTCTGTCCTCCAGATCCAGTGATCAAAGTTCTGCAGAGAAACCCAAAATTCCTCCAAAACCAGAAGTTACTGCTCCACCAAGGARAAAACCTCTTCCTCCTCCAAAACCTGATCATCTCTCATATGAGACACATTCCGCCCCTCTAAACAATAGCAAAGACAAATCAACCAAACCTGTGCCTCCAGCCCTGCCTCCAAAGCCTCCATGCCTGAGAGGGGCCAGCAAGCCAAAGTCTTCACAACCCGAACTGGGATTGTCCTGCACGGAAGTGCAAGAGCAATCAGGTCACAGGGAAATTCAGGCACAGTGTTGCACTTCAGAGTCACCAGTGCACAAAGCTATTGCTGTTCAGCATGTGAGCCCTGAGATACAGCCAACAAAAGACATTGCCAAAAGCCCTCTTCGAAATGCAGAGGAAAGGTATGAGACAGGAAAAGGAGGACAAAGTAAGGTAGAATCAGACATTACAAAGACCTCAATTACAAAGACTCCACTTAAAAATGGAGTGCTTGGCTTTGAAGATGAGCATGTAACGAAGAGAGACAAAGCAGCAGCTCCAAGGAGCTGCCCAGATAAGATAGTTCAGAGGAATATATGGCTATGTAGCCAAGAGGATGGATGCACTTCAGTATCAGAGTTAGTCTATCCCAGTGGAGCAAAGACACCTGACGCACTGGGGCAGACTGAACTAAGCACCTCCTCTGTGGGTCACGCTGCTCCTCCCAAAAGGAGAAATGACATTGCACAAAATGCTTCACCCAAGGTGGAAAGGGAAAGTGTGTCTAATGCTTATGGATCATGCGATGATCAGAGAGTCACAGAGCAGGTGAAAGAGAGGAGACAAGAGGACTGTTCAATGCCCTCCCATGAGCAGCCAATGAACTCCTTCCAGGAGCGACAGCAGAACTGTGGGCAACTGATATGTCCTAATGAGGCAGAGATGTCTGCCCAGGAGAAGCCAGCAGTGATCATGAGAGAAAAGCACAAGAGAGAAACAGAAGATGAACGTAGGAAGAGGCTGTCTGTGCATAAAGAGGAGATCATGAAAGGCAATGTCAAGGAAGCTATGGAGATCTTTGAGAATCTGAGGAGGCAGGAGGAGCTGCAGGAGATCTTGATTCGGGTGAAGGAGTTTGAAGAAGAGACGAGCAAAGTGGATGTGAAAGCTCTGAGGAGTTTCTTTGAAAAGGTTCCTGATTGGGTGGTTCTCCAGAAGGCCCATCAGGCCAAACAAGCAGCTARGGCTGAGACACCAGTGAAGGAAGACACTGATAGCATCTCCTCAGTGGAGCTGGTTTTTGGGGACCTGGAGAGAGCGAGTGCTGAGATTGTCCACCTGAAGGAACAGACACTCTCTCGGCTCCTGGACATTGAGGAGGCCATCAGGAAAGCTCTTTATTCTGTGTCTAGCCTCAAGTCTGAGTCAGACATAGCTGGGCTCTCTGGGCTGTTCAAGGAATCTCTAGGGAACACCCAGAGCTCTGTAAGCAGTAGCAATATCCGCAGAATCAGCATTGTCTCAAGCAAAGCCAAGCAGGAAGGCACCATGCTGGAGACAGGGGACACAGTGCCCATGGGTTGTGCAAAGGTGGCAGAAAAGATTGAAGTACCCAAAGCAGAGCTTGAGGTCCCCCGCCTCATTCATCCTCGTGTCAGTTCTCCTTCCTCGCCTTCCTACATCTCCATTGAATCTGCTGCCAGGAAACCTGCAGAGTCACCCAGGACTGCACACTCTCCATGGGAAATCCCTTCACCAGATTGTGTCAGTGCTACAGGGAAGAGAGATGTCTTTTGTCGGGACGACTTTAGCTCCTTTGGCCATCCACCAGCAGGGTCTGCTGGGCATGACCCKGCTTGCTTTGAGAACAGATCAGAGCCCATCCCAAAGAAAGCTGGGCTGAGCTCGATGAAACAGCCTCCTCTGGGCAATGACAATCATCAGATCAATGAGAAAGAGAGGAGTCCTCCAGACACCTCCAAAGGCACTTGCCACTGTGGGATCAAAGGAGGCTTCTCAGACTATTGCTCTCTGAATGTCCCCAGCCCACAGAACCCACGAAGGCAAAAAAGCATCTTGGAACTGCAGACAGGGCCTGATGGGTCCAAGCTCTACGGAGCCACTCGGACAGTCACAGAGCAGTATGAGGAAATGGATCAGTTTGGAAATAAAATCATCACCTCATCCACTACAGTCACAAAGCAATCTGAGACCCAAACATCCTCCACATGCGATGTGGCATCACATCCCAGGTATGAGGTATCTACGTCTCCCTTGTTTCGGAGGTWCTCGAAGAGCCCGAGTGAAGACTTTCACACCAATGGCAGCTTTCAGGAGCCGGGCGYAGTTTTTGTCACCTTTGGCAACTCCAAGCCAAAGAAATAGGAGATCCTGAAGAGCAAGAAGGAACGGTATAACGTGAAAAAGAAAGTCCACAACAATAAATATCCTGGTTTATCCAAATTACACCAAAGGACTTGTCTACACCCTAAGGAGTTCTCAAAGTCATCATCTCAGTGTTTTCATACAGACAGGATAGATGCAGTCCGCCTTAACACTGGAGGTGAACATCAACCCTTACCTGGCCAACCCAACAGACTTGGTGCTGCACCACAATCCAGAGGCCTGCCACTGTTAGAAGCACAAGGGAAAATCCATCCACGGGCATCTTAGGGCAGTTTCTTCCTCCTAAAGTGTTTTGGGGAGATTGTACCAGGCTTCTCTGCACCAGAGGAGAAGAAAGAATAGATAGAACCAAGTAAAGAAATAGACAACCTGGTCACTGGGAAATAATAATCCTTCTGTCTTCTTTTTCTGATTTCAGTACAGACTTACAAAGGGCATCCTAAACACACATATATGTGTATAAGCATATTCACGTTGATGGGTGGGTTAGAGAGGTTTTCTCTTAGCCATTAACAACAGCAATAAAAAACACTAAACAGAAAAAAAGTAATGATCTCAAACTGCTGCCATGATGGGCAGGGAGGGTATTTAGTAGAGTTCAKTTCTGAGCAGGTAGTCAATACTACTGAAAATTGTTTGAGTCAAGATTTACAGCTATTATCACTGCCATTCCCCTGAAGAAAGATGCGATGAAAAATGCTGTAGGTGAAACAGAATGGTTATTGCTTTCCTTTCTTTATTTCAGAATTGTAATTTATTATTCAGTATATGCAAAACCTTATTTTAGATTTTCCATGCTTTCATATGTTTAAACCTTATTTTAGATTTTCCATGCTTTCATATGTTTGTTGTTTAAAACAGTTTTGAAACTATGTAAAGCAATTTTCTTTTTATTATGACTTTGTTTTGTACATTCTCAACTGAAGTTTTTAGATACTTTGTGGCTTTTTTTTTTTTAACTTTTATTGCTGCGTTCTGAAGGTAAATATTACCTCTAATAATGTTTTGGTCTGGCTGACTTTCTTTTGTTGAGTGCTTGTTTCATCTCCCAMTGGATTAGATGAATCACACAGTGAGGATGCTCTAAGTCACTTCAGTGGTTTAATCTGCACCCTCTTTACAAAGTGCAGGGATTTTTTGCCCTGCAGCRAGCTATGTTCAGTTACCAGTCAAAAAACTGAACTGAGTCCAGCGTAATACACCACCCTATTCATGAGTCTGTGCAAGTGAATGGAGACTGGGCGGTATCTGGGCAGTGGTGAGAGATATCAAAGAGTTTGCTCCAGGTGTGCAAGAAGGAGCCTACAGAGCAACTGGGAGACCTCTTGGGGAGTTGTGTCCTACCACCTGGCTCGGACTTTTGCTACCAGCCTATGACTGTCCTTTGGCCCATCACCCCATCTCCCTGGGCATCAGTGTCCCCACCTCAAAGGGGGACACGGACCTAATTTAAAAAAAAAAAAATAATTCAGTGAGGTGCTGTGGTGAATATTTACTTTATCCCTCTGATGGAAAAACAAAACAAAACAGAAYAAAAAACTCTTACCTTGATAATTAAAGGACAAACRTTGAGAAGGTAGGAAACATTTCAGAGACTAATACTTCATATCCCTGAGTCCAGGTAGCTGACATCCCTACCATTCAACACCTCCTATTCAAGGTATAGGAAGGTAGATTCAAGGATCAGGCAGGTAGAGTAAGTCTAAATATTTATTAGCTCTTGGTAGAAATGCAAGATCGGAATACGGACGTCTCCAACCTCCACAAAGCTTTCATTGAGATTGACATAGATGAAAAATATGTCACGAGCAAACATAACATCTCTGTTGATGCCATGACAGTGGTGACAAGAGGGGATTTCTTCTTAGTGTCTGGGTTCAAGTGTGATGAATCCTCAATGGTGGAGCCTGATGATACATTCTACCCTAACACGCTCCTGCCAGAGATTTGGCTAAGTCTTCTTGGTGTGTAGAAGTGCTCTTGAGTAGGATATACAAAAAATATGAGTTGTAAAACTTCTGCTTCCCCCCAGAAAAGTGTGCTCATATCCAGAATCATTTGGTTTCCTTCTAGGCCTCCATAAGCTTGAGACATTCTGAAAGAACAGTAGCACGGTTTTCAACTCTGCCAGGGAATGTGGCAAAGGCTGAGGTAAAACCAGACATGTTTGGTTTCATGGAATCAGAAAGAATAAGTGCTTATACSTTTATATACTTGTTTTAGTAGGATAGGTTGTAGAAATAGGGGAGAATTATTAATTCTGTGTCAGACTCAAAGATTTTTCCAGCACCACTTTTCTTGTCTTTGCCTGCTTCGAGTCTAACCCGGTTTCAGGATGCCCCAATATATGTTTGTATTTTTAAGAACAGCTAGAGAGCACCTCTAGTGAKCTGCAAACGGGTTACCTGGGCAATGCAAAATGGGAACTCAAATAAATCCTAATATCTTGCAATGCCAGTGCTTAAAAATAGTGTTCTGATTGTTTGTGTTTCTGGCTTTACAGGCTTTCTATATGTCTCAATGAGCCATTTATGAGACTAATTTAAGGTGTGGTTCTTTCATGGCATTTCCATCAACCAGGAACTGAAATACCATGAGGAAACAGATACTACATTATTTCAGGACYGTAGATGGATCCTTGAGGCATTGAAAGAGCTGGAAAGAAAACAAATGCAAAGATTTGAACCTCAAATGAAAGCTGAAGAATCAGCTCACAGTATCCCAGCTTCAGACTTTGCAATAATAAACCAGCAGAGCAGATACAGAAACTTTCATATCTCAAATAAGTTACAGTTTTCTTGGTTCTTGGATACAAGACATGATATCCTTCATGATGTTTCAACCTAGTAGGTTTCCATTCATACACAGTGTTAGGAGAAATCATCGTGCTTTATTTCCTTTATTATCTCTTCACAAGAACAAATTAGCTGGGAGAASTACTGGGACCAGTGAAGGGAAGCCAGATAGCCATGTCCTGTCTGTAATTCCTYGAACGGTGAAGGACAAATTCAGCCATGGATCCTGTTCTCTTGCAGCAGCAGGAATGGAACATGCCWCATTCCAAGTGCTAGCACAGAGAATGACCCTTTCCATGTTCGTTTCAGATGCAGGTCYCACTGAGGATGCTCAGTCTCAGGCCAGACAGTTTTGCACTCACTTTCTTCCACATCCACTGATAACAGAGGCATTTTCAAACTGATCCTTCCTACCATAAAGATTTCAAAGCATCTAGAAAAAAAACTGATAAGCCAGCCTTGACCTTCAGCATGGCAATAACCAGCAGTGTACAGCAAGAGACTTCCAGGAACAATCTGTACCTTTTTTTAAATAAATCTTAAAATACTTTCCCCACTCACAGTGTCATTTTATGGCTGCTAATCATCTTTCTGTTTTCTAAGCTATTAGGAAGTCTTATTCCTGAGCCTTAGAGTGCTTTTAAAAAGCAGGAATATTTGCAAAGCGTCAGGTAGTGAGCACTTAAAATAAATCCCCTGGTGAGAGAGACCTACATCCTTCTAAAAGATTGCTCCACTTGGAGAACACAGTCCAGTAATAAATACATTCCTTCTCACCTAAGAGCAGAGTGATCTTGTTTGTTTGCTAAATGGCTCTTCCTTGGTCATGGTTAAGGAAAAGCATTTTTTGCTTGCTTAGCAGAAACWCACCCAGTAGTTACTCTCTTCTCTGCAGCGAATAATATCTGTCATTGGAAATGCTTGCAAGAAAATCTGGTTGTAACTGAGATCTGTACTGCAGAATGCATCGAATCAGATGGATTCGAAGTCAGTCCAATTGGTGCTTTGTTCCATCACCACCAATGATGGCAGGTTCTTGCAGGTTCCTTTCACCTCTTACCAAATAACCTTTTCATTTCTCCAGCAAAATGACATCCATGACAAGGTGCAGAGCTTCATCTTCTCTTTGAGAGACTCCACAAAACACTGTTGCTTCTCACTAGTGTCTGCTACCGTTTGCTAATTGGAGCAACTATCTTTTCTCTACCTACAAAAACACAATTTCTGCTTCTCTTTCACTAGCACTACCTTCACATTGGCGTCAGCACAGGCCTCTAATAGATTTTATTCCGTTGCTTCCCACCCACTTGGAGGCATCCCAAGGTCCTCACGGAGACACTACGCTGACACTCTGCTATTCACAGCTCTCAACCTCAGCAATACAGGAAAGGAAAATCTCCAGGTCTGTGGTACTTGTTGATAGCTTAAGGTGAAATGGCACATTGGTGAAATTCATCTTGCCCAACTGACCAATTTTGTCCAAATAAATGTGCTTGTTTCAGGGTAGACATGTTATTTTCTAGATCCCTTTAGCTGAACTTCTACTTACTATGTTAAGGGTTTAGACACCCATTATGTATAAAGATATTTATAGGTCTGTGGTCTGCTCTCCACACTGGACTGGAAAACTTCAGAAGTGTGTTGAGATTACTGAGCACTGATGAAAATTAGGGCTTTTTTTTTTTTTTAATATACCATAACATTTTTGCCTATTACCTCTTACGTAACAAAAATGTTTTCAGAGGAATGATCCACATTTGCAAATGAGAGTTGCCCTCTAGAGAAAGAGGAGAAAACAAAAGATGGCAAACCCTTCTTCTGGAAAGTGGTGTCATAGGAGCCCAGAGGTGAAGTGACCTTGCTGGCATGTTCAACCGAAAAAAAAAGGGAAGGAAGGAAGGAAGGAAGGAAGGANAGGAAGGAAGGAAGGAAGGAAGGAAGGAAGGAAGGAAGGAAGGAAGGAAGGAAGGAAGGAAGGAAGGAAGGAAGGAAGGAAGGAAGGAAGGAAGGGACTAAAACAAATATACACCCTCAGCTACCCCTGGAAGGAAAAGTGAATGTTTTGGTTCTCTCAACTCATCTGTTGAGATACAGGATCTTGAGATCTTGTGTATCTGTTGCAGAAATACTTTTGGTGTTTCCTCTAGTCAAGGCTAAAACGTGCAAATCGGCTCCTTTTTGGGCTTTGGACAGATTGACTACAGATGGACTCACTAGGTAAACTGAGCTCTGCATCACAGTGGAAGGGACTCACTGAGATACTCATATTGCCATGTGCTTCTGCAGCTTCTGAATTTTTTCAGACCACCTGGAGCTATTTCTGTAGCTGCTCTAATGCCCTTGCTCCTTTATTCCCTTTTCTTTCCACTCAGAAAATGGTTGGTGCTGGCAATACTTCCCAGAGCAATTCCCTGGGCTCTTCACATAAAGTGGTGTTTGAGGAATCAGGTCATGGTGTAAAATATAGCACACAGGGTAAACATACTGCAGCGAACCATCGGGTTCCTGGAACTGTTGGAGATTTATCACTGAAATGTGATGCCTTTTTAGGACTTGGACTAAATGGTCTATGAGAACAGTTGTATGATGTCAGTGATTCCAAGTGTTTCCCACTCAGAATTCCTGCGTCAGAACCTCTTAATAATGTGTCCTATCTCTTGTAGTACTTTTAAATAATTCAATCGCTTACGTGGAGAGATACAGGGACTTCTTACTTTTCCTAAGCCTATTCAGCCCTGTCCTGACTGAACATTTAATATTGACTTATGCAAGATGACCAGTAGTTTGAGTTCTCCTGGAACTCTCACAAAAAGTCTGCAAAATGACATCAACAAGAAAATCAATTGTCAGTATCATATTCAGCAACCGAGCTCACAAGGCTTTGCCAATGGTCATGATTCAGAGTTATTTAACTTCATTTTCTCCTTTTTCTTCAGCACACGTTGAAAGAGGTGTGCACCTCTTGCCTCCAGCCTGTCTACTCTATGGAGCGTGTGGGCAGTGACAAACTCTGTTTGCATCACTCATGTTTCTGTTGCCAGGTCTGCAGGAGGAAGCTGAGGTGAGTGGCAGGACCTTCTTCTGTTTACTTTTGAGGACAGACCAAGCAGTTTCCATCATAAGTGCCCAATGCTAATCACAACAGGGCAGGCCACAGGGAACAGGAAAGAGCAGATTGTYTCCCTTAGAAATCTGCCACTCCATCACTAGAGATTGCCCACCTCAAATTGTAGACACTTGTGGATCAGTTATCTTGATGGTGATGCTGGAAATATATGATTCAAAGGTGATGCTGGTATGGAACTCAAACTATGAGTACCTCACATGTTCATAAAGCTGTGTAGGTTGGAAGGGACCGCTGGAAGTTCTCCAATCTGCCTCTTGCAGGCCCAGCAATGACCACTTACTGAAGGTCATGTCCGAGTGAGATGTAAATGGATCCAGAAATGGGGAATTCACAGGAAATCCTCCTTCAGGTGGTGGGATTGGGACCCCTCTTTCAAGATTTGACCACCTTACTGGTGATTTTTTTCTTATCTCATCACATTTCTTGTCTCATCACATTTTCCTATATGCAGCTTGTTCCTATCACCTCTCATCCTGTCGCTTTCCAAGGGCAGTCTGGCTCTGTCTTCTCYATAACCACCAGTAAGATAGACAAGCACAGCAATAAGATCTTCCCCATTAACTTTTTGTGAGGCTCTTTGCCATCCTATTGGCCCTAAGTTGGGCAGAAATGGGAGACCATCATGTAGTTTCATGAGGAGAAACTGCTCATGGGAGCTCTGCTATGTTTTTCGCATGCTGTCAATGCTGTGTGTGCAAGGGGGAGGATGAAATCCTTGTGTGAAGCCTGTTCTATAAAGGAGAATAGGATCACACATAACCAGGACTACAGCTCCTAGAGGATTTGCATAGAAATATTTAACTTTTCAGGCATTTGAGGTTTTGAAAGAAAAATCAAACATGCTTTCAGAAAGCAGATGCTGCTTTTGAAAGGTTTCAGTCTTCAACCCCTCTCTCCCCACCAACAAATAGTTTCCACTGGAAAACAATTTTGCTGGAAACCTGTCCCTCAGGGCTCCTGTTAATCTCTTCCCCRCTGCCTTTGACAACTATGTCAATGTGTGTTTTCCAGCTTGCAAAACTATGCTGCCCTCCGTGGGGTGTTTTACTGCCAGCTCCACTACAAGCAGATGGTTGAAGTGAAAAATGGAAGAGAGATGGGAAGAGCGGAGCACCAGTTGATAGAACATCGCAACCAAAGAGTGGCAACGGCAGGCAGAGGAGCACAGCCCCAAGCCTGGCACAATGTGGTCAAAAAGGAAAGTGTAGCAAGGGAGAAACCCACATCCTTTGAAGGACAGCGCAGCTTGCAGTTGGCTGAGCGAAGGCAAGAGCCAAGCAGCAGATCTGCTCTCTTAGAAAACCATCTAAGAACCAGCCGGGCACCTTCAGAAACAGCCTTGTTGGCTATAGATGGAAAACCTGAGAATGGAGGGTGTTCTTGGAAAAGGGCTGCACTGAGCGTGCAAACCCAGCAGGCTGTGGGCAGCAGAGTGGGCAGGATGATGCTGAGGGATCAGGAGGGAAAACCAATGGCAGAGACATCTGTGAAGAAGGGAGGCTTCTTACCTGGGGTCACCTGTCTGGAAAATAGAGAGCAAGCTTGTTCCTGGCCCAAGCCAGGAGAACAGAGAGGTGGTAAAAATAAGCTAGTGATCATGGATGGGAACATATCCAGAGGGAAGCCAGGGGTCAAGGTCTCCGAACGAGTTGCTGCCTTCCAACAGAGCAAGTCCCAGCTGAGGAGAGGACCTGTCTCTGCCTCCTCCTCTGTGGTCCTGAGACCTGTTAAACCTCTTACTCTCAGCTCATTTGCTTCCCATCCTGCCACACTTCAGGACACCAAACCCACTAACTGGAGGTATCTGGCTGCTCCTGGGGGCTGTGGAACTGCTCTTCTCTCCACAACAGAGCTCTCAGRAAAGGAAAATGAGATCTGTGGGGTTGTGACCCCTCTGAACGTGTCCAGTCAAGCAGGCACAGGTGATAAGCCTGAACTAACCGTAGGCACTCCAGCTGCTGCAAAGGACAAGCAGTATCTCAAAGGGAGAAGGAACAACCCACGGTCCAGTTGTGTGCCAGGAGAGCCTGAAATCCGAAACACCACAAATATAGTGCCAAAATATGGAGCTGAGGGTGCTGTTCCTCCTGATAGTGAAGATGAAGATRAAGACAAAGATAAAGCTACTTGCCTCTCTAGTGTGTCAGTGACCCCTAACGTAGCACACGGTTACCTAGAACCTGGAGAGCTGAGGGCATCAGACAAGGCAGCCGAGCTGATGAATGGGAAATCAAAGGCAAAACCTGATGATTTCYCTGGAAAACTGATACCCGAACCTTTGGAGGAGAATACACAGCCATCCAATGGAGATCATTTGCCTGAAGTTGAAAGCAAAGGGGCAGAATTTGGGAAGACRATAGAAACTACGCCAATAATTTTATCAGGGTTTGTGGAAGTAGCCAATCCTGAGCACACATCTCWGGAAAACAAACCAGAAAAGGTTTCACCACTCTCTCCATCTGGCTTCCCAGAGCTAACAGATGACAACAATATGTCRTGTGTACACGAAGCAGAACATCAGGCCGTGTACGAACCAGTGATAAACAACACTTACGGAGATATTTTAATATATGATGGAAAATTATATGCCAAGGATTTCCCACTATCAGCAGAAACAGCTCTGAATGCGACCAGTGCCCTTTGGTCCTCACATGATGAAGCCAGTAAATTAAATGATACAAAGGTAAAGGATCCCAGTAATGATTTTAGCAGAAACACTGTTTGCTTTTCAGAGCAATCGTCCAATAAATTAGACACTTCCAAACTGAATATATCACCAGAGAAATCCAAAGGCCATCCAGTTGRCAAAGGAAAAGCAGATCTGAAACTCCCAGAGGGAAGTGCTGTGCATTCACCAATGTGTGGGGCTCAAAGCAAAGAGACCAGAAACAGTCAAGCCAGGAAAGAGGTGGTGGGTAAAGGTTTCAGGCTTGGGAAAAACCCTTTCACTACACTTTTTGGTTCTGAAGACAAAAGCAGCAGTCTCAAGAAGGAAACATCTGAAAGAAAACCCAATAAATCCCAGTCACCTTTTGTCACTTTGTTTGGTCACTCCTCAGAGAAGAAGCAGAACCAACAAGAAAAGCCTGAAAGATCTTCAGGACAAGCAAATATTGAAGACAAGCAGGAAGAGCCCCAAGGTCCCCTCAGTTCCTCCAGCCAAGCCAAGCAAAATATCTCCAAGAAGAATCAGCTGTCACAACCAGGGAGAACAGAGATCATGCCTAAGGAAACACAGGAGAGCTCCGGAGGCTGCTCAGACAGCACTGATATCAAAGAGGCCAATGACCTGTTGTTAGCTCCTGGTGTGAGCATTTCATGCACTGACAGACATGTGATAACCAAACTTGACAATCGTGACCAACCAGCTTTAAACTGGCAGGTTCAGCAGCAACAACAGGACAATTGGTCCCCTCTACTTCCAGCAAAGGAAAATCAGAAAGAATCTACAATAACCTTAGAAGGTCGGATGAAACCTCTACTTTCTCCTCCAGAGCTTGTGTCAACTGCAGATACTAACAAGGACCTAGTCAGGGAAAGGGATCATCATGGTACTCATCTACTGGARGTTCAAAGCTTGGTGAGTTTTGATATCCAGGACACAAGGCTAGAAACTGRAACAATTTATTCATCATGCCATTTAGGAGAGTTACCCAAGGAAGATGAGTGTCTGTTAGACAGTAATCTTTTGCTATCTGTAGAAAACAAAAGACAAGATTTTTCTATCAGAGAAAGTAAAACTTCACTGCATTTAGACCTGCAAAATTCACAGATGGAAACTCCAACTTGTTTTGATGCAAATCCTTCAGAACTGTGTCAGAAAATCCCAGCAGAAACAAACGCCCCATCAGCACTGTGGGACACCTCCAGCACCTCCTTCCTTACTGGAAATGGTGAGATTGTCACTGACCCTGAAGGGATTCAGGGCTGTGAACTATTTGATCCCCAGTCTCAGGCTACAAAAGCTGCAGAAGATCCATTTGGTTTTAGTCTCAGTGCTGAAAGTTCAACCAATGAGCATCTCTCTACRCAGGAAAGTTTTCTGCCAGAGTCCATATTCATCAGCCATGTTTCTGAAACCCTTAATCAGGAAACATTTGATCTCTTGGATGTTGATTCAGCCAAAATGGGCCAGGAGGCTTCTGCAAAATTAGACAGGMGCAGAAAAACATCAGAAGCTGAAGCAGGTCATGAAAGTCACTCCTCTGCAGATCCAAATGAGTTGAATGACGGCCTTTTAGACCAGGAGTTCTTTATATAGTTGACAAAGAAAGAAAAAAAGCCAGCATTCCCAGTGCAAGTTACCCAATATGGGGCAAAATTTGATTCATGAAATCACCTTATAAATCTGCTTCTCTGCACAAGAGGAATTCCATTGTACAAGAGGTAGTTTAGTAATGGCTTGAGAAGCTAAATTATAGATGTTCATCCTGATCATTGTGCTCATAGTGGTCAGTGCTCGGGACCTCCAAGAAAAGAACATCACAAAACTGACCTCACTATGAGGAACCTCTGAGGAGAGACTGACTTTTCCCATGGGGCTAGCACCCCTTTCTCTGCGCCTGGAGGAGATGATCCACATGATATGATGCTGAGGTCTCTCAGACGATGTCTGCATGACAGAGGGGAGAGAGACCTCCAAAGAGGATGAACCAGCAAGCGTCCAAGAGCAATGAACTCATCAAGTGATAGAAACTAAAATGGAGAAAGAACGCTGTTATTAGGAAGGAAACGAGTTCTTGGCCACAAGTGCACCTAGTAAAATGCAGCAGGCAAAGGCAGAGGAGAGGTGATTCAGCTTTAAATTAGGTTCAAGGGTCTGCAATATTAGTGTTTCAGTGTAAATCAGATGTCTAATCCCACATCATAGCCAATGGAGAGTTCACAAGCATAGTTAATACAGTCTGAAGAGTGTTTCAGCTCACCCTAAAATAGATTATGAACAGAGTTCTGGACTCCATTTACTGTATTGAGTAATCTCCACTGACTAGAGTGCTACTGTAGATGTCTATTTCACATATAGACAGCTACATTTTGACATCTAGAACTGAATTCCATCCAAAATATCACATGTCCTTTCACTATATGGCTTACCTACACCTAACAATAATATCTCACTGCTCATACTATATTTTTCCTTCAATAGATTGAAAAATGAGTTCACATCGGAGGCCAGCATCATTAGCCTTCTTCTAAAATGATGAGTAGAGATAAGTGAAACRACCTTGCTGAGGTCACCTGGTAGGAAGGGCAGAGGCAGAAAGGGAACTTAGGTCCCTTGAAGCCYTAGAGCATTTAGGTATTTTTTCCATGCAGGATGCAGGATGCATCCTGACCCTCCCTGACTGCCCTTTGCTGCAGTAACATAAACGCTAGAGGGGTTAACAATTATACTAATCAATGATAAATGAGGTCAGCAGAAAGCTCAGAGAATCAAATGTAAGAATACATAGGTTATGAAAAATTCATGGAGCACATCCTTTCATTTGCTTTGATCAGCTGCCTGTTAAAATACTGCAATGATATTAAAGCAAATAAAGTAAAAATAAAATAAAATCTCCTTGCCATTGCAGTGCTGCTGTGTACACTATCTCTGTCAGATCTGCTGGAGGAATAAGGTTGCTTAATGACTACATCTGCTGCAAAGCAATATGTCAGTGCACTTTACAGAGAGCCTGCTAAATCAATACAAAAAAAGAGGAAAAAAAGAGATGTCCTTGAAAACTCATTAGACATTGAAGTCAGTCTCTAACCTGCAATAGGGCAAGAGAGTGAGGACAGAGGTGCTTCCAAATAACAGTCTTGCTTGAAATGGGTTGCCTGCTCATGCAGCGTTTAGAGATGAACTGAAGCAACAAAARTTCCATAGGGACTTAGGGAAAAATTTCTTGACAGTGAGGGTGGCAGAGCCCTGGAACAGGCTGCCCAGAGAGGCTGTGGAGTCTCCTTCTCTGGAGATCTTCCAAACCCACTTGGTTGCCACCCTGTGCCACATGCTCTACGTGACCCTGTGTGTGCAGGAGGGCTGGACTRGATCATCTCTAAAGGTTCCTTGTTATTTTTTTCCCTGCTGTTTCACAGTTGGCCTTTGTAACTGCTCCTAGCTCTGAGATGTTTTCTATATGGAAATTGTAAGCCTGTAATTTAACACACAGATGGAAACAGGTTAGGCTTCCATATGCACAGGCACGAGGCCTTATTCCCATGCCTGGTAAGGAAGAGCCTGATGAAGGCTTGGGCATTAATCAGAGTACTTCCACAAATGCTTTATTCTCCCATGGCGCCCCTAGCATTTGCTCACCACTACTGTCCTCAACGCTCTCCCACAGCTGGCCCTGCCCTGATGCTGTGATAATACTCATCAGGATATACAGGCTCATCCTTGCTAACTCCATTTGATCCTCACTATCCATTTAGCCTTGTTGACACCAGCCTCTTTCTCCTTGGCTGTGTGGGCATCTTCTTTTCCACACTTCTSTCATTAAGCCGCCTGGGGCCCTTTCTCCACTTTCCCCATGCCCTTGTCTCAGTGAGATCACCTACAATCCTGTTACACACCTGCACACGTGTGTTTGCACTCACACCTGCTGTTCCACCACATCCAGCTCAGCTCTCCACTRTGAGCTTGGCTTATTAAAGTGCAAGACTGTGAGGAAACCAGACAGTACTAAAGTCCTCCCTATGATGAATTTCTTGTGCACAGCAACACAATTATACATCTTCCCATTCCTGCTGGGCTGGGCAAAATATGAGTCAGAGTATATAGGTGCTCTTCACCCAAAAATGCACCGCTCTGTTGTTGTCAAACTAACCAGGTGGAGCAGCGTACAGAACAATGAAGTGGATTGGCAGCCTACTAGAAAAATGAATCAAATGGAAACACAAGTACTTTTGATGTATCTGGACACCTTTATTTACTTACGAAGTAAGCTGAAACAGAGTCTCAGACCAGATTTCCAAAAAGGAGAAGCCCCAGCCCACTCAATAACTGTGCAGTTTTTGCTCCAAGTTCTTCCCTCAGCTTAGTCTTTCCCCTCAACACCTTCTCTTCTATAAAGACCCAGGTAAGATTACCACCATCTGACTGACACCACCAGCCATGAGACAGCAGCATCATCCACCAACCTCCTCCATACTCAGACCCATCTGTTACGAGCACCATAGCTGATGTTTATCAAATTCCTCAAAAAGCAGAGACTCAAAGAAAATGGGAGCGTGGGCAATCCCTCCTAATAGGACATTTCCACGTGTAACTTCATCAAATTGCACATGCTTTGACCCACAGAAAACTTGCAGTCATGACAGCAGAGAGAAACAAAGTCTTCCTTTCCTTGGAAAGCTTCTCAGCRTTACCTGCAAAAAGCCTTAGAGCTCCATGCAGCCAAAGCAGCAACACTGCCATTATAAAACTTACAGGTCTCATGGTACTAAGCTGATGGCAAAAGAAAGCCATACTGAGGAACAGAAGCTATGGGGAAGGAAATATGGGAAAAGGAACTTATTTTTTCTTCATAGTAAAAGACAAAAGTTGTCATAAATCATTCAGATACAGTGATGGATATAGCATGAAAAAATAGAATAGAACAGAACACAACACAACATATCCACTTTTCCATTCACAGAAAGATTTACATTTTCCTCCAAGACACCAAACACCTCTTGATTTCCYGGAACAGACACCTGTCCTTCACCATAACCTGTTAGCACAACCTTCCATGCACCAAGCATCACTACAGGCCCTCATTCAAAACACCTAACACCAGAGGGAAATCAGCAGACAGAGGAAAATCCTGCTGGCTGTTGCACATCCCTGCCTACTGGCTGCTGTTCCTCCCATCACTTAATTATCTTTCTTAACCAAGCATCTCAAATCTCTCTCTCTTTTTTTTTTAAGAGTGTTTTTATGACAGAGTGAGAAGTCCATGATAGACAAATAGGAGAAATGACTCCGTGCATAAACGTGAGATTATTTTCTGTGCTGCGCTTGCTCCAGCATTCTGTTCTGTGAGTACAGGACTCCTTTATGAGTTATTCTGTGCTTCAACAGGTGATTCACTGGGACAAAGTTTCCAGGCTCATGTTGCTGGAGACAGGAGATGACAGGAGATAATGCTGCATCCATATTTCCGAGCTTTTTTCCCCTTAAATTAACAGCCTTGAGTTTTCCCCAAGGAGAGTACCAGTGAACAGCAGACACTGTATGCAATGTCCAAAGTAAAACCATAGAGGGAGATAGAAGAAGGCAAAAAAAGAAGCTCAAGGGGAAAGGATTTGGCAGGGACTGCTTGACTGAGAGCGCTGGTGTAGTGCAAACGGAGACCCTGGCCATCCTCAGAGCCAGCACAGTGCTCAGTTGCCCCAATTACAGCTGCGTGCAGGACCAGCTAGAAGTGCGTGGTCTCTGCAGATTCTTTGTCTGGTCCAYGACTTTTTGCTTTCACGTGTCCATTTTCAGAGCTCCTGTTGGTATTTTTACAGGACCTAGTGAAAGGGAAAGGAGTTAGAAAGCAGACAGGGACCCATTCTGACTCGACACAAGCCTTGTCCAGCAAGCACAGGGAAGGACACACAGTATTGAAGCAACTTCCTTCCCATTCATCACAGCAGACAGCCTCCTAAAATACTAGGGTGCAATTCAGCCATGTTTTGTGGGGAAYGGGGACCTGGGGCATAGGTGGTGTTGAAAGCTGGGGGGAATGTCCACGGTCCTATTGGCATAGGAGGGTGACAGGGGAAGTCCTGGGGAGACAATGGAACAATGTGAGCATGGGGCCTTGCTGGAGCACCCCGATTTCATGGGCTAGAAGAAAGCAGTGATCGCCATGGGTCTGAGATATCCCCTTGGACTTGGTTGAGAGACAAACAACCAAATATTGCAGGAGAGCATCCCATCAGCACGCTTCTTGGAGCAAAAATCCCATTTACTTGGTGCCCTTGCGTATCCCAAAAACCCACCTGYGCTGGGGAGCATCCCCCGAGGTGTCATCTACGAGGTCCACGCCGCGGGTCTCGGGCAGCAGGAAGCAGAGCAGYCCTCCCAGGACGGGGGCGCTCCCAAAGATGGCCATGGGCACGGCGCGATGGTAGCGCCCAAGCAGGAGGATCAGCGGGGCGATGATCCCCGCCACCCGCGCGGACATGGAGCACAGCCCCACGCCGGTCTGCCTGCGGGGAGGGAGCAGGGGTGGCAGGAAGCACGAGATGGGGCCCACCTGTGAAACCACTCGGTGGCCTCCTGCATCCCACCCTGATAATGCTCCAACTACTGGAGCACKATGGGCCCTGCTAGTGCACTGGGGCAGAGTCCATGACAGGGATCTGCTTCAGGGATGTCATGTCCATGCTCCCACTGCTTAGGTCAGGGTCATCCAGCCCCTAGGAGAGCAACAGGGAGAAATCTCACCTGACCACAGTGGGGAACAGCTCTGCCGTGTACACGTAGGAGGTGGAGAAGGAGGCCGAGGTGGTAAACTTCCCAATGATGGCCAGAACGGTGGTCACCACGGGCAGATCTGAGGGGAGAAGAGATGGCCACTGTGCTATGGGTGCCCAGTGCCACTCAAGTGAGTGGCAAAACCTCAAACCTCAAGTGAGGGCTGCAATGGGACAGGGGGCCACAGCTACACACCCCACAGGGAGCCATCACCTCTAAATAGAGCCTGAACCTGCACCAAAGGACACCTCCAATCTGAGAACCATCTTCATTGCACTTTGCGTTAATTTCACCACCCCAGACATCAGTTCACCCAAAGGGAAGCACTTTGCCAGTGTGTGGACCAACGTCCTCTCCTGTCGCCAAATAGCTGGTAAAGGAAGAGCTGGTTGGTCCAGGAAGGTCCCCGTGACGGGTGAAACTGGCATGGGCCATCACTGCCCTTATAGCACTGTCAGAAAAGAAGCAGTCCAGAGGGACTGCCAGCAAGGCAGCCTTTTTGGCACCAAAGGTGGGAAATATCACTGGGAATTACACAGAGAGGAAAGAGCAGTCTTGCATCACAGGGCAGCACCTTGACAGACTTCCCAACGGAGCAGAAACTCCATCCCTAAGGCTTCCCCAGGGGTCTCCAACAAGCAGCAGAAGAGCATCAATGGGATGAGGAATTCCAGCTGCTCACACAGGAGCAGTGTGAGATGAGCTGCAGCCTCTCCTCTTCAGAAAGCAGGCAGAGCAGGAGGAATTGCCCTGCTGTGATGACATGACCACGGATTCGGCACCCTTGGAGCAGGTTCTGACAAGGCCACCAGCCTTTTCAGAGAGGTTTCTATACACACAAGAGCCAGAGAGCCAGTTCCAACTGATTTTCCGAGCAAATCTGYCCCTTAAGCTATTGGAAATTATTCCCAATGCATCGTTTCTGTGAAGATACCTTCYAGGCAACTAGCAAGGAGAACCCTGATTTCTTAGAGCACCTATACTGAGGTGGGCAGTTTACTGATGGCCACTTCCAGCAGTGGCTCTGCAGCAAGGATTTTAGAAAGTCTAAAACTTGAGTGAGTCGCTCAGYGACCTCAACCTCAGGAGAGGTTCAGCTGGAAATACGGTGGCAGTGACTCCTCAAAGCACCATGGATATGGAGTGCAGRCAAAGAAACACAAGAAGGGATCATTTCTTTTTCCTGCTCTCCTAAAGATGGGAAGTTTACCAGCCTTTTATGTGACTTGTCTTCTGCATCTCCCTCTGAGAAGATGATGGTGTGCAATGGGCCCTGCCTGCCAAAGGCAGGGAGCTGCTGAGGGGCCAAGCACAGCTCTGAATAAGAAAAAAGTCATGCTGAAAAGAAGACAGCACGTTGGGAATGCATCTCCTTGGGACTGTGGCCATAGAGGCATCCCCAGCTCTGAGTGTGGGATTGCAGCCAGACAGGCTGGGAGAATGGGAAGTGGACCGGGGAGGGAAAAGCCAAGGCTCTGCAGCTCCCTTCCCCACAGGTTGTGCTCCAGGAAYGGGAAGAGGTTGTTCACCTTCAGGGATGCCAGTGATGATCAGACACACCAGGCCACTCAGCAGCAGGAGAAAACCCTGGCATTTCTTCCTCCCAAACCACTGTAGCAACAAGATACAAGACGCACGAGCTGGGATTTCCACTGCTCCAAAGGCAAGCTGTGTCAGGTAGATGTCCAATCCGAAGTTTGTCACATTCAGACTGATCCCATAGTAGACAAGGCTATTGGAAAACCTGAGGGACGAGCAGAGTGACACTAACACGTATATTGTCCATGAGAGAACACAGTATTAATCTCTGCTGATGACGTATTGACCAGGCTCAGAATTCGCCTGAGGACAAAAAAATCACCTCAAGACCAAGGATACCAAAAGCTGGAACTACACCAACCTTTCTCACAAACCCCACAGCACCTGAAGAACCAACTTCTCCCCAGGCCCACGGATGGTGAATCTGATCCAGCCTGAGTGGCAGAAAGGTGGCAGGAGTAGCAATATGCATGCACATGAACCCAGAAGCACCAAATGAGTTAACAGTTCTCATCAGTCCACAACCCCATCCTCACTTCACCCAGCAGTCAGGAAAGGGAGGGCTAGGGGACGTCTTACCAGGCACACAACATGATTAACGTCATCTTGCGGAGATGCTTCTTCCGGAAGAGATCTGTGGTACCTCCAGGCTTGGTCTGTGCCTCAGGCTTCAGCTTCAAAATCATAGAATCATAGAATCATAGAATGGCTAGGGTTGGAAGGGACCTCCAGAGGTCATCCAGTCCAACCCCCCTGCACACGCAGGGTCGCCTAGAGCATGTGGCACAGGGTGATGTCCAGGCGGGTTTTGAAGATCTCCAGAGAAGGAGACTCCACCACCTCTCTGGGCAGCCTGTTCCAGKGCTCTGTCACCCTCAYYGTYAAGAAATTCTTCCTCAAGTTCCTGTGGAACTTTTGGTGCCTCARTTTGTGGYCGTTTCCCCTAGTTCTATCACTGGCCACCACTGAGAAGAGGCCAGCCCCCTCCTCCTCACTCCCTKTCTTGAGATATTTATATACATTGATCAGATCCCCTCTCAGYCTTCTCTTCTCCAGGCTGARGMGGCCCAGCTCTCTCAGCCTTTCCTCATAGGGCAGATGTTCCAGACCCCTAATCATCTTTGTGGCCCTGTGCTGGACTCTCTCTAGCAGCTCCACRTCCCTCCTGCACTGGGGAGCCCAGAACTGCACACAGKACTCGAGGTGCGGCCTCACCAGGGCTGAGTAGAGGGGCAGAATCATGAAACTCATATACAGCTCATTTTCTTATTGACRTCAAAGAAAGATTCCCAAGATTCACTGGGATCATGAGACCTGGACTTTTACTTTCCTGGACCTTTACTGATGCAGCTTAAACATTTGGGAAACCTAGTGTAGGTGAAAGTTTCTCAGTAAAACCAGCACTGCCCCATGGCACTGGTGATACCTGCTCGAGTTGCTCTGGTGGGATGGTGCGCTTGTTGATAGATGCTGCCTTCTGAAGGATCTTCTTAGCTTCTTCTACTCTACCTTTGGTGATCAGCCAYCGAGCTGATTCTGGTAGGACCCTGTCAAGGAGACGAAATCGGGAGATGCCACCACAGCCTGCTGAGCTGGCTTAGCTGAGCTGGCTAGGCCCAGCCAGGCCAGGCCAGCTCCCTGTGACCGTGTCCAGTGAGCAATGAGCATTACTTGTGACTGAAGAGTCACCTCAGTCACACTTCTCCATGCCAGGCTTACTAGGCCTGACTTGTGGTCTGGTTTGGTCCACACCTAAGCACATGAACCAAAGCAGCTTCTGGTCTCAGCGGTCAGTGCCCCAAGGGGGTGAGCTGATCTCAGCAGGAGCCCCTCCAGYATCTACACTATATGAGGGTAGACTCAAGATGGTCCTGAGCCACCACCTCCTACCTGCCATGCTTCACACCCACTGATGYCAAGTCTGCAAGGAGCTCTCTGCCCTTCTCCCACTTACCAGAAGTAGAAGAAAAGGGCAAATATAGGCACAGATCCTGCAATCTGTAATAGCCTCCAGTTGCGAATACCGTAACTCAGACCAGCCAAAATCATCTGTCCRATGGCAAAACAGCAGTGAGAAATCAGCACTGCGTGAGGTCGGTAGGAGACACCAACCCATTCCATAGCTGAAAAGAAAAAAGATTTAGGGCCATCAGTGTGAGTGTTTTCCCCTGATCCTAGCAATGCCCTTCCCTTGGAAAGAGCTCTCTAGTATGTGAGGAAAAGAAACCAGCTGCCAGAGCTCTGGTGTTAGGAACACATCTGAGTCACCAACACRGGGTTATACATGCTAGCATGGACCTCTGTAAGGGGACATGAAGATAAAGAACCCCACCTCTCTGCACAAAGCATTGAGGCCCAGGCCAATTGAGTCCCAGAGCCACCAGGTTCTCTCCCTATACAGTGTTATCTTCCCTGATTTGCCTTCCTTGCCTGAGGAGAAACAGGCCCACTACAGAGCTCTTCCTTTGGGAGAGGGCTTTGCAATACATGCAAGATGAGCTTTTATGCCCCTTTTTCTATCACGTTTTGAATGGCCACATCTCTCTGCCTYAGAGCAAGGACATCCTACTCACCTAAGGCCAATATCGTCATGGTGATCCCTGACATAGAAGCACCCACGACACATCTGAAGGCCATGTACACATAGAAATGGGGCACAAAGGCAATTCCAACACCAAATAAGCCCTGGATGAGCATGGAGATTAGAATAACAGGCCGGCGACCGATTCTGCGGAGGAAAAGACAGATGGCATCTGCAGAGATCCCATTGAATGTGGTGAAAAGACCAGTGGGATACACACTGATGTGTCCCATGGAGCAGGTTTCATGCTCCTAACAGGAACACATTCAGAACTCTTGTCTGGTTTGTCCCTGGGTGTTGGGCAATAACTCCAGGCAGGCTGTTGTGTCTACTCACCTGTCACTCAAGGGCCCAAAGAACATGGCTCCCAGGAGAAGCCCAAGCATGTAAATGGCTTGGGAGATGTCATTCAGGTCCTTCTTGTCRCACACGAGGTCAAACTGGAGGAAAGAAACACAGCTACTTTTGCTCTAAGTCACTTCCTCCAACCATGGGTTGCAAAGACCCAACCTCAAGGAGGGCACCTCCATCATGAACATGAACAGCACATGCCAGAGGTAGGACCCAGACCCACAGTACTGTTGTCCATCTCCTCACCATGAGGCCCTTCTCCTGAGTGCTAAGATCTGCAGGAATCTCCTCCAGAGCAGGTTCCTCTGACAAAGCCTCTTGTCTGAGAAGTTTTTCACACAAACATGGAGCTTCTTCATGAACAGATGCAACAGCATCTTTAGGTCTAGAAACAGATGGCTACCGTGCATCCTCCCAGAAAGCTACTGACTTGGAGGTGAAACGGATTCCAGAGCGCCTGGAAATGATGAATGTTGGAGTCTCTTGTTGCACTGTAGGTCAGAGGAAGGTATCCATGAGAAAGGGCTGGGGCTGGTAGTGAGGAAGGAGAGAGGTAAATAGAAGAGAGGAAGGGAGAGAGTAGAGCAGAGCAGATGCAACGTTGCATYGGGGAGCCTCTTGAAGCACTCCCCATTCTGGAGGGAAAGTGCAAATACGCACTGAGGTTTATCCGTAGGTAGGCTGGTRCACAGACAGTGGGGTCTCATTTGTCCTTGCTGATCAGAAAAATTGGGTTTTGCTGGCTTTCCTGGTCAGAATGGGAAATTTCTGCCTGATATGCTACTTCTCTGTCAAATGATCATATTTGCTGATTACTTCTCTGGCTTTCAAGAGGAAAAGTCCATCTTTGGTGCAACAATTTTTCCAAACAAAAAGTCCTTCTCAGGACAAGATCTGCACTCCTCCTCACACCACATATTTGGGTTCTAGTCACCATTGGGGTGCTGGGATGTGCTAGTGTTCCCATTTATTTATTTATTTATTTATTTTGGTTTTGTGCAAATGTCTTCCTTTTTGTGAGGTAAAGAGCATATGAAACATTAATTCCCAGGCCAAGTAATTTATTTTGAAGAACTGTTCTATCGCTTCCTCCATCCTGAGAGCATCCGTAGGAAGAAATATCCAAGGAAGAGGATATATAGGAAATGCACAGAGATGAAAAAGCACTGGAACAGAGAACAATTTAGCCTTGCTCAGTGGAGTTCTCTAGTGCTGCTGACTTTCTGAGTGTGGCTTTGTGAGGTTTTCTCCCCTTGTCAAACCTGGTTGCTCCACACAGTGAGRAGCAATGAGGAAGCCAGGTTGTTTGAGTCAGCCCTGAGCTTAAGTCGCTGCACAAAGTGATGAAGATACTGAGGTGGTCACAGCACTGGTGCACACCTGGACCTTGACAGTCCCCACCAAGCACTGACCCCCTCCAGAAGCCCAGACAGTGTCTGAAGCACCAAATATTGTACAGGGACAGACAAGATGGGACTGTACCTCCAGGCTGCAGAACGGCAGCTGGAGCATGGGGACCAGAGTGCAGAGCACACACTGGACTCGACTGCTTGGTCCATTATGCTGAAGGGCACATACATCACGGCCTGCCCACACATAGTCCCCTGAGGACCACACCTGGACCCTGCTGGAGGTCCCAGTGGACCTTGGCTCTGGTGAAGCTAAGATCCCCAAAACATTCCTCACATCAGTCTCCACCTGCTCACACCACAAATGCCAGCAGCATGGACCACGCTACAGGGCAACGCGGCTCTTTGGGTAGCCCATGATGTCCACGTCCCCAGAGCACCAGAAGGCAATTACAGACCTCAGTCAGCAGGGATGGCGTTTGTGTGGACGGGTACACCCAGCCGCYGCTGCACTTCTGCGTGGCGTTGAGGCCGTAGGCCACGATGGAGGCGAGGTCCCGCTCCACAGGCGAGTACATGGAGCACTGCTCGTAGGCGCCGCTCGCGTCCCGGGGCACCGTGAGGTTCAGCTGCTCGTCCTCCGTGAGGTTGGGGCCGACCACCCGGATCCAGCTGGTGTYGCAGTAATGGGGCACGTCCACCAGCATGAAGAGTTGGCCAAGCATATGGAAAGCGGTCAAGAAGGCTGGGAGGGAGAGCAGCACTACCAGCCGCTTCTGAAACGGCCCAAACTCCCCCAGAGCGTTTAAAATATCTCCAAACGCAAACATGGTGACAACTCCCACGGTCAGGCCGGACTAGAACGCGTTGCTTAAATGAACAGAAGTGTTCTAAATAGAAAATTAATGTTTAAACTGTGTGAGTACTAAATCTCTAATCAGATGTGATAAAACATGCACTTCTATCAGCATACTTCCCCTCAGCCCAATCAACAACCTGCTGGCATCCTCTGGGATGCACTTTGCCTCTCGTAACTCCCTCTCTGTTCCCAGGGCAGGAGCAAAGGTGCCGGAKCGCTGCAGCTCGCAGAGGCTTCGTGAGGACACCGTGTCTCGTCCGGGCCTCGCAGCCCTGCTGCAGCACTGGAGGCCTCTGTCGGAGACGGGAGACTGCGAACACCCAACGGGTGGCTTGGRCCCAGACTCTGAGCTTGTATCCCAGCACCGGAGGAGTGAGCAGGAGGCTGAGCTGAGGGAAGTGGTTCAGCAGCCTGGGCCCTGCTTTTCTGTGGCCTGCTTTGGTTCCCGTCAGGTCCCCACGGTGCTCAGAGCTGTTGCTTGCAGGCCAAACTCTGCCCTTAGACTCCCACGTGGTGCTTCCTGTGGAGCAGATTCTGTTCTTGTCTGCTGCTCCCTGCGCTGGATCATCTCAAACCCAACCCAAACATCTGGACTGTTGGGCTGATCCCTCCTCAGGGACAGGATGAGGATACCGCCCTGCTCTGATGCGGTACAGACAGGGTGCGGGATGAACTGCAGCTCCAAGAGTCACTCTGCTCTGTGTGCTGCCCACGGGTCAGCTCCTACTCTCTGCTCTATCAAAAAACATCAGCTGCTCCCTGAGGTTTTGGTTTCACGTGCATCCGCATCCCTGTGATGTGCACCAAAGCACTTCCCAGGAGACCAGGAGTTCACATGAGGRACTGGGATGGTACAAGCTAAAGGGAAATTCATCACAAGGTGCTTCATGTTCTGCACCCCATTGCTGCTGGGCTGGCCCAAAGCCACCACATCACACATCATGCACCTTCCCAGACCAGTGAAGGAGGGCATGCTGCACACTTAGGGGGCTAGGGGTCATTAGGAGAGCAGGCACCCTATGATGGACACTGGCCATTATACACAGGCACAAAGTTGCAGAAGCACCATGAAGATCTGGCTGCCTCCTCTTCGTGGAGCTTCCTGGACAGGTGACACAGGAGTTGCTATCAGCTCTTCTTTGGCCTCCTCTCATCGCGCAGAGTGAAGAGCTGTGCCCTGTAGATCTACGTGCACACATCTACAGGGATCACCTGCAGCTGAAGAAGGCTCATCCTGTAGCGTTTGCTGGGTCTGTAACAGCCCAGTGCCCATCAGGACATGGTACTGGTGTCATCTTCCAAAGCAAAACACAGCATCTCTCTTTAAGATGATATCCCCACTGAGATCTCCATTAGCACTGTGGAGGAGACCTGGATTCACATCCTGGGACCTCCCTGCTGCCCAAGAAACCAGCCAAGGAGAGTTGGGGCGCAAGACAAAGCTGGGGACATCTGAGGAATGGAGGGATGGCAAAGGCAGGGCTCGTCATGCTCCCCGAGGCAAGAAGGCATGAGACAAGGAATGAGGAAGCAGCTCCTGTTGCAAGAGAGGTTCCACGGGGAGCAAATAAAGAGCGCAGCCCTGATGCCAGTGACCTTGACGGGGCCTGCACTGCAGTCCCAAATCCTGGCCATGGGCCTGGAGGTATCGGGAGCCCAGACCCTGCCCTTTGACAAGAAAGCATTGCCCTCTCCTCCCTCCCAGTACAAGGCTGGGAAGGTCCTGAGGCAGCAACCAGAGCAAAGCTTGTAGAAAGGGGCCTGTCAGACAACAGATAAGGAGATGAGGAGAAGCACCGTAAATGATGCTCTCCTGACTCAGAGACAGCGCCAAAGCCCAGGTCCCGCGTATGTCCTTTCCCACCTTCAATGACAGCCCCTGCCATGATGTGAGAAGAAACTGTTCTTCTAAAACACCCCCAGGTGCCCTCCCACTCCTCATCACTGTAGAGCTGCCCCTCTGTTGGTGTGATTTGGAGAAGGGGTCATGAGAGAATCCTCCACAGAGCACRGGCCATGGGCCGCCTCAAAAAGCCAAGGGGGACGAGGAATCGAGCATCCTGGTTGGGGTCACTTGCCAGCCAGTGACTTGATCCAAAAACAGACTTACTTGAGTCATTTGGAAGAGTGGAGGGAAGTGAATTCCAGATGAGGGAGACGATCCTTTAAGGCAGAACATTAGCTTTGTTGGACACCAGACAGTCCCAGTCCCGGTGAAGCAGGGCCCTGCATGTCCTGCTCCGGGTGGCAGTGGCAACACCGGGATGGAGCGTGGRACACAGAGCTGGCACCACATTTCCGGGAGGGGGGAGAACACCTGGGGCCTGGACCAAAGGAGCAGGGGAAGGAATGGCCAACCCTGGCTGGCGGTTTCCAGCAAGAGAGGAAGAGGCAGCAAAGGTCAATGAGGCAAGAAGGCTGAGAGGCCTCCTTGAGGACCTGGTTATCCCACAGGACAATCCTTAACTCCAGGCAAACCTGGCAGTAGCTGGGGACACCCCAGCATGCAGACCACCACTCYCCACAGCACAAAACCATCGGAAAGCAAGGGATGCCACCCACCTGAGTGACCAGTGTCTCATCATGGTCCRCGGGGTACACCCAGCCGCYGCTGCACTTCTGCGTGGCGTTGAGGCCRTAGGCCACGATGGAGGCGAGGTCCCGCTCCACAGGCGAGTACATGGAGCACTGCTCGTAGGCGCCGCTCGCGTCCCGGGGCACCGTGAGGTTCAGCTGCTCGTCCTCCGTGAGGTTGGGGCCGACCRCSCGGATCCAGCTGGTGTTGCAGTAATGGGGCACGTCCGAGACCATAAAAAGTTGACAGAACTGGTGGAARGACAGGCTGAAGCATGGCAGGGAGGTGAGCACCAGCAGCCATTTCTGAAACGGCCCAAAACCACCAGCCGCTTTCAAAAGCTCCCCAACGCCCGACATGGTCACCTCCAGCTGGAGCAGGACGGTGCTGGGAGAGACTTTTCTGGGGGCTGGAATTAATATTTAAACCCAAGATAAGCTTTGCAGACGTAGGCAGCCTCAGCAAATATGTGATTTTTTTGTTAGGGTAGACTTAATGCCTGATGTTTTACCCATCATAAGCACATTGTGTAATATATTAATGATCGCCATGCCACCCACTAACACGCAGAGTCTGCTAGTGGATAGGGTGGAAGGATCTCTCAGGAGAGCTGGGTTGTCCCTCTGCCAGCTCTGGGTGACACTGGACTGGGAAAAAGAATCATTGTCAAAGTGTTTGCTGGAGCTGCTGCAGCGATGACACAACTGCCTRTCCCTGCCAGCTCCACTCTTTGGACCAACAAGATTCAAATGGGGATACTACAAGTCCATGGAGCACGATGCAGAGCTAGAAAACGTCTAAGGGAATAAACGGGGTGATGCTAACGAAGGAGCAGAGTTCATCCCAGAAGCAGGAACAGCCTGGCTCCTCTTTGGGATTGCAGGAAGACTGTAAGGCACTTGTGACAGGCAGCAACAAAAAACAGCATGCAAAGGATTGGAGATGGGAATAGTGYTCAGTTCTCCAGGGCTTCTTCAACACGGCGTGGTCAAGTACTGGAATGACTAAGAAACTGTCCGACAAGCACAGAGGCCTAGAGAAGCCCTTCCCATCCACCTACTAGCCCTGGAAGTTAGACTCACTCAGCAACCTGGAGCTCTGAGGAAAGACAAACGTCTTGCCTGAAGGATCAGGGTAGGGTGGATCAACCCAAAGACCTGGAGATCACGCTTGGAACTGCATCTCCCTTGTCCACTCCCATAGGACATACACCTTAGCCTCACTAGGTCATGAAGTCAAGAGACTCTTCTCCTTTCTCTTACTCTGAGCAGGGAGAAGAACTGTCTTTGTGGCTGTGGAGGAACCACCACAAACTCCTCCTGAAACAAAACGCTCCTGAAACAAAACCCTCCTGAACCCCGGCTAAACCATTCCCCCACGAGCTTGACAGTTTGAACAAAGAGGATTTGATTAAATTGGGCAACAGAAGACAAACATCAGGAAAAAAACAAATCCAGGAGGACCTTGAGCAGGAACCGTTGGTTAGTTCTAATTCTCAAGTAACATCTCCCTTTCTAAAGTTCTGTTACCTCTTGGAAGGCAAGAAATGCCAAGGGATGTTTGGACTCCAGGTTTCCTCCAGACCTGTTCCTCCTGCTCTGCAAGAGGCAGCCAAGCACGTCCTGCTGCCTGCAAAGAGGCACAGCAGAAGCCAACCAGCCAACCTTCCTCTTGCTTCGGCATGATCCTAGACACTAAACCTTGCAGTCAAGCTGCCATCTGTCAGCCAAGGTTGCTGTTAAAGGATGACCACAACTGGGGAAAAGGTGTGCAGATGCTTAGTTTATTTAACTGACAAATTGCACCATATCCYACGACAACTCTTGCCATGACAACAGCCCAACGCAAGGTCACACAAGAGGTTTTGGGTTTGTGATAAGAGTTTATTGACAGTCTGCAAGAGTCCTGTCACCCACACACTACAAGACCTTCTGGTTCCCACAGCCTGACTGCTGCCACACGAGTGTCACACAGACACCACTGCTCGTTACAAGGACAGATGGCCCCCAACTACAGTGAAAAGCCACCACAAGATAACATGTTACATGGATATGCTTTGGCTCTGCCTCCCATCTTCAGTGTATTTTGTAGAATAAAATAGAGAGGTGAAACCTTGGAGGTGCCCCCCAGATAAGATCCAAGGCATAAAAAAGGGTGAGTAATGGAGAAAAAAAAAGGAAAAAGGGAGCATTTGATGCTCCGCTACATGTTCTCCCAGCACAAACCATCTCACTTGCATAGCAGTCTGTGCCATTCCCAGAAAAGGGAATTGCTTGAGAGCTTGCAGGGACTGGAAGATTTTTTTTCTAGGAGGAGACAAACCCTTGAGGACGATTCAAGATACTCCCCTCATCAGCTCTACGGCTCCACAAATGCCCCTCTTCCATGGAGGCTGCTGGGAGCACAAATTAACTGGGCGGTGTGGACCCCACTGGGACAAGCTGCCAGGCCTGCTGTCCAAGGAACACCATCCAATTCAGCTTCACTAAAACAAGACAAGACAACRGACAATTTGTTCTTTATTGATTAAAAATTAGAGAGACATGCAGTAAAATACAAAGTCCAAAAAGGAAAAAAAAAAAAAAAAGCCTGAATATTTTACATCTTTCATTGTAATCTACAATACACCGAAGCTGTGAAGAGRATCCTTTTTCATGAACAGAGCATTGTCCTTAAAGTAGGAACTAACTTAAAAAATACCAYCTGCTTCCAGGTACAGACCAGAACCTTGCACGTCACCACCCCCCAAATTCTTAACGAGGCCGGAAAAGAACCACAAACAGCATTGGCACTTACTGCAACACCCCCGGAAAAAAGGTGGTCTAGCACTGTAAYACCCCAAGCAAAAACTTCGGATCGCTAACCAAAGCATCTGGAGATCTACAGAGTAAATAGCATCATCTTCTCCCATACTTACTTTCTTCATTTAAAGAGCTAAGGAGCATTGGGTTAGTCCTGGCTTGGGGAAGGGGGAAATAATTTAACAGACAGACACTCTGCTGTCTCATCTGAGCCGTTCGAGTCCTACACCTCTCAGCACCAGTGCACAGAAGACCCGTGAGGTCCTTGGCGCAAGCAGGCAGAAGGAGAAATAATACTGCAACAAGACTAGCTGGTCTCTGCATCCTAAGGGTTCCCAACACGTCCCTGCTCACCCCTGGGCTACATGGAAACGTARACGCCAGCTTCCTCTTCCCAAGCCAAGCAGCAGAAGTGGCAGGGCTGTCACATCCACGTGGCCAAACGCAGCCAGCGGCAGCTCCTGACAACAGACACCTCTCGCTTCCTCACCCTTGAGAGACACCCTTGAGCTGCTCTTCCTCCTAGACCCTCCTCCTCCTCTCGTTCCCTTTGCGCTCCTAGCGATGGGGCCGTGACTGGTTGGCAGCGCCCACTGGGACCTCCCCAATAGTCAACTAGAGGCTACAGAAACAAGGGTGGTAGAAAAAGAACATGCACAATATCCAGGAAGCTTCCACAGCTGCCCGTAGAGAAAATATATAAATATAGACTGTTCATCAGAAGACTTTGAAATAAAAAAAGTCCTAATTGAACCAGTCATCCCRTTTTAACACTCCATTTCTGCATTGTTTGTGGCCGACGGAAACCAAATRCGTTTCCATCTGCGTGTTAAATTACAGGCTTACAATTTCCGTGTAGAAAACATCTCAGAGCCAAGAGCAGTTACAAAGGCCAACTGTGAAACAGTAGGAAAAAAAAATAATAATCAACACCATTTATTATTCACATATTGCATTACAAGTGTCTCTTATCAAACGCAAAGTATAATTTATATTATTCATGTAGAAATTCAAATGAAACACCACATAGAAACAACACCTAAACATGAGTGACATGGCTGCAGTGACGTCCTGATCAAACGTTGAGGCTTGGATCGCAGAGAAGGTGCACGACCCRAGCAAGTAGTGCAGGAGGGACAGTTCGGAGCTCGCTTGCTAGAGTAGCGCTCTACCGGCAACTCTTTATTGCTGTAAGACACAACAGGGATGGCTCCATGGGTACCAGTTTGCAGAAGACTTGCAAACACATCCGGGAGGGTTCGCACAGCCAGGCATCACAGACCGGGTTTCAAGAACGTTTGGTAGTGTTATCCAAACGCTGAGTGACACAGAATTCCTCTCCCTGTGACCATCGGTAGCTTATGGATCATGTGAAAGATCCGTTTCCAGACGGCAACGCCTCGTTCTTCTGCTCTAACAACAGACTACATCTAAGGATGCAGAATGAAAGACATGTTTGGAGGAAGGACTGCTCAACGTAAATTAAAAGGTTCAGCCCTCATGCCATCCCCTGGCACTCATGTGGAGAGAACCAAAATGATAAAAAAAAATAAAATTAAGGCAGTTTACAAAGGAAAGCTGACTTCTAACACCTCAAATCTAGGAACTTCTCAAAAACACAAACACAAGGGAAGTATGCTCTCCCTTCTAGGGGTTAAGACTTGACTTGCTTTCTCAGACGCAAGCACTCAAACCAGTAGAGTTTTCTTTTAAACACAACTGAAGAGAAGTAGATATCTCAGCACTCCAGGTGACCCAAATAGCATGTACACATTGGTGTTTCAAATGCAAGGGAAGGGGTGAAGAACAAAAAAAAAGATCCGTTCAGTATTAAAACTTGTGCAAAAATAGCAAGTGAAGAAAAAAAAATGAAACCACATGTAAGCAAACATTTAGGCAAGATCATCAGAGCAGTGGAACCCCCTGCTTCGTACTCAGTAGTATTTTTCTTTAAAGTAAGGCAATAATAAAATGAACATGCAGGCAATGATGCGTTGGATCTGCATGTCTGAGATGACAGATACAAAAACATGAGAGTTGTTTACAAAAGGTGTAAACACCATCGGTAATTTCAGGAAGGTTTGTGATCCTATTAAGGAAACCATGTTAAAGCTTCTAGGAAGGGGGCTGTAGTTCAATTCTTTGGCAGTAGTGGTTTTTTTTTTTTTAGGCTAACAGAAGCATTACGAATATGCACATGTGGGTTCTCAGTTGGGAAACATCTCCTGGGACCATKGTTTAGCTGATGCTGAGCTGTGCAAATCCTATAAGTTTGCCATCATCAGGAATATCGGAGCCTTCCACACCAGATGCCTGTAACACAACAAACAGAGATCAAATAGCAACACCCATGATGCATCCGCCGACATGCACGATTTTATGCACAGGAGAGGGAGCAGTTACAGGACAGCTTTGTACTGTACTCAGCAGGTGGCAGTATCCAAAGTTAAAATTGTGGTTTTATCATTACGTTTTAGCTAGGAAGGGCTGGGACTGAAGTTTTGCCAATGTCTGCTCCAACTAGGGCTACGTGCRCTCTCCTGGGTGAAACACAAACTCTCCTTACTCACACAAATGGTCAGAAGTGGCACACATTTCTTACCTGCCAACACACCAGTTACACCTTTGCTTTGCCACTGTAACTATCASTCCATTTCACTGCATCTGAAGGATTCAACTGCTGTTGTCAATCAGCATCTCTCTCTCCTTCCACCGCCTCTCAAAGACAAGGTATCCAGACCCTCCCCATCCTCTTTCTCCAAGAAAGAACTCAGTGGAATTTCTCTGTCCACTTACCTGCCCTGAAGCAATTCTACCCTTTTGGGGCAAGCAAGCCCTCCAAGCACAGAAAATGCTTCTGCAACACTTTAATATCCTTATTAGCCAGGATAAGGGAACGTTTGGGTTAACACATCATCTCATATAGGACACAAGCTAGGAATCTGCATTGCCTAATGTGAGAAGATCAGTGGGGACCTTCAGGAAAGAGGGGAGGATTCTTAATGCATACATTAGATGCCTACAGTTGACATCATAGGCATCTATATGCAGCGTTTTATTTGCACAAGTGACAACTTGCTCAATTAGGGAACAGGAATAAATACCAGTTTGAAAGTGACGGATCTGTTTGCTTGGGGCTCTTCCACAATTTTCTGCAAATTAGCTGCAACTGAAATCACACACACACAAAAAAYGGGCAAACATTAGGACAGGCTAGAGAAAAACATTCCCAATTCATTAAGGTCTCTTTCTACCACTCAGCAAATTTAGAACATTTAAGAATATAGGGCTAAGRAAAAAAGAGTTTGGTCTCTACAGATTCAAAGTCTACTTAATCTAAACATTTATATTGAAAATGCTGCCACTTGCTACTATGGTTCCTTTCCAAAGGTATTTATATTTTCCTGGAAGTGGTGGGATTAGTATTAATAAATGGCCAAACTGCATCTGGAAATAGCACTAGCAGCACCTCCAGATGTTGGGCCCAGTATCTAAGGAATAGTTTTGTTTGCTCTAGTGAAAATACACAGGCAGTGCTGACAGCTTAGAAGTCTCACCTGTTGCCTAAAAGGATGCATTTAGTCAGCAAACTTGCTACTCTTCTAGTTATTCAAACGTGCTTGCAGTGCAGCACCATGTGCTGCTGCCTTAGGCCAACTACTTCACAGGTACAGCACTCCTCCTTCCTCAGTCCTACCAGTGTGTGCAAACACTTCAAATAAAACGCCTGGCTGATTCCAGTCCCAGACCTCTCTTGCGCAGAACCTGTAAGCAGTACAGGCTTGTGCAGTAATTTGGCACTGTATATATGTCAGATGAGGTCAATTTAACTAATATTAGACAGGAAAAGTTAAGGATTTCAGCTCAGGGTGAAGACATAAGGCATTGATTTGGCTTCATTTTGTATTACCAGGAATGTTTTCTTCATGTTTCCAGTCAGATAATATTCGTGTGGACTGGGGCACCCAAATGTATTGGTACAGAACTGCCACTAGAATAAACAGCAGTTTTGTAGGGCCATTGGGGTGYAGAATCAAGGCCACAATTAACTGTCCTAGTACCCACAGATCAGGTCATTTACACATGCAAAAGTGACTAAAATGGTTGAGGAAGAAAAAAATAATAGGTAATTACCTATTACCAGATCTCTGCCATCAACAAGACCTGCCGAAATGAGTTCTTGAGATACACCATCAGCTGTATCTGTTGGGGAGAAACACAAGAGCCAGTCACTGCATAATAGAAGATKGTCCAACTGGTTATGGTGTTGCACAAAAACCTAAGCCTGTATCAACCAAACAGCAAGAATATTATGCTTATATGACACAGATATTGGGTAGAGACTGGGTGCATCTTTCTTTTCAAACTTTCTTTTCCTAATACTGAAAATAAAAATGTCTCTACGAAGCTTAAAATAAAAGGTATTGAATATTCACAAGATAGAGCAACTCCAGACCTGTTTCCTTCCAATCCTTTTATCTGCAAGTACCTGGGCTACATTACACTTTGCATGGGCAGAGTCCTTAGATTTCTAAAAGACCTCACAGGCTACCTGTTGTAGGTCAGTATCTAACGTAAGCTCCAAACTTGCCTATATTCTCAGCAATGCAAGGTGGACACCATTTGYGTTAGCTACTGTGTGGTAGTTCAGAAACCCTGTGGAGAAACATGCTGCCCAGGTACAGGGCAGTAGGCCAGCAAACAGCAACATCTGCACTGAGAGCCCCTTCAGGCATTCATCTTTGAACTACCCTTGTATTCATGGCAGGACAAAGGCCACAGAGGACAAGGGAAGAGACCCTATGAACCTCTGTTCCTCTCCATGTTAACTATACTACTGCTTAAAGGGCTAAGGAGAGACAGCCAGGAACTATGTGTCAAAGTGAGCAGGAATTCATGAAAGCGTTGTACCTTGGTTAAAGCCATGGCATTTGTACAAAAGAGGCCTCTTAATGCTCCAAGCACTAGCTCCAAGTGCTCATGAACAGCCAGACCTAATGCAAGGTCTGGAAATTCCAGCCAAGGCCTTTAGGAAATAAGCACACGTCCTGTGCACAAACCCTCTTACAGGGTTACCACACACACACCCCTGGGCAACACCAAAAAATGAATCCCCCTTCACCAAAACCACCTTCACACTCTGGCACACCCCACCAGCTCACCTCTCCCTGGGGTAAATTCAAAACGAATATCGTTGAGTTCTTTTTTCGAATTCCTGGGGGGAGAAAAAAAAAAAAAAAAGAAAATTTCATTGATTATTGGCCCAACAAAAGTGCTGCCACTGAAGAATARGCAGGTGAGAATTRCATTCTCTACACCCCTCCTCCTCAATGGGCAGAAACCTTTTGACCTGGATTTGTGCCTAGAAGCAAGGTTCTCCTTAACAGTTTGACTGTCAACCTGAGCAGGTTGAAGCCCGGCCTAAACGATGGCCACCTCTGGTTTCAGGACACATCATCATGTGGTTTCAGGCCACATCATTCCACTGCCTCTTAACTCACTGTGGTCAGTTTATCCTTGGAGCACATCCTTTGGAAGAAGGAAGTACCAACTCAGTCTGTAGGATGCACAAGGATGTTACGTAACTGTCCAGGAATGACTAGGAGATGATGAACCAGTTCCAGTCCAATGCCTACCAACAACCCTAATGTCTAAGGAGATGAGAGGCAGATGCCTTAAATCAGAAAGGTCATCATGTACAACGATGGTATAGAGGACCTSCAATCCTTCCTTTCTCTCCATATTCCTCAGGACTTTGTGCCCTTACCTTAACCTTAGTACAAGGCTGATGGGAACCTTCGTATCTTCTTGTACCGAGGCTGCAGCAGGGGCAGCTGGGGCCTGCAACAGGATTAGATTGTTTTAAAGCAAGTTCACATCCCTTTCCTCTAGTCTTAAAACTAGAGATCATCTTGAAYAACTGTAAACACAAAATATCACAGAAGTTTCACACATCACTGAACTTATGACAAGAGAAGACAGACTGATTATCAAATAGGCAAAATTTATCCTTGAACTGTAATTAATCAGGTAGTTCTCTCTGCACTACTTTTTAAAGACGAGAAAACATTTGACTGAGATATGTCAAACCAGGACACCAGAAGAGGTGTTATGTGTAAAGAGACTGATTGCCTTGCTTCAAAAATTACAGTTTTGGGAAACTTGCTGCAGTTTCAAGACATCCCATGTTTTAATCCTTGCCCTAAATATTTGGGTTTTTTGGAAATTTCATAAAAATGTGAAGAGCATCTAAGAAAGAAATTAACCAGCAGATTAGGAAAAATTCTTAATTTTAATGAAACCAAAGTCTCGTTTTGAGAACAGCTAGTAGTGATTTTATAGATGCCTGTTTTCCCATCTAAATTACTTCTGATTAATTACTGGCACCTGCAGTCAAAGCATTTTGTATCGTTTACAGCAAGAGATTTCCAGTAAGAAAGACTGAAGAGCTTTGCATGTTTATATTGTTTGTGATGCCTTCAGGAACAGATTAATGGTTAACCAGACTCTACACACACAAAAGTTTGGTCACTTTTCCATTATACAAGTCATCTATACTGCACATGCTGATCCTGAGGATTTAAACCTGCAGCATTTATGCAGACTAGGACAATAATTTCAGTCTGAAAATCTTAACTAACTACTATATTTTAAAGAATTCATCTGGATCACACCTACCTTCTTTTTTTTTTCCTCCCCATGGGAGAAAATGCACCCTCTTTATTTCATCCATTGCTGCTGTTGTGCTAATGATTCAGCTCAGGGCTACTGATCACAATCTCGCCCAATTTAAAGCCAAAAGCATTGCCGGGTTAGTGAAAACAAGCCCATAGATCTGCAAAAACAGTGAGGCACCAAACTACAAGAACTAGAGGAAAGCTATGAAGTRCCAAGGGTATGTGCCTCACCTAGGACAAACACCAGCAAGCCAGGTAGCGGGCACCAACGGCAGGGAGCAGAATACCCCACAAAAGCAAATCAAAACGTTTCCAGCACTGCCATGGATGCCACTGAACTGAGATTACTGCCCTTCACTGCTACTGCTGCTTCAACTGCTGCATAAAATTCAGGGATTAAATCACGGGCCCTATTTCAAGCCACAGGAAAGGGTTTGATTTAAGCATGACAGCTAGCTTTGATGTAGCCAGGAATATGCCAGACCCCAACTCTGCTATTTTTGTTTAAGGACTAATGTTATGTTTAGAATGGTTTTCTAAATAGGAATGTGAGCTGGCTGCAGTGAAGTGATATACATAACTTGCTTTAAAATAAAATTTAAGAAATGCTTCTAGGAAAGAGGAGCCTCAAGAGTTAATTTTCTGCTCAGCTCTGCCAAGCCTCTCGCCCTGGGCCTGCCAATGGATCATACTAGCYTGGTCCCGTCCAACAGCAACTGCCTCTCCCCACCAAAGTATGAACATTAGTGTCTTTTATAAAGAGGTACCATCATTCAAATGCCTGGCAAACTCTGCAGTGCTGTAGCCAACCACAAGACATATTCCAAGTATGTTAGTAATTATTTGGTTTGTCCGTTTTTCTCTCCCTTTAACACAAGTCAGGAGTTCTTTCCMAAATTTGGCAGGAATTTGATCCATACCCTACCCTTTGGGATGACACAGATAATTGGATGGACTTGTTAAGCTTTTAGATTCATTGCACTTCCCCCTCAAGGGTCCAGCCTCCCCTCTCCTGCTCCAGACAAGCAGCTTCCCTGGTTTTAGCMCATCTTAGTACAACAGTTTCACATAGAAAGGTGAAGTGCAAGACTGAAGGCTGGCAGGAGGAGTTTCAATACTCACCTGGGCTGCTGCCGGTGCTGCTGCAGGCGCCTGGCTGGGTGGAGGGACAACAGCTTGAGGTGGGGCAGGTACCTGTCCTGCTGCCTGAGGTAGTTGAGGTGTCTGTGCTGGAATATTGAGTGAAGGACCTTGGGGTTCAGCTGTTGGGAACAGCTGCAAGCAAAAAGGGAGTTTAATGGGAAAAGGAATTTAACAGACTTCAGGCTCAAGAATCTGCTTCTCACAAAGTACCTGTTAGCCAAATAAATCACTTGGGGTGTGCTGCCAAATGTATTCCCTAGCCTCCGAAACACCAAGACAGATCCCAAGTCAGTGTCCAAGAGTTTGAATGTTTCCTTATGCCCAAGGACCTTTCCTGCCCTGACATGTTCAGCTTACTCACCAAGGAAGGACAAASCACCACTAGAGCAGCAGGACCGTAGATCTTGACCAAAAAATTACACCCTGCAGCTAGCAAGGCTGGATGCACACAGACCATAGCCTAGTTTGGCAGGGTGTTGTATCCTGCAGTTCTCCGTTTTCCAAAAYCCAATTCCTGCTGATATTTCCTAGTAGCCACACAACCACACCACAGCATCTGCTTTGATTTGAAATTCCATTCAGAGAGCAAAGCACAGCAAATCAAAACAAYATTTGCTGATAATTTATCTGTTCCCTCACAAATGTTAGAGTCAGAGCACTTTAGATATTTAACTGAAATTAATGGAAGTTTATTTAAAATTACAGAACCGGAACTGACTTTAGGCTTATTTGGGATCTCCTTTTACGATCAATCAATCTTCAGAAACAGATGAAGTTAGACCAGGACGCCCTAACCCAAAAGTAATTTCTAGGAGATGACTCTCTCTACCTTTCCATACAGTTATAGAAAGGAAAGAAGCAACTCAGTCTCTGCAACATAAGCAGCCTCTACCACTGAAACATAAGACATATTATATAGGACAGTGCCAAGGCCAAAGGCAGATTACAGTACACAACCAAAGCTTTGCTTGCTATCATCTACCATTACAAACTTGTTCCACAGTACCAAGCTTACTTTCAAACTTTAAAACTTTATTATTATTATTATTATTATTATTATTWTTAAGGATAATCAGATGACTCTTGTTTTGTTCAGCTTGTTCTTGGGGCTGATTATTTTACAATAGACTTTTGCCATGGTAAATAAAGCTGAAAAGATATTCCCCAAAGTTACTCAGAAAGACATCTGGGCACAAAACAGTCAACAATTTATCTTCTAGGGAGGTTTTCAAGTACAGCTTAGCTTGGAACTAGATTGAATTCACACAGCACTAGYTTTTTAAATTATTTGTTATTAAATAACAAATTATCAATAACAATCCAACAGCATCACCTAGGAGCCATCAYTTTGAGAAGTTGTTTGCAGTTATAACTTACCTCAGAATTTTGTACAGATTCTTTCACTCTGGGAGACTAAAACAAAAGAAAAAAAGTGTCATTGCATGGACAAAAGGGAAAGTCACTGACTAGCCAGGACTCTTCTGATCCCGAAAATATTAGGTATACACAACTCATTTCAAGTTGTATATATCATTAAGATGTATTGAAAAAAAGTGAAGTCGCATTATTTGTTGGCAATCTAATCATATCTCAACACCCAGAAACGCACCGTTGTGTTTCAGAACTTGCAGTTTGCATCTGTGCAGTAACATACAATATATAAGCTGCTATACTTGTTCATTGACAGTGAAATCAAGTACTCTTGAAGACCACTTGGATCAGATCCCATTGTTTGGATTTAAGTGCACCGAGATGGTCAAATCCATTGTAAGCTAGCCAAGTCTTACAGAGAACAACAAGCAGCACAAATCTGTCTTGTAGAATTTCACTGGGAAAAAAAAAAAAATCTTTTCATATCCTTATGAAATCAGTTTGCAAACCAATTTGTTTAAACCACAGCAAAGCTTGAAAACTAGCTGCATGTGCTGCTTTACAGAAAATACTGCTCTGCTTGCTCTCCCTGCCCTTGAACTCTGCATTCTCTCATGAGAAAGCAGAAAACCAGCAGTTCAGAAGTGCCACATCAAGAAGATCAGTGGAATGGAAAGTGCAGCCAGAGCAGAACCACCAATCTGCATTGATCAGTGAAACAAAGATACCAAGCATTAGTTATTCCACATGGGCTAGAGATTGACAGTATCACTGGAAGCCTGAGAAACCCTGCAATTGAGAGTCTGTTGCTTTCTTTCAAGAGACCAAATTACAGCATGGAGACAGGGTGAAGGCTTGGTCTATGTTKGGGTTAACAAAAAGAAGTTCCTTCACTGCATACTAGTCTAGAAGACAGTTCCAGCACAGCATTTTGTTCAACAGAACAAAAATCTTATCATGTCACTAACTCAATTGATGCCAGTTTATGCAATAACTTAACCAGTGCAGATCAGGCCAATTTGTAACATGCTGCCCAGAGGCTTGCCATGAAAGAAAGAGGTCTTAGTCTCATAAAAGCAAGCCGCAAAAAGCCCTTGAGACATGAAGAGAACTTGACTAACTTGACATGACTAAGTAGAGATATTGTCAGGAAAAAAARTCATRCAGCTGGAAAGGCAAAGAAATCCAWCCCACAGCATCAAGCCCTCGCTTGGCAGTTACMAGGCAAGCTGGAAAGCATGGCTTTGCTCTCAGAGATAAAGAGCAGCTCCCCACACCGGCAGCGTTGTTCTTTCAGGCACAAAGCTCCTATCTAAGAGTAGCCAGACGCTTCAAAGAGTAATTTAAAAGCCTGTCTGAAAGATCACGGTGTGTTAGACAGCATAGCGCGGGTGGGAATGGAAACGTCAGTCCTGCCTTGTGGTCAACAACCAACCCAGAAATGCAACAAGCAGAGGTGAACTAAGGAAAAACCTCAACGGACATAAGGGAAGCAGGACAAACGTTAAAAGAGGTTTGCCTAATCAAGGCGCAAACRTGATGCCTTTGGGTATGTGTTTAGATAAGCTCCAATTTACTTTTGCCCCTGTTAGAGATGATGGAAGGGGCCAGGGAACYGTGACAACGCTGCCATGAGCACGACATGCTCAGAGTGAGTAATGGAAGATGATCAATTTAAGATTTTGTTTTCTCTTGCACATACAGCAATTGCTGTAATGTAAATTGAGGACTTTAAACGCACAGGGGCAAAAAAAGCTGAGTATTAAGTCTGCTCTGTAAGATCACAGATATTCCTGTCTTTTAATCTTCAGGCTGAAGAAAATGACTTGAAATCACTACAGATAAAAGACATCTGGACTCAAGGATTTGAATATCTAGACAGAGATATGCAGTCGGGTCTARGGTGTCCTGGCTCCCTACTTGCCCCCTAAAAAAAGGCACAGATATCCCAGAGATTTGTGTCACATCTGTATTGAGCAGCTCTGAATATGGAACATAAATATACAATTAGATAACTGAGCTGAGACCTGCTTTTCCAACATGCATCCTTTCATAAGGTGCTACAAGAGCATCTTAACATTTTCTGCTTGGGCTACCAGATGCCAGGGTAGCCAACAGCACAGAGTTAATCTTTATGTGTTTCAGATTTCAGCCACAAGTGCCCCATCAACTTCAGTGACAACCATGGAGATGGCAGGACAAAATCCCTTCCARTACTTCCAGCAGAAAACCTCTCAGTCATCCTAAACCTCCTAAGAAACAACAGAACATTCTAGCTCAAGTGAATTAGTAGTATTCTGAACCTGGGAGCAAGGCATTTGAATTTGTGTTCCCAGTTACACTCAATATTCCTGAAYGAGACCACAGAAAAGCATTCAAAAGACTTCAGCTTCCAGTCTGCTCTCTCTGATTCAGCCTCAAGCTCTTTGGGGAAGGGATCATCAAAAMTTACCGCATGCTGGACTTAAAACAAGGCCCCAAGCTTCCCATGGGTGCTTAAATATACTGCAGGTAGGAAAATAAAGAGAAAAAAGAGCTGTGACCAAGCTCAAAAACCAACCCTGAGCTGTGAAATTGCTGCTCTGCCTTCCTCACTTTCTTCATCTAGCTCATCATCGCTCCATTCCCAGCCACCATCTTCAGTCTTATGAAGGCGTCCACTGGAACCTGGGACTCTCCGGACCTATTCGGGCAAAAACACAACGGCTACATGAAACAGACTATTTCAACAGTCCATTTTTTTCTCTCTTTTAAAAGAAAAATAGCACAGGAGCATCCTCAGCTTGCGCTCAATCTGCCTRCATGCTTGAGGATTTTATTAGGATGTTTAGGTCTACATCTAGAAAATGCTGCAATTCCATACTACTCATCAAAAATGTSAACACAAGCATAGAAACTAGCACAACTTTAACACAAAACCAAGTCCATGGAATTCTTTGATACCTTTTTGGATCTTTCAGTGATTGTTGGTGCTCTCTGCAGCATCTTTTCTTGCAAAAATTCTTTATTCTGCAAAACAAAAAAGACCAAACATTCMAGTCACTGAAAATACTTTTTGGTCCCTTAAATGCTTCTGATATTGAAAAATTGTTTCATAAACTATTGTCAGTAGTGTTCTGCATGCCTTTTTTTTTCCTTCAAATAACTAGGTTGTAAAAGGAAACGCACTTTCCTCCTTTGAACTGCATTTCATGATGCTTCATTTCAACTACTTCTTCAGTTAGTGATTGCACATCTGTAACGTGATACAGAGTTAATAAATAGCAGTATAAAAGTGTATCTGATTTACTGCAGTACTTGATACCTTAATGAGACATTTGGCATCCTGCCATTTGCAGCTACTGCAACACTTGAATCAAGCCCCTTTTGGGGGAGTGAGGGCAGGATGAGGGAACCACAGGATAACAAGACCCAGGAGCAGCCAGAGCAGCCCGAGTTACTGTGTGGTTCAAGAAACATACAGCAAGTGATGTTCAGAGAGGAGGCAAACGTGGTGATCACAACAGATTACATCTTGGGATCCCGCTGTGATGCTTTACTACGTACACATTAAATCCACGCTGTATTTATATGTGCATACAAGCATATTAAAACTGGTCTCTCCTGTCTTTAAATTACAGTCATCAGCCTGGCAGAGGCTGAAAGTTGAATACAATTTAACACTTGGTGTTCGCTGGCTTGGCTTTTTGCTGGGGGTGCTGGGTTAAGTATTGCCTTATTCACCAGAAAGCTCATTTTCTACTGCCACATAGGCTAATATGTTGCTCTGCAGCAGCTCCACGGGAGCACGAAGGAGATTTTACACACAGCAAAGTGTAACATGAGCCCAAAGTAGTGTCAGCCAAACGAAGAAAGGTCAGCCCAGCATCAGCCATCCCCTTGTCCCTTTGAACAGCACGCACCCGTTCCCACGCACACACAGACGCGGACACTTCGGTTGCCTAAAATCCCATTAAGGTCAATGAAAACCCAGCTGATACCATCAACAGCCCAGACAGCAATTAGATTTGCCCTAAAGCAAACTCCTACTTTTGGTAAATTGGATTGCATCCGAGACCTCCTTGGTCACATTTATTAGATCTCTGTCAACTTTAATAGGACACTCAGCTCCTCTGTAGATGCCTGGATATGGACATTTCCCTTTAACCATCCTGATCCGTGAGCCGAAAACTACTTTCATTAACTGGTAAAGCYACTGCACCATCCTCAATATCAGATATCTTTTTGACAATTTAGCTTGTGTTCTACCATAAAACCCATGTATTTTAAGGTCACAAACATTGCACAGATGAAAAAATAAGCCACCACACATCCTCACTCCCATGCAAAGATAAATTCTCCCCTTTATTACTTTTGTTCATCTCCCCACAAAAAAAATCTCACATCAAACTGCAGACAGTAAAGATCATAAATGCTGTTTGCTGCCAGTCTGCAGCAACCTTCCCATCAGGGCTAGAATTAGGCAGTTTCTACTGTTTTGTAACATAGTATCTTCATTTTCCATGAGGCAATATTTGGTAAAATAATAYTCATTGTTTTGCATACAGCCTGATTATAGTGGTTTCTAAAATATAAGTTATATTTACTGCCACAGAGACATCCGTGGTTGGCCATACAGCCAGCATGGCACCATTACGAGAAGATAAAACCCCAAATCCACTGAAAGGCATTTAAACGTTCCAGAATTTCTAGATAATTCCTCTTAATAGCATGAGATACAGAACAGACATCTCATTTTCTGCCCATTCACAATGGCCCATTCAAAGCATCCAGCTATGCTGGCTCTATATGACCCAGCCATCCTACACTCATGCCAGCAACACTTTCACCATACTCACCACGCTGCAGAGAAATCCTCCCCACAAGCTCTGCACAGATCAGTTTAGGAAGAGTTTTCTTACCTTTGCTTTTGTGAAAAACTTGTGTCTTAAGAGTTCTGCTGCTGTTGGTCTGGCAATAAAAACAGATGGAGAGAAAGCAGTTAAAAACATTCCTTTCAACACAAGTGTTCCAGGTCGCTGCAGCTTGCAAGTAACACGAGTGACTGAAGGACATCGGCTTCTCCTGCACATGTGCCCTAAGACCAGGAAGTAGAAAAGCAGGGAATAGTTTGGGAGTTGGAGAAAAAGGGGAAAGAACTCCAATCTTTTAGATACTTTGTTATATTTTGTAATTAGTTCTATTAAACTAATAGATGCAAGGATCCACGTTTGCCTAGTAGAAAATAAATAATTAGGGCTTATTTTCCTCTTTAAGTTAGACTTAAATATTGAAAAGCAAAGAGGTGCCTTGGTCAGTTGAGAAGGAGCTTTCTAAAGTCTCAAGGTTATATGAAGATGCTCATAGCATTTTCCCTGCTGCAAAATGTACTCCAATAGAAAAAAGGTGATTAGGGACTCACTGAGGCTATTCCTCGTAGGATTTATTTCAACTCAGACCTTGCCAACAAAGTCATCCATCCTACAGCAAGGCAATGCTGAAAAACAACTGCATCAACTTCTCATTCTCTTTTGCAGCCCACACATCTCACTCTGCAAGCTGCTTTTTATGGGCAGCCCTGCTGCTCGCCAAGGCCGGGCGACCGCAGTCAGCATCRCTGGTGCTTGAGATGAGAGAGGAGACATGCAGCAATTGAACACGTAATGTTTAATTCTCACCAGCACACACTCTAACCCATGGGGAAAGGATATGCTTTAAAAACGAGAGAGAAAGTATCAAGCTGGGGAAAAGAAAACCCTTGCTGTCAGCATTTATCAAGCACTTAACTGGATTCATTAAGTATTTCAAATGCAAAGCTGGTTAGAAGAGAGAGATCCCATCTCGCTGTGCGTGAGAAGCCTTTGTTCCAGCATCTGTCACAAGGGGAGACTCAAACACGTCTTCATTATTAGTATTTTATGAAGGGACTTTTCTCTTTCCAGAATTAGCTTGCTTAGCAAGTATAAAAAAAAATACATAAGATTGGCAGAAGTGCTCGTTTCTTTAGCTTTGTGTTTCCAGGAGCACTATTTTTACTGCAGGATGGATGTTTCTCTGAAGCAGCCGTGCTGAGGACCAGCTACAGGAATACCTGAGCTCCACGCTACAGGCTGAGGTTACAAACGTGGCTACAGGCGGGCAGACCCTCACGCAGCTTCAAACGATGCCATAACATAATGATACGGTGCTGTACCAGGAACCACAATGTATGCACCACGTCCTGAGTGMTTTTCCTAACCACACTGTGTAATTGAGCTGCTCTTACAAGACTGAAGGCAGAATTGGGCCACTTCAGCGATCGGTATTGATGAAAACCCATTGGGTAAAATTTGCCACACTGAAGGCCTTCTTGCACTGGCAAATCTGAAAAACATCCCCAAGTAAACACATGTTGCCCAACAGGCAATTTCTGATTTACAAAGACTGAACTGTTTCAACGAAAAACATGAGCACTGCAGAGCCCTGCTGGAGGTGGCAGAGGGAGAGCAAAGCTACATGAGCAGCAGAGCGGGATGCACTCCCATAACCCGAAAGGACGACGTGCGTCCTGGCCAGCCACAGTGCCAGACACTTATCCTTAAAATAAGGAYAGCCARAAGACTGCTGCATCCCCCTAAAAGGYTGAYGAGGCAGAGAGCRCAMYGGMTTSACAAACAGAACGTGATGAGCTGGGTTTGTTAAGGTTTMTTCTGATGCTGGCAGTCAACTCTTACCTTTTCTCGGGATCTTTCTGTAGACACGAGGAAATCATCTTCCTAAACGACTTCCCATACTTCTTCAGCATCTCCTTATCTTGCACACCAGTCTCCAAAGACGGAGGATCATTTTGTAGCGTCAGCATTAAAACCTAAAAGAATTACATCTATTGGCAATGAGATTTTCTCAGCCTTTGTTAGAGGCAGATTGTGAGAAAGTGGTGTTTTAAAAAGCATTTTCACTCAGCAGGCTGATAAAGAGAGACTCTTTCACAATGGTGACTTTCTAAGGGTAGTCTGAACACAGACTGAAGGTTTTCCTGCAGTTTGGGCTGCCACCTCCTATTCAACAGGTAGCAAGAGCTCACCCATCACCTCTCCCTCAAGGCAATTAGAGGGTCTTTGCCACCAGCACATGCTGAACTTGAGGGAACAATTATTTTCAAGGCCTTTATAACTTTGTGACTCAAGAACTGTACAGCAGGATGCAGAGAGTCATCTTCTCCTCCTCTTCCTCGAGGGACAGGTTGATCTCTTTGACAAGTCTCAGCCCACAGCCTAGCTCCAAATGCAAGTTTGGGATGYGCTTTCAGGTCAGTTGGGTGCAAGGAAGGCGTAAGCACAGCAAAATGCAGGATTTCYTAGCTAGAAATTAACATTAGTGTAAAAGCAGAAGGGCTACATGGAAAGATACAGGGATTCTCTTTCATGCAGCACTGCAACAGCAGGTAAATTCCCTTCTAACACAAACACTTATCAAACCAATCCAATTATTTCCTTTGCAACCCTCCTATTTTGAAGGAAAGGAAAAAAACTACTCATTTCCATTTTCACTTGTCACCTACTTACAGATGAAAGCCTATTTTTAGAAAAGGAAGCAGCACAGAGCACATTTAAATAGCTTTCAACAGCTATACTGCTTAGGGCAGCAACAGACCATCAGTCTAGCTGAAATTAAACAGTCCAGAATAGAATTCCCTGCTTTTTCTTATTCCCCTTCAGAGGGTCCCTTAATGGATGRGATGTTTTGCTGCATAACAAAAACTCAATCTGCATCAAAATGCAATTACATTCAACAGATAAAAGACAAAAGCCTTCTTGCAGATTGCATTACTGCAATCCATATCTAATAAAAGTGGAGATTAATAATTCTTTCCAYCACCTAACAATATATAGTGGTAAGTATGTGACCCTTGTATTCAAAGCTGCAACTCATGCATTCAAAATATAGGAACACTGGAGAATGGCAAGCAGACGCTACTGTAAAATTTTACTTGGAATCAGAGTGCAGACGGGAGCACCAAGGAAAACAGTGGCTCCTAAATCAGCAAGGTATTTCCCTGRACTTATAACTGATTTGCCACAGTCACCAACATGGTACTGTCTTTAGGTGCATTTCTAAAGCACTCATCTCTTCAAAATTCTCTGCCCAGAGCTGATGCAAACCTTAAAATTAATCCTGTTCCTACAAGAGCTAAATCAGTACAAAGTCTTGGTAGTTAAAGCCATATACTGATGTTCCTATCTAATTTCTTWGGAGTTACTGGACTCCCCAAAATCCATTGCAGCTTGAGCGATGGGCAGGGAGACATCCAAGTCCTCGACAAGTGATGCCCCCTGTGCAGTATTTTAGCAGTTAAAAGCCCTCTGGGAAGGAAAACTTGCCTCAGAGAAGCCTAAGATTAMACCCATAAGCCTCAAAGTTCAGTTAATAATCTAACCAGAAGGTTTCTGAAAGGGCTTTCCATTCCCTCCTGTTCAATCCRACAGAATTTGCATCCTGGAGTAGAAGCAGAGTGGTTTTCAAGAGGGTGGGAAATACAAAAGGGACTCAATTTTGCGAGCATGACAGGGTCCCAGTAAATCTCAAAGCTCACTTGAAGGAAGGATGCTCCGAATGAGGTGGACTCTTAACTAAGATACAGACTCTCTCAAAGAGTAGATGTTGGAAGAGACTCCTGCTTCAAGAAAATTAGCTAAACCACCATGATACAGTACAAAGTTCGAGATACTTTAAAAAATATAAATAAATAAAAACATTTTCGAAGCATGAGAGTTTTAAAAAGTTTCCATATCTCAGCTTCAACAAAATGCAAGTGAGGCTGTTTGCATGGCATTTCATATTGAAAAGCCCTGCRTGAGTTCAGTGATTAGCAGTACTGGACCAGTGTTAAGGAATTCCTTTAGGGATAACTGGTAAGAGCCTTTCTGAGGATTATTGATGCAGATGGAATAGCTCCCTCTTCCACTACCACTAGATGCAAGGCAGGATGTTCYGAATCATTAGCTGTCACCCTAGAAAGATCTCTTGTCTTCAGAGGCTTCAGGACTGAGGCATGCAACACTGTCTCCATGAACAGTGACCCTGGCATGTCCAAGAACCTAAAGAACCACCACACACTTAAGAAAACTCTTATTAAGTGGTGGTATTTTGCTTTGTTTTTCTTTTTTTTAAAGTGACTTCACACAAATTTAACATCCACATGTGCAAACTGAGAAGGACAAGCACGATTCAAGACCACTCACCTTCATGGGTGGGTATTTATGGTAAGGAGCTGCCCCCGTAGCCAGTTCGATGGCGGTGATTCCAAAGCTCCAGATGTCTGCCTTGAAATCGTAYCCTCTAACCTGAAAAACAGTAGGGGACATCAGCATGTGTGTAGCCCTTACTATCACACATCCTTTTGTCCTTTCCCCTCATTTCCCAGGAGGRATTTGGAGAGAGCAGCACCCTAGCATTAAGTGCAGATGTAAGGAACCCTTGCCTCCCAGCCCCTTTCCTTACGTTTTCAAGGAAACCGTGTAGTAAATGTCACAGTCTATTAAAATTGCATCCCGTTGCAGCTACAGTGGCCTGACCGTGGGCCGCTCAAAACATGCAACRCGGAAGGGCACTGGGTTCAACCAGGCTCCAACTTCACCAGCACAGAGTACCATTAAGCAGCCCTGGAGGGTTAACTCACAGGTAACAGATGGAGGGTCATCCCCTGGGGACATTTGGCTTTATACAACACTTGCAATCAACTGCTTAACTGATGCAACAGCAAACAGGCTCCATCCTGAGACTTTAGGGCTGGAAAGTAGAGGCCGGCCCCTTATTCCTGCCTTCAGAGTAATATTTCTCGCCGCTATATTTTTTTTTCAGTGATTAATTGCAATTTCTTCAGTTGACATTAAGCATGGACTTGTTCAGGGAAATTTATAGTATTTACTTCCCCTCAAGCACAGGAAAAAATACTGCATGGGCCAAGGCAGTTACTTCCTCGCTATCATTAGGTAATATTTGGCACTCGCTTTCTCGGCTGCAGGGGACGGACGTTGTGTCCTAACTTCAAGAAGAGCCACAAAAATCAGAGCACTTTGGCTGTTTGAACRGCTTCTTGCTAAACTACGGAAAAATTAACACTAAATCAGAGCAAGGCTAGTAGGGACGTTGTGTTCAGCCAAATTAACTAGCTTTGAGAAGACGTTTTATCAAAACTTAAAATGTGGCCCAAACTACCTGCGAGATGGTCTTGAATTTTGAGAAGCAAAAAATCCCTCCTTTTTCCACTTTTCAAATGATTTCCTGCACTGATGCTACAATTGAATTAAAATTTATTGTGTGATTACAAGAGCACTGCATCTTCCATGGATTTCCCTCTTTTTATGGCATCATTTCCACAGGTCTTGAACATCTGGAAAGGTCCTGAAGTGCTGCAGTTTAGGGATGCCATAGTTTGAATGGATTTCAAATAATTTTAACTGAAGACAGATATCTTAAAGGCTTTATTAAAACACAGTAGAGCAGGAAATATGCTACAGGTTTTAAAAACTCAAGTGTCCTCATTCGGTTTTAAGTTTTTCAGAAGAACTTTGGCACACTTCTTAGTTTTCTCTCTCAGATGACCTGGCRTGAAACATGGCATGACACTGTATCACTTCCCTTTCTCCAGCAGCATCTATCAAACCACATAATCCACCTTGAAAATGAAAACTTGCAAGTTCTAAAGTTTCTGTAGCAGTTGTTCTTTTTGAGATTTATCCAGTCACTAATCCACAGTTAAGTTGTAACAGTTTTTAATTCTCATCAACTTTACTTTTTTTTATAAATCAATCAAAACGAGCATGTTTTTCAAACCCAGAATAGCATTGTATTTTCATGCTAGAGGAAACTGGCTCTGCTGAGGTAAAACAAACAAAGTTGAGGCAATAATATCTATATAAAGAAGGTCAACCTACAGCCACCCCTTTTTTCCTCCCCATCAGATATGATGGCTCAGAGTGACACCTGCTGGAAGACACCAAGATGATACAGGCAGACTCAGAAAGATTTCCTTGGAGCATCCCAAATACTCCTTACCATGTAACCCCTGCAACAAGTTAAAAGCTTACAGCCTTCAAAACGAGTGAATTCCCTAGAAAACCCATCTCCTTAGGAAACCTTTGAAGCGTTTCCCATGCAAAGCATCTCCTTTCCCTCACTAAGGTGGGGTCCTTCTTCAAAATCCCTCTAAACTTCAAAATATTTTGCAGTGAGCACTAAGCAAAAAGAGGAATAAAACAGTTTTGTTTCAAACACTGGGGGAAGAAACAGAGGAAGGACACTCACAGGGAGCAGTATTTCTGCTTGGTRTATGTGCCAGAAAGCAAGCTGTGAGTCCAGCACACTCTCAAGATGTTTTTAAGGTCTTGAGGGACAAAACCTGCACCCACCAGGCAGGACGATGACATCTTGTAGGGAGCCAAAAGCATGGAGGAGCAGAGGGGACAGATGAGCATGCCTGAACGTTCACAACCTGAAGAAGCTCCTCAGCTGCACACGGCTTTGCTGTAATAGCTCCCCACTCAGACATGCTGCAATTACCTGCCTTGAGCTGGTGTATTTGCAAATGCTCTAGAGGATGTTCCCTTGCTGTGCACGTGCAAATCTAACACGTGTGTGCAACTACTTATATCCCACCTCACGCTTAGGCATGAGGAAGGGGGCAGGTTATTCCTCTTTATACCACTGTTAAGTAGTCTCATACTCACCTGGGATAGGATCCTGCAGAAAAGGAATAGAGGAAAAAGCTACTAAATGCCAAATAGCTCATACTCAGCTGTGAAAACCTGCAGTTTTAAAGCCTTACAAGATGCAAAATGATCACATTAGGTTCAAGGAAATACGGTCATTGCWGACGAGGAGGACAAGAAGCAGCTCACCTGCTCCATGACTTCCGGTGCCATCCAGCACGGGGTGCCCACAAACGTTTTTCTCACTTTATTTCTTGTGATATCGCCGCCCGTCGCCAAAAACGCGCTAACGCCAAAGTCTGGAAATGGAACAAAACAGATTTTAGTAAGAACAYCCTGAGCAAAGTGACTGGCTGTTCYCTCCACGACACACACTGCATATTCMCAGCCACCTATTAGGTACTAAAACATAAAGTTATCAAGTTACACCTTGCCTTGTAACAGCCATGATTATTAATTAGAGCAACGGAAACTTTTCTGAACGGAGTGGTCATGCACATAAAGTGTTATTAGAGATCCTGGAGTTTAACTGCTATCTGCATCCTGACACTGGGAGGGATTGGACCATTCCTGAGGGAGGATGCAGCATTGCCCAAATGTGCTTTGCTTGGTGACGCCTCCATGCCCGACAGGTCCAGGGCTCTGAGTTTGGACACCAGGCACTATTCCCYGCAAGGCAGCAGCAAAGTGACCAAACTGAGCATCACAACCCCAAAACTTCTGTACACTGAAAGACACTCGAACACTAAAGTGATTCGAGTCACTTAATGTGACTTTTGAGATTAGGTTTGGAGGAGGAGTGCCTTCAGCTCGGGGGGTATTTTATATAAAGCATTAGTCAACACACCTGGTTGGAAACCATTTAAACAGAACTGCCTGATTAGACATTCCAGGACAGGAACTTAGCACTGGCTAAAACACCAGGCAGTTATGACCAAAAATTCACAATAAAGAGGGTTCCATAGAGGTCACAAGGCTAAAACAGGCGCCAACAAATGCCTCTTGTTCTGTTCAGCTTCTTCCACACGATCTGTGCTGTCCTCTTCCTTGGAGGCATCTCCTACTGCTGCTGACCTTGCAGTTTTAATACATGATTCCTAGCAGCGCTGCTCTGCTTTTTGGGAAACTCCCTAGATGGGCCTTCTGCAACAAGAGTTTTCCATTGGGATCTTCTGGGGACGCATCCACCATTCCTGCTCCTCTCAAAAACTAAACCAGATTCCAAAAAAGATGTTCAAAGTTATTTGCACTTTACTSCTTATTATGATCTCCTCTTCTAAGCACAAGGGCAACTAAATAAAAAATTACCAGCATTACCTTYATTTTAAATAAATGTCCCAAGTGCCACCAGCCTCCTGTTGCGATGAGCTGTATTTAAAACCGTGCCTATTGTCTTACCTCTAGTTTCCATGCACTCATTCCAGAGGTAAAGGAAACACCATCCAGAGCAAAACTCTCCCAGTAATAAAGCCACAAGCCCTTYAGGCAGCACACACAGCATCCGCTGCGTCTCTCATTGAGCACAAGGCAAGTTTATAAATTCCACTTTCTGGATTTGTGCCCCTACATCTGTCATTCGAGGTCAGGAGGGAGCCTAAACGGAATTAAACTGCGCTGCATTACACGGCTGATTTATTCAATGTTTTCCCAATCAATCGGATTCATTTCCAGCTGGCTCCAACAGGCCAGCACGCCCGGCGTCTGCTTTGAGACACAATTTGGAGACCGTTTTCCCAAATGTCATCTTACTAATTTTAACTGAGTCCCAGCGCAAGATAAGCGCATGCCTATTCTCAGGAAATACCTGCAAAGCAATAAATTAAATCCTAACCTCAGGTGAAGGTGTAATCCTTGCTTCCGAGAGGCAGATAGGATCTGTCTTTGGTTTATAGGACATTTCTAACCAAAACACTTGGATTTTAACTCCTGCTGTGTCTGCACTGAAGGAGTGCTGCAAAAGCTTAGGGCATTTACCCTAAAGGGCGTTTACACTTGTGCCCTTATCTGGCAGCTTGTATTTTATACAGGGGCACCACAATGGTAACTGGGAAGCTGCCTGGTAGTGGTAGCTCCGTGAGAGCAGGAATTGGGGATGTTTGGATCTCACCTGCAGTACCAGCTACCACCACTGCTGGAAATGCAGCTATTGTSACATACTCAGAAGAGCCCAAAGGTCCAGACTTCTGGCAGAGTTGCTAGCAAACAATTTTGTGGCTCCAGGGTCATCTCTGAGCAAGCAGTGRGATTTTTCTTCCCCCCAAGCTGCCTTTGGTTGCCATCACTGGAAGTAGCCCAGGAGATGAGTCTTTCCTATATWGCTTCAGAAAAGTGATTTAAAAAACTACACCATGACCAAACCAACCTGGAGTAGGACGTGACAACTCTGCAGATATGGGCTTTGCAGAAACTATGGCAGATTTTACTTATTTCAGCAGAAATATCACGTAATGCAACCCATATACCCCACAAAACATCCTGCAGGGATAATGAAGTTGAGCCGTAATATTTGGGAAGACCTGGTATTTTGAAGTATTGAGCATTGAAGCTTTCCTGAAGAGCTTGTCATCAATCAGTTCTACTCAAACCTAGAAATCAGCAATTAAAAAGGAAAATCGCCTACCTTTAGCTATCTCAAGTCAGAGTGCTACTTTGCCTGCAAGAAGCCAGCACGTAAAAAGTGACCCATGGTTTCCCTGCGGTACACAGCAACAAAACTTTAGCCTTTCTGCAGTGATATCAAGGCACATAAAGGGCTATAAATGCCTTACACTAGGGAAATACAAAGGCTGCTTTTGAAATCTGGTCTCAACAACACGTCAATAAAGACACCTCAACACTGCACCAAGAGAATGCTGTTTCTGTAGCTGAACCACGCGACATCCCAAACCTCTTGGTGCCACCAAAAGCAAATCGGCAGCAAAAGCTGCTGCCTCAAAAGAGGCATCAGAAGCCCATCGAGCAACCCGGATTCAAGCACTCTGACCTCCTAAAGTGGCATTTTCCTAACGCAAAGTGGGAGGAGCGACACCGACGGCACCGCAGCCACATGCTTGTGCAGGGCGCTATTTTGGGAAAGCAAATTAGGAGCTGTCAAGAACACGGCAAACTGGTGACAAGTTGGCAGAGATTGGTGGAAAGTTGCACAAAATCAGTTACACACGGCCTTATTTTTTATTTTTATTTATTTATTTTTTGACCTGGCCTTAACCATCCCCATTTCGTAACCCGACAGAGCAAGGCGGGTTACATGATTTGCCCGGTATCCATCACCAGGCCCCAAACAACTTGGCAAARCCTCCAGCTGCTTCGACCATGGAGCAAGGCAGCCTAGGTGGGAAACTGCAGGAATATCAGACTCCAAGGAAAAGCAGCCTCTCCATCCTGCCTTGCCCCTTTGAGCAGGGTCCACACTGGCCAGGTCCTGCACTCTCAGCAGTCTGTTAATAAACTAAAAAATTTAATTAATTGGTTGAGCCTGGATCACTCTTAGAAAACAGAAAGGARGAAACCTCCTTTCTTTAGCTCTATCAGTGCTGACACATGTTGACCGAAGGGGTTTTATCAGTGCAGCTTTTAGATGTCAGAGGGCCCATAAAGGCCAATGCAAAGAGGTTTCCATGTTCTAGTATTTTTGTTTTCGTTATTTATTGCAATAATTGCCATGGAGAGGATGGAACAAAAGCAGCCACCTCTTTCGCTATGCACTGCGAGCACCAGGCCCGGCATGGAGGCGTCTAGGAAGGGGGGTCTTGCTCTCTTAAAAACATATATTAATTTGGTGTGTGTGGAAACACTCCTGTATGAAAGGGCACTACCTTC